>JAGQAX010000016.1:40333714-40651214 GCA_019142605.1 Cephalopholis sonnerati | reverse complement strand
GTCTGCTGTTTCCTCCAGTTCCCGATGCATAAAGTCCTCCTCATAAACGTTTTCACTTCAGCATTTTCAAAGAAAATAAACCATGACAGCTTGGTTATGAAGTGATCATCGCTGCCTCACTGTTAATTCTTTTCATTTCTTACACCGCTGAGCAGTGAATGTCAGACGGAGTGGAGACCTGAATATGTTGACATGCTCTCTGGTCCAAAGTGATCTGTTTGTTTAAAGTTAGATGAGATGATTGACACTGCTGTTACATGTGTATGCTAAATATGAAGCAAACACAAGCAGCAACTTAGCTTAGTTTAGCACAAAGACTAGAAATGGGAAACACTCTGTTTTACTCTACCTCTGAGTGATTGGCTTATCCCAACATTTTTACCCTGTCCTTCACCAGTCTCACTCCTCTTGCCTAACCCTAACCAATCCAACCAACAAAGGCAACGACAAGTAGCCAGTCAGAGGGAGAGAAGCTCAGGTCATCCCTTTGCTATCCTAGGAAATTTGCAAATGGGAACTAGCTAGCTTGATTTGTCCATCTGAAGATGATAAAGAGAGCTTGCAGTGTCCCATGTGATGACAGGACATCACCCCGACCTGCCTCCTTACAAGCGCTCAGGACTGTTCCTTTGTTTACTGCCATCAGCGCATTGGTCATGTGATTGCAGCTTTTTAAAGTTTGTGGGATAAGTAGGAATTTGGGCACATCGCTTTTCGTTGGAAAACATTTAAAAAAAAATTGTTAGAACATCCTGACGTCTGTGAAGGGTGCCTCTCTGTTTCCAAATCTTATACTCATGTCCAGAGGTGGGGACTCGATGACTTGGACTTGAATCAGTACTCAAGGTGCAGATTTGATGACTTTAGACTAGACTTGAACTTTAAAAACAGTGACTCGTGACTTCACTTGGACTTGAGCCTTTTTATTTGAAAATACTTTATAGTTTTCCTCCAAACACAAACGTTTCAAAAGTATATTCTTTAAGAAGTGCGCCACAAATCACTTCACTCCCCAGATCAATTAACGATAACTATTTCAAACAAGTCATTCACTTTATCTGAACCGGTGCCACAGAATCCAATCAAGTTGTAGAACCATAAAGAACTAACGTCACATTACTGAGCATCATTTGGAAGAAAATTATAGTAAAGATAATTTTGTATGCGTGCAAAAAGTACAGGTGGTCAACAAAAAATGAATCGCAAATTTTTGTGTGGGCGGAGAGTTGCAAAGACGAGATCAAACTTCCAACAAACTTGTCTTGACATTCATTCATTTTCCGCATCTACTTATCCTGTTAGTGGTCACGGGGGGGTGGAGCCTAGCCCAGCTGACATTGGGTGAGAGGCGGGGTTCACCCTGGACAGGTCACCAGACTATCACAGGGCTGACACATAGAGACAGACAACCATTCACACTCACATTCACACCTACGGACAATTTAGAGTCACCAATTAACCTGCATGTCTCTGGACTGTGGGAGGAAGCTGGAGCACCTGGAGGAAACCCACACTGACACAGGGAGAACATGCAAACTGTGAGGCGACAGTGCTAACCACTGCACCACCGTGCATTAATGACTTTTATAAATTCAGTATATCATCACACTAGTCAGGTTTCCATTCGAATGTCTCGAAATTTTTGAGCGAATTTAGTGAAAATGCGCAAAAAGAAAATGCGACTTTATGCCTGTTTCCATTTGTTATTATTTTGCGATTATTGAGAGGAGAGTGCGCCATGAGATGACGTCATCAGAGAGCGTCTCTCTGCCACAAAACAAACAACACACTCGGCTGACAGTCAACAACTGATCATGGACAGATTCCTGATCGACCTGTCGGTGTTTGGAAGAACTCTGGTCACCATTTTGTCAGCATTCTCCGCGTACCACCAACGTATACGTGTGACGTGGTATCCGGTCCAGTCATCATTTATCCGCCAAATCTGTTTCCATAGCAAAAAGTCGTACTTTCCTTTTATCGATACGCAGACAAATCCACCCCCTCCAAGCGTAAAAACTTTTTTCAAATTTCTAGTGCTTCCATTAATGTTTATTTTCGCTATTTTTGAAAATTCAAATAAGAATAGGGGGATGGAAACCCTGTTACTGTTGTTAGAATGGTGTTACATTTGGTGAAGAGCGCATTATGACTTGTTTAGGGCTTGAAAGTCAAAGTTTAGGACTCGGGACCTGACACAGGACTTGAGAGCAAAGGCTTAAGACTTACTTGTGACTTGCAAAACCTTGCAAGTACCTCTGCCTACGTCCACTGGCAAAACAGCAGTATTTAACAATGTGGGCTGTTGCCTGCTGCCTCTAAACCTGACACACCTGATGTGTAACACACTGCCAGGAAAGGTGCCTCTGTGCTGCGCTCTCTGACTCCTGTATATGTCTGACTGTCTGTATACGTGTAAACACGGCCTTGAAGACGGTTGAGGGGGAAAACAGGAAGACTAGACAGAGCAGGGAGTCGTGCCGTGCCACACACACGTCTCAGAGTGACATTTATAGTAACTGAGACATATCTGCTCCATGAGACGGACGAGTGACAGACATCAGAACTGCTATAGAAAGACATCAAATTGCTGTAATGATGTATTAAGTGAATTCAGAGGGTGTGAGAGTGCAGGCCTGTGGGCCAGACTGGCTACACGCTACTGCCACCTGTCATTAAAACCATCTACTGGAATTACAGCTGACTGAGAGGGAGGGAGGGGGAGGGAGGGGAAATCAGTTTAATCTCAAAGAACATTATCGAGGAATTTCCTGAGCTGAGAGAGAGAGGGGCAGTGCTGAGATGAAGGCTCGTTAGGCCACACTCCTCTTCCTCTTCTTCGCTCTCTGCCCCCAAAACTGCTAATTGAAGGCCTCGCTCTGGTTTGGGAAGCAGGAGGAGGGCCGGACGCAGTGATAGAGAGGAGAGAGAGAGAGAGAGAGAGAGAGAGAGAGAGAGAGAGAGAGAGAGAGGGAAGCCACGTCCACATGTATGAGTCACTCTCCTTTCCTCGCTCCGCTCCACAACTCTGCCTCTGTGACGCTCCGCCGCTCTCTGTCTCTGTCAATGAGGTCAAACTGAACTCAGAGCTGCAACAGTTTCACACAAAATACTTCCACTGGTGCTGTTTACTGATCGCAGTAGTGTCAGTACTCTCTGCTGTAGTGGTCAATCAGGAGGAACACAGTTGTTGTACAGTTGTAGTATCATGACTTCTAGCTGCAGTAATTATCACTGTAGTAAAGTGTGTGTGAATGTCCCCTGAAGAGGAGCTGATTCCCTCTGAGCACTGCGTTAACCACCGTGTGTTTTTGATGTTCCTGCCAAGGTAAACCCAGACAGGCTGGAGGGGGGTGTCTGGCATCTAAATATATGTATGTGTGTGTGTGTGTGTGTGTGTGTGTGCGTGTGGCAAATGCTCCTTTGGAAATGACTGAAACAAACTGAAGACATAAAACAACTAAATTAAAAGAGGGCAGAATCAAACAGGCACGAATGACTTGAAGAGATTACATGAAAAGTACACTGAGACTGAATACAAAGTGAGTTTTCAGCCTGTTCTCATCCCAGAGTCATCAGACACTGCTGCTCTGTCGGTGATTTCGGTGTCAGACACCAAAACCAAAAGCCACCTGTCGCGGTGGTATGACATGTTGTCAGGTATCACCAGTTTGCCAGATGAAAGCATTTGCACTGTTATGGTACGCTGCCAGTCAGCAGGACATCGCCTGTTGAGGTGATGTGGTACACCACAGGACAGCATCAGTTTGAAATGCTGCCGGTGACAACATGATTTAAGAAGTTGGAAAGTCCCAAAAGGACAGGTAGGAGGGGAGGAGGATGGGTCTAAAGCGGGATCTATACAATCACCCTGACACGGGGAGGACATGCTGGAGCACCCGGAGGAAACCCACGCTAACACAGGGAGAACATGTTGGAGCACCTGGAGGAAACCCACGCTGACACAGGGAGAACATGTCGGAGCACCCAGAGGAAACCCACGCTAACACAGGGAGAACATGTTGGAGCACCTGGAGGAAACCCACGCTGACACGGGGAGAACATGTCGGAGCACCCGGACAAAAACCCACGCTGACACAGATAGAACACGTCGGAGCACCTGGAGGAGACCCACGCTAACACGGGGAGAACATGTCAGAGCACTCGGAGGAAACCCACACTGACACAGGGAGAACGTGCAAACTCCACACTGAAGGGCTCCCATACCCTGGGGTTCGACCTGGAAACCCTCTTGCTGTGAGGCGACAATGCTAACCACTGCACCACTGTGCCGCTAGCGATACTCAATGTGTGTCCGCAGGTCAGATGTGGCCCACTGTCCATTTTCTAATTCACAATGAAAATAAATAAATTTACACTGGAAATCTTTTTTCTTTTTACTTTTAATTTAAGTAAGGTGCCAGATTGAATTTTAAAGAGCGTCAAAATGGAGCTTGTTCATGAAAGAAAGTGCCAGAGGAGGATCCCTCTGACCCCACAGCAGAGGTCCAGGCCAATTATTTGATATATTAATGTTTATTTTTTAACTGGCCCCTGGCTTCCTGTCATTTTGCAGAAGTGGCCCCCGGGTAAAGCGAGCTGAGCGGTACACCGAAGAGTAAAATGAGTAAAAAGGCTTCGATACTTCTCAATCAGCAAACCAGTTTCGTTCTCACAGGCTCTACATCAGGTCAGGGAGACCCTCTGGTCACAATGCAACATGTCTGACATCACCCATCTGCAGCCAATCACATGCTCGCAGTAAATGTGTAGAATGTTTTTACATTAGCAGGACGTGTTGACTCAGCTGTGAGGCGTGACGCTCCAACATTAATGCTGCAGTCATCCCTTCAGAGTTTCCCTGAAGGATGAGAGGATGGAGTTAAAAATCAAATGTAAAAGAAAATGGAATGATGAAGGAAAAGTCCTGAGTAAAGGATGGGTCAGATTAAAAAGAGGAGAGGAGAGGAGGAGGCCGGCTGAGAGCGGACGGATGGAAAAGCAGACGGAGGAGTGACTCAGAGAGAGAGAGGAATGTTTAACACACTTTGGGTCTTTCTGTTGCACTTAACTTTCTCTGTTTCCCAACATGCAAAGAATATCAGACCCATCCCCCCACTCCTGACACACACACACGCACACACACACACACACACACACAGCAGACGGGCTGAGGATGGAAACTATGAGCACAGTGCTGCTGCCAGACAGCAGAGAGAGAAATGATCCACAGAAGGAAAATATCCAGTAAAGCTCTGACTCAGGTCCTTCTATTCTATTCTATTCTATTTGACTTTTCGGATTGAAGAGAGGAGTGACATAGACTCAGAGTAAACGTTAGGTGAGGTTTTGATCAGAATGCGGTGACATTATGAGATTTGTTCGGAGCTGAATCTTTGTATATTGAAGGGGCAGTTTAGAAGTGCTGTTGTTTGAGGTATTTATCCACAGTCAGTGTGTCACATACAGCAGATGTCAGTCAGCACACCCCCAGTTTGGAGAAGCACGCAGGAGTATCACCATGGAAGCTAAGAAATGTCTTGCTGTGGACGGGGGGGCAGCAGCAAAACCTATATTAAGCCATTTTTCCAATGGACAACAAACCCACTAACACCTGCAAACATCTGGCTTTTTTATTTACAATGTTACAATCTGCATTCACTCCAATGCAGATCCTTCACTGTATGGAAATACAACACCCAGGTGGACACAGTAATTCTCACCCCCTTTCCTGCACGACACACTGACGCATGGCAACAAATTTCATCCGTTTTCATCCAAGCAGTGCTCAAACATTACGAGTGACCACTGTAACATTTTCACAGGCCTCCATGCTGCTTTCTGCTGGTTACTAACCTTTTTTCCCCCCCCAGCCTGTCCGTAACATTGAATGTGACACACCAATAAAGAAAGAAAAACATAAAGGCATACTCTGCTGCAGAGCGCTGTACACAGTTTATCAACTATATTTAGCAGGTTTTCCTGCATTTAAAAAATCTGCATACATGCACCAATTTGGCTTGGAAAGGAGAATTAGACACCTAAAAAAATCAGACAAATTTTCTCTCAATTGTAGAACTTGGTATTCTTCCACATAAGCACAGCTGTGCCGTGCACTGTATCATGCTGCAGGTCGGTTGTATGGATCAGACTTTTAGCAGTTTACTGATGAGACAACGAGTACAAGAAAATAAAATGAGTGATTCTAACAGCAAAGACAAAATGCAGCTCTCTGTGGAGACGAGGAAACCTTCATGATCTTTGCAGAGGGAGACTGAACAGGCCCAGAAAGACAGAGGGGAAACTTCTGTGGAAACTGGAGGTAGAGAAAGAGCACAGCATGGTAAAGCTGTGAAAATATTTTAGATACAGCGTACACTCAAACTGATGTTGATGTTTTTAGGTGGCTGAAACACTGCTGCCTCCACAGCTGTACATCGCTGAGCTTCCTGCTTCTCCAAACTGGGGACACACCGACTGTGGATATATACCTCATCCAACCCCACTTCAAAAAATCCAAACTATCCCTTTAACGGAGCTGGCTACATGTCCAGACAGCATCCCGCCCCCGGGACAGACAGACACACCTCCAGGCAGAGCGTAATGATGGTAATGATAAGGTGGTGTTAATTGGCATGAAATACAAGCATGCAATCAGTGTGTCTTCATTCAGAGAGAGTGGAGTCTGCTGATATGAGACAGCGGTCGGCTTCTGCCTTCATGGAACAAACACACACATACACACATCGTCAACTGGTCAACAGTCCATCTGTCCATCTGACTGATGATGCAGCGTATTGTGACGTGCTCTGATAAATACATTTGATTCTTGTGTGTACATGATTTTACATCTTACATTGTTATCTGTCTCTGCTTGTTGTTATTTTTTCTGCTCTGAATAACAAATCTGTTGAAAACTGATGAAATGTTTTGAAGGATTATGGGATGTTTATCCTCAGTGGACACTGGAGATCCTGCCAACAATGTAAAGTGTGTGTGTGAATACTACTGCAAAAAAAGTACATGCACAAACTTGTGTACACTCCAGGGAGCCATTAAACTTCGACATGGCTGCAGAGTAACAGTGTGGCTTGTTCCAGAACATACGAACACTGTTCTGTGTGTCAGAGAACACAAAGTGCACATACGTAACTACAGTCACTGCTGCACAGCCACAGACACTGAGAGCTGACCTCCCTCTGACTGTGATCTGTAGCTCTGCATCACCCCTGACTCTGTATTAACACTGTGTGTCTGTGTGACAGAAAGGAAGAGCAAATTAGACGTGTGTGTGTGTGTGTGTGTGTGTGTGTGTGTGTGTGTGTGTGTGTGTGTGTGTGTGTGTGTGTGTTAATGACGTGTCATAACCTCCTGCTGCCGCTCACTTCCTGTGCAGTAAATCCACAGCCTCCAGTCTCCCGTCACACCTGTGTGTGTGTCTGTGTGTTTACGTGCGTCTTCACCTCATGGTGCGTTCAGGCGCCATTTGTATGCGTTTACAAAGGCTGTCCTGCTGTGTGCTGACTGCAGAGGTGATGGTAAAGTCAGGTTTAGCTGATGAAGCTAAGCTAACCTCGCACGCAGACACAAAATACAAATGTGCTTGAAGAGACCCCGCAGAGGACTGTGAGATTCAGTGTGAGAAATAGTTCTCAAACACATAATGTCAAAATATTCACTTGTAGAATCAAAGCACACAAGAGTTTTCAAAATGGAAAATACCTCCTTCATAATAATACTAACTGGGTCTCACTCAGTACATCTCCATGCACAGTGAAGTGGAGCTACAGTCCCAGCTGGACGAGGACATTTAACTGGACCACTGTCCTTGTCCCAGTATACAAGCACGGGAGGCCTCAGTATGTGCGACTCCTCTCTGATAGGTGGAGATATGCCCCCTTTCAGCTTGTTAGTACTGGACCTTTTTCCTGTTGACCTATTACGTCACAGACCAAACAATGGACAAACAAGTTAGCTACGGTTAGCTAGCAGCTAACTGGTACCATGGTGGACAACTTTACAGCTCTGTACATTTGGTCCGTCCAAAAAGTCACGGCTCTGGATGTAGATATCTCCATGTTGTTACCGGCTTCTTCTTCTCTTACACATTTAATGCTATTGGACTTCCGGGTCAAAGCCCGGGGCGGAAACTGTGGAGCATGCTCAGAGCGCCTCGGCCAGTTTGGGTCTGACTGACTGTATACATGCAGGAGTCACATGATCTGGGTGTGTTAGTCCCACTGGGACTCATTCACTTTAGGACCATCTCACTCACACTGACATGTTCACATGGATTTTAAAAGTCCAGTTTTAGTCAGACTGACACAATAAATCCATTTCTTCTGATGTCATGGAAACTCATTGAGTGAAATAAACCAACAAACAGAATCACTATATGGATGCAGGTGACCTCGTGCATAAGGTGTTCTTTAATTCCCTCCACAAAATCACCCTGAAACCGAAAAACACAACATCAAAGTCTCAAAGGCTGACATGAGGTCTGCATCACTGAGGAAGAATCAGAATGACCTGTGTTTCCTCACCTCTCATAAGCCCTAAGAAAGGGCGTGGTCACACCCTGATTGGTCCAGAGGGGAAATGCACCAAGCTGCTCTCAATTCCTGCTCAGGAGTCCATCCCCTCCCACACCTGCACAACAGGCGATCTGAATAACCTCCAATCAACTCTGGGCAGCTGTGACATTCAGCTGAAATGAACTGGGGACAAGGCAGCAAGTCCCAAAGAATGAGGGACTGCTGCACATCAGTAGGTCATAAGCTGTAGGAGGTGATTTATAACATGTTGACCTGCAGGGACAGATGGGGAAAAAAACACATGAGAACATGAAAGCCTTTGAAATGACTCCTTAAAGGGACAGTTCAGATTTTTTGCAACGGGGTTATATGGGTTACTTATACATTGACAGAACATTACATACAGTAGATGTTAGTCAGCACGCCCCAGTTTGGAGAATCAGGCTTGAGTCTGACATGGAAGCCAAGGATCAAGGATCAAGGATCAAGGATTAAGGATCGAGGATCAAGGATTCCTTATTGTCACTGCAGCCATGCAAATACATGAAAAGAACAAGATGTAAACCTGAGGTCTCAGTCCTCATTACATAATGAACATGATAATAAAACACTAAGTCAGCAAATAAGAAATAAACTAAAAAAAAAAATAGATAAAGTAAATGAGCAGTGCAGTCAACAATAAAATCATACATTTAATTAAAAAAATAGTTAATTTATTCTTCATTATTCTGTTATTTTTAATCAATTAATTACTTTATTTTATTTTTAAATATTTTTAAAATATTTTTATGTTAATAATTTGTTAAGGATTATTTATGATGCGTTATGTATGTATTTTTGTAAATTATTATTTTATTTAGTTACCCTCTTATTTTATTTTCCCCTCTTGTGTACTTCAGCATCGCCCAGACATGCGATCACTGATGGCACCCCTCTGTAATGTTGTCTGTATGACACAACAACTTTTGGTGTATATTTTTTTCTGATGGTGCACTGGTGGAAGTGGAGCGGTGTGGATCAGTGTGGATGAGTGACAAATGAAAACACAGTTTATTTCGGGTGGTAACTTGTTACATGACTTTGTAAATGTAATAATAACACCAGAAATCTTGTTTGTAACACATTATATTCCTTCAGCACTGTTAAAACATATAGTACTGTCACCCTCAACACTGTTTGTCACACTTTGTCACTATATATAGCATGTTACCTGACCTTCCAGTGTTAATCTTTGACTTTATTCTCATAGATTTACAACTTTGTTTATGAAATATTATGACTTTATTCTTGTGGATTTCTGACTCCTCGATTTCCGACTTTATTCTGAAAATATTACGACTTTTTTCTTGAACATTTATAAATTTATTCTCGTAATATTATGACTTCATTCTTGTGGATTTACTGATCCTCCTTTGTAAGATAAAGATTACATGTTCATAGCAGGTTTCTTCTCTCAGTCACAACAACATCATCATCTCTCTGACAGGCCTGTGTATTTCTCACCTCATTCTGTACGTTACAGTCTGATACAGTTTGTTTTAGTCTCTGGATGGATGAACATCTCAGGGAAGCTTTAAGGAATCAGAGCAGCAGCCAGCAGAGAGAAACACAATGACACAGTCATTTCATGTGAGGCTGTAGTGTTGGAGTGTTGTATCATCACTCTGTGTGCCATTTTAAACGAAGCCTGACAAGTGGAGCAGGGGTGGGCGGAGCTAAACCATCCCCTACATTCAGATCAGATAACTCCTCCACAGTCTTAGGCCGGTCTGCAGAGCCGCAGCTCTCCAGCGCCCCGCTGCTCCGTTAGCTCATGCTGTTCCCCTGGCTGCTCGCCAAACCCACAGCGCAGGAAGAGGAAGAGACACAGCAACATTTATCTCCATCACCTCTGTGGTCACACACCTACTGTACCCAAACAAACACAGATAAGACTCACACACACACAGACGTATCCCATCATCAGCAGAGAGCAGATAACAGTCAAACCACCAGGTAACAAAAAGTGATGAGTGATTATAATGTCATCTGACAGGAGGTGTGTATGTTAGTACATGTTGTAATGTTTATGGTACCTGAGTCAGTGTGTTGGATCAAATACCACATTATATTCTGTCGATATATTCAGTAGGGTGGAGCCTATCCCAGCTGACACTGGGTGAGAGGCAGGGTTCACCCTGGACAGGTCACCAGACTGTCACAGGACTGACACATAGAGACAGACAACCATTCACACTCACATTCACACCTACGGACAATTTAGAGTCACCAGTTAACCTGCATGTCTTTGGACTGTGGGAGGAAGCTGGAGCACCTGGAGGAAACCCACGCTGACACAGGGAGAACATGCAAACTCCACACAGAGGGGCTGCCCAACACCAGGTTCAAACCAGGAACCCTCTTGCTGTGAGGCGACAGTGCTAACACTGCTCCACCATATTGACTCTGGCTGCACATTACTTGGTATCAGATGTAACCCAGATTTTGTGATATCACCCACCCCTTGGTCCTGATCTGTGTGATGTTCATTTGAGAGGACTTTCTGTAAGTAATTAAAAAAAAAAAAAGATGTTACCAATTATTTTGAGATTTTATGATGCAACACCAGAAAAAAAAAGTATCCATGAAATCCTACTTCCCATGGCTGAGCATTTTTAAGACTTTTGTAAAGTTGATTTGAGACATTTTAACACTGGTTAAGGTCTTAAATTCTGGATCAATGAAGACTTTAAAAGGATCCACAGGAACCCTGTTGACAGTACGTGAGTGTGTTATAATCGAGGGTCACTTCCTCATTTCTCCCTGAGTGTATTCTGGGCTTTATTAGCTTTCTGTCTCTTCAGCCGCTGCAGAGAAACACAACAGCATCGCTTTGTTGAGTTTTCTCCCTCAAAGATTTTGTTTGTGGAACATCTGGAAACGTTCAGCCCTGCGTTGCCATGGTTACAACCAGGCGATGGACAAAGTGGCGGAGTTAATCCGCCTCTGCTTCTGTCCCTGGATGATGATGCGGGTCCTGGATAGAGAAGAGTAACGAGACGTCGTGTGTGTGTCTACAAACTTCCACATGAGAGCAGAGGTCACTGTGAGAGACATCACTGCTCATCCCCTGTCAGAGGTCAAAGGTCAGGGCTGGTAAAGTGTTGGTGGGGGTGGAACAGTTGCTCCGTCTGACACGGTGAAAGCTTTCCCAGCTGCCTCAGCTCCAGGCTCAGGACGACGCCATTAAATCTGAGGCGTTCGTTTTATCGCCCCTGAAGTACCAGGTGGGCGGAGCTCTGCCGAATACGTGTGTAAATAACCACAACACACTCTGTGTTCACTGTCACAGGAGTTTACATAAGACTTTACATTTTGACTGTCTGTCTGCTCCTCCTGACCCTCACCTGAACCTGAACCCTTTCAAAACCTCTACAAACACTCTTTTGACTGATGTTAAAATATTCTAGATGTTTTGGGTTCTGGATATGAGATGGCGCTCTGTCTGTACATCCTGGGCTTTGGAACGTAAATCCTCCCTCCTGTTGGTCCTACATGTGTTTTCTCCATCACTGCGCCTCATTGGCTGAGAGGTCAGTGACCCGACCAGCCTGTGAAAACACACCGTAAAGAGGAAAATCAAGGTGTAGATCCTCCCGTCCATTTGAAACTACACTGCAGCTCTTCACACACGGGCAGCAAAAAGGTGACTGGCTGAAGACTACAATACCCAGAAGTCCTTTCTCTGCTGTGTTGAGACTGAAAGGATGAGTGCACAGAAATATGAACTGGATTACAGCCAGACCTGACTGAGACCAGCTTTAAAAAGCCACATGGTGTTTGTATGTTTGATTAGTGGAGGTAATAGAAATCATGTTATTCTCCATTGTACGTTTAACACATCGACACGCAAACACTATAAATTGAAATCAGGTACCAGGCAGGTTTGTATCACAAGATATGTGTTTGAAAAATCAAACCCAGGAGTCAAAATATTAACAGTCAGGGTGGAATTAAGAATTTTACGTTTAACAGCTAATTTTGAAAGGAAGAAGGAGTAGGTATGTAGCTGTACTGTTGTTGCTGTTGTTATTGCTGAAGCCATTGTGTCAGGAACATGTTCTATTTTGTTTTGTTTTTTTTAATAGCAATTATAAGAGCAATTATTTTCTGTTTCCTGCCCTGGGACTACAGATGAAGATTAGCTTATCGCTAACTCAGCTAAGTGGCTGCAATGTCCCTGTTAAATAAATAAGATAAATCAATTAATAAAGAACTATACTGCAGACGACATAAATGATTTTGTGATGGACTACTTTTCTCAGCAAGGACGGCCCTGTTTCCACTAAGCAGTGCGGTACAGTTTGGTTAAGTTGAGTTCGGTAAACATTTTTCCCGTTTCCACTGTAAAAAGTTAAGGATGGTACCAGTGGAGCTGTTCCTTACCGTCCCCATTACTGGACTTTTACTGTCAATACTTAACTTACAGAATTACTTTTGATACTTAACTACAGTAAATATCAGATATCTTAAGACTTTTACTCAAGTAAAATTGTAGTAGGTGACTTTTACTTCTACCAGAGTCATTTTCTTGTACAATATCTGTATTTTCACCCGAGTGTGACCTTACATTACTTCATCGACCGCTGTGTGAAAACAGACTTTACAGGTTGCCTTTGACATTCGTATCGCACACGCCAGAGGCACCAGAAAGCGCTGGTAACCAAAGACCTGGGAATGAGACTTGGAGAAACTACTACCTAAAGTTTCTTAGTTAAGATCTCTCAAACTTTTTTTTTTTTTTTTTTTTACGTCTTAAATTTCTAATTTTCTGGTTTGTGAGGAGCAGTGATCTGGTTAGGAATGTGGACTGTATTTTCGTAGCCACATCACCCTCAGCCTCTCTTTACTTTTCCATCTGTTAATGTCTTTTGTCACGGACAGGTTGGACTGCTGTGAGATCCTTTTTCATTGTCCTCTTCCACTCCAAGACTGCAGTGAGGAAGGACACACAAAATAATCTGATGTCTCTACACTTTGTAGAAAACGCCACTGACTGCCTGCTCAGTTCAGACACAGATACCAGTTATGAACTGAGTCGATCTCTGAACGTCACTGAGCTCTCGTCTTCATCACGTCCTTAGAGGTGAAGTAGCATTTGATGCATTTGAAGGAATGAACCTGCTGATCTGAGGTCTGCCACAACTCCATGAATTAGATTATTAATCTGACTATTAAAAGGATACTTTGCTGATTGCTGACTGTGACCTCGTCACATGTCCACGTTTGGTCATGGACTGTCCACGTCCACATATGACGTCCAAGGTACCCTGGGTGTGTTGGTTGTTGATGTTCTGGGACGCCGTGTCAACTTCAGCCTGTTACATGCATTGTCTGTTTTCAAAATACACTTCTGTTTTCACAGGAAATGTACAGTTTGTATACAGTCTCTTTCAAAATAAAAGCACTACGTCGGTACAACACCGCAAACTGTCATTTTTTCCTTCACGTGAAAAGCATTTGGTCACATTTAGGAGAAAAGAACAAGGTTTGGCTTAACAATCTTACAAGAAGCGAACACCGGCCTCCCAGATAAAAGTGGTTGTTGAACCCTCCACAACCCTCCAACCCGCATTACTATTACTTCCTCCTCCTGAATTGACACTGTTGTCCTACCAGGCGCTGTTTTAAAATAAGTATCATGCCGACGTGAAAGGACAGTGTCTGACGCTGGAAGCCACTGCCCAAGCACTGGTATTTAATGACTCTAACATAAAATATGGGTGGTTTGTGTTAAGATGCATTCTCAGGATGTTGCTCTAACAACAGATTGTACTTCCTCATTTTCTTACAACTGACACTTTGGACACAAAGAGGATAGAAGTGGATTGAGAGAGAGACCCACACCTCTAACTCTCTAAAACTGGGATCAAACAGTAAGTTTCTGTAACTGTGTCGTTTATTTCTCACTGAAAATGTTCTCAAAAATGTACATTAACTTCCTGTTTTACTGTAATACCAGATTGTTTGATGCCAGCTGACGGCCATATTGTTTCCTGCCTCAAAACGGCCAAGTTCACATTACATTCCCCTCCTGCAGGAGTGTTTCTTGGGCCGGTGTGGCGCAGTGCATTCTGGTAGTTGTAGATGTTCTCCCTCTTGAGCAGAGCGAATGCCGCTGTCTTTATTTCCGTCTTCTCTGGTCATGGAGCACCAATTTCAGAAGTATTTGTTTTGCTCACTTTGTTAAAATTCCGTCCCCTAAGATGGAGGGAAGTTCAACAAAGTTCATTTACACAAACTACCCACATTTTTATATCACAAAGCAGGTTGAAAACAATCCGGTGTCACTCTGAAGTCGTCGGATACTGGCACTTGGTCAGTCACTTCCAGCGTGAGACACTGACGGAAAGAGCCGTCCTTTCACATGGGCATGATACACAGCCGGTGCAGAGTCATATCAGTTTTATGAAATGCAGTGAAATTCGTCTTTGATCGTGTGACACTGGACGGGATCTACGGTCAGTAGCTTTGATTTTTGATGGATGCTTTTACCCAGAATTCTGCACCATCCCAGCTCCAAGCTGCTCTCAGAGTTAATGTGAGGTGATGAGGACCTAAAGGAAGCCGTTGCTGCCGCCCTGCTCATACAGCGCTCAGAATAAACTCCTCTCTTTCTCTGTTTCCAGCTCCCTTTCTTTCTTTTGTCTCTGTGTTTGTGTCTGTTTAAGTTTCCTCTTTTCTTCTGCTCTTTTCTCTCCCACTTATCTGTCTCTGACAGATCAAAGCTCTGAGGTTTACTGTAATGTTTATAATGACACATGTCTGCTGTGCGTCTCTGTGATGTTTGACATGCAAAGGAATTTTTCCTCCATACGTTCTCATTTCAGTCGTTTCATTTTCACTCGCAGCATCACGACTCTCATCTCTTCTGTTTCATTACCTCTTTTGACCTCTATCTGTGTGTGTGTGTGTGTGCGTGTGTGCGTGTGTGTGTGTGTGTGTGTGTGTGTGTGTGTGTGTGTGTGTGAAGGAGAGAGAGAAAAGGAGGCAGACTGCCCGTCCTCGACGTGGCAGGGTGACGTTGCAAAACCCGAACTCAAACCTCCAGGCTCACTGAGAGACAACCATACAGAGAGAAGGAGTAGGAGACAGAGGAGGAGGAGGCAGTTTCATTTTCCTCTGTGTTTATTTAGACACAGAGGCCATTTAACACTCAGAGGGAAAGAAAGAAAGAAAGAAAGAAAGTAAGAAAGAAAAATAATGTGCTTTGTGAAGCCCAGAGAAAAACAGCAGACGCACTTTAGAATAATCAGAAATCAGGTTAAACATAGCAACATATGTACCAAGCACATCAGTGATAAATCAGAATTTAATCATCTCCATTAATTAAAAGGAAACCCTTTAATTTTACATTACCTGATTATTTTATACTCATGGCACCTTTGGGTGACACAACACACTGTGGAGTTTGGAGTTTTCTTTGGCAATGAGTCAGGCTACGAAATCCTAATCTGGGCGAAGGCGTGGTGCCTGTGCGCTGAGGGAGGAGCAACGACTGTGACCCGCTGTGACTGGCTGAGACAGCAGTCAGTCATGTAAACACACTCCCCCCAAAAGTATCCTCCTTTAACCCCTAGTGTGCACTTAGTGGGACAGGCCAAGTCACCACCAAGACAGAAAAACAGGAGTTGACAGCGAGGCTGGTGGCTCTGTGGGGCTGATCTATGAAACAGCAGCAGAGCACTGGGCTAAATGCTAATGTCAGAATGCTAACATGTAGCACGCTAACATGTTTACAACCAGTGTGTCTCAAATCACATTCTTCCATTAGTGCATTTTATTGTGGTACACTATGTACACCACGTAGTAAACTGATTTCAACAGGGTAGTGTCGTCTCAGATTGCACACTGCTGCTTTGCACCTCCCGGAAGTGACAACAGCTTTTTTAAGTTGTGTAGTGGTCGATGCTCTCTCATAGCTTAACCTGCCCTATAACTACGTATATTACTGTTCTAGCTGTTGCAATTCTGCTCCAAAGAAGTTGTTGAGAAAAAAGCATCATAGTTTGGTTGCTCCCGGGTGAAAGTCCGAGGTTTGTTCGACCCATCCACCGCCCCTCCCACCTGCCCTTTAGGGACTTTCCAGCTCCTTATATTACATCGTTACTGGCAGCATTTCAAACTGACGCCGTCCTGTGGCGTATCATACAGCCTTGACAGGTACCTGTGGCCATGTTATGGACTGACAGCCCCTGTCCACTGATCATACTGCTGCTACAGGGGCCATCTGGCTGATGAGCTTTGTACAATATAACTATGAAAAGTTCCGTCTGGTCGCATTATGTCGGTGTCTGATGCTGACATCATTCACCAAGCAGTGATATTTGATGACTTCGGAATGAGAACAGGCTAAATAACTACTTGAGCAGAGGAGGAGGTCACATGACGTAGCATGAAAAGCGATACAGTCCACATGATGTACAAATATTAAAGAAGCCCCTGCAGGTTGGGTCAAACAAACACAGGTCTTTCACCCAGGGGACCGGTGTTCACATCCTGAAGTCAACGCAGACGTCTCTAATAATGATCTAGCCCAGTATGCTATATGTGTGGTATGCTAGTGACGTTTGTGACTGTTGTATGTGACATATCTCACTTTACGTTAGTGACAGCAGTATCTATCTGTTGCCAAACCATGATGTTTTTTCGAAACCTAGCTCCATGTTTTCAGGGCTAAACAAAACTAAACTGCGACTGTATGATAATGTTAACCACAAGTTTAAAACTGTGACCTTCATAATTCTTAAGCGTTGTTTCTGTGGTGCCGCCACATATTTTTAACATATCATGTGCCGCCATCACCAATGCGATGTTAAGAGGTCAAGATAATTTCGCATATTTCTATGAGATCATGTTTGATGTCGACCGTGTTCACCATCTGGTCCTGGAGGTAAAAATCCTGTTAATTTTTCCCAAAGACGATGTTTCATGACTCACAGTTGGAGAACCTCGACGGCTTGAATCAGCATGTAACTGTCCCAGCTGAATCATCAGCTGTAAAGAGTGACTGCTGTGTTAGAAAATATCTGGTCCTGTTATTCACAGTAAAAAAGATACAACCCTGTGAGGTAAAAGTTCACCATGACACCCAGGGTGCATTTCAGCAGGAATCATCCAATCATGAGCTTCGAATAATGTTACATGTGCCGCTGACAGCAGGTCAGTATTACACTGTTTAAACTGATTTAATGATCTGCAGCTTCAATCAGGTTAAATTCCGTCTAACTTAATTCAGCAGCTTTGACACCATGTTCTGCTCTCAGCTGCTACAGTGAAGATTTTTATACTTGCTACAACAGGTCTGTGGCTCTTACAGGCCTCTTCTCTACAGCAATGATGCCCAAGGCTCATGGGTGTTGTAGTATTAAACACTGTACAACACCTATTGCTGTAGTGCTGACCTTCTTCTCTCAGCTGTCTGACTACAGTTTCCAGACGCTGCTTCAGATACACTGCTTTCAGAACTCAGCCATCATTTCTTTGTCTTATAAAAACCACTAAAGCTCATTTATCTGACCACCTGCATCGACTTCTACCATGATGAACATGTTGAAGCGCAGCAGTTTGTGACTATCGCCACATTTACAGTCTGGTCGCTGAAGACGTCCACATTTAAAAAAAAAAAAACAGCCAACTGTGTTCAACAGTGTCACACTTTATCATTTCCTTTTCCTTCCTTCGCTTCCTCAGATAAGTCAGTCTGAGCTTTGACTTGTTGAAGCTGAACAGGAGAGAGCAGCTCAGAGACTTTGGGATGGAAAATTAGACATACTGATAATTAAAAGCATCTCAGCCGTCTTTGTTTGGGTCCATCTGTTGTATTGCAGTGTGCTATATTTGCTAAATGGCTCAAAATATAAAAATTGTTGCAAGATTGTAATATTTTGGTTGATTTTTTCCATTTCATTTCTTTGACTAAAGACCAAATCACCCTGTATGGAATCCTGAGAAAGGAGAATACCGACAGAGAACAGTGTCCCAGTGGAGAGCTGCGAGGCCGAGGATAAACAAAGTATTAATTGTTACTCAACTCAACTCAACTCAACTTTATTTATATAGCACTTTAAAACAACCACAGCTGAAACAAAGTGCTGTACATAAATAGGCAAAACAACACAGACATAAAACAATTAAAACAACAATAAAATAAATAAGATAAAACAGGCATAAGCACTAAAATAATTGTCTTATTGTTTTTAAAAACAATCAAAAACAATAAAACAATAAATAAAAGCAAACCATAAAACACTAAAACAAGAACAGAGTCTCATGCAGGGTTGAAAGCCAGGGAATAAAAATGGGTTTTAAGACGAATTTTAAAAATGGACAGTGAGGAGGCTTGTCTAATGTGCAACGGTAGCTCGTTCCACGTTTCCTCTGAGCTTCCATTTTGACCGAGCAGGAGTGTAGGGGTGAAGGAGCTCAGAGAGGTAAGGCGGGGCGAGACCATTTAAAGATTTAAAAACAAATAAAAGAATCTTAAAATGGACTCTAAAGTGCACAGGCAGCCAGTGGAGGGAGGCCAGGATGGGAGTTATGTGCTCCCTCTTACGTGCTCCAGTTAGGAGGTGAGCGGCTGCGTTTTGCACTAACTGGAGACGTGCGAGGGAGGACTGGCTGACTCCAAAATAAAGTGCATTACAGTAATCCAGCCGAGATGTGATAAAGGCATGGATTACTGTTTCAAAGTGCTGTTGTGCGAGGAAAGGCTTCACCTTTGCCAGCTGCCTAATCTGAAAAAAGCTGGACTTCACTACAGCACTAATTTGCCGATCCAATTTAAAATCACTGTCCATCTTAAAACCCAAGTTTGAGACTATTGGCGGTTATGGAGATTTAAACATCAGAAGTCTTAAATATAAAAACAGAGACTCTATGAGAGGAACAAACTGGAGCTCAGTCAGAACCAACAGGCGACATTTGCCTGCAGTTTTGTGTTTGACAGCAGTTTGACAACACAAATGTATGTTTTGCATACTGCACCATGCAAAGTGACTCCTGAGAGCTGTCGTCAGATTAATGTGATACACTCAGTTATTTCCATGTGAACTGTAGCAGAGAGGTTAAAGTCCCACAAAGTGGATCATTTGAATAAAATCCCTCAACAGTGAAATGTTGCTGCTGCATCATCAGATAGAGGCGTGTACTGAGCGCAGATTTACACGTCACAAAAACTAACCCTTTGAAGTCTGCATTAGAGATGATTGGCCAGGACCCACATCAGTTTGTCTGCTTATAGTGATGTCAGGGTATGAACGTCAATAAACCATAATAACTGATTAAAATATTGATTTTCTGTCATTAACAAAATAATACTAACATTTGACATTTTTTTTTTCCGATTTTACAAAATAAAAAACACAAAACATTTTGGTCCAAAAGCACATGTACACAGTTCAAATAAGTTATATTTGAACTGTGTACATGTGCTCATTTTTATGAGCAGAGTGAAAATGTGTCGTGACAGATTCAGCATTCATTCCTTTGGTGCCATTATGTATTTGGATGATGTCATTATGAGCGTACAACATGACGACACAGAAGACAGAAGCCTTAGCCTTCTACAGCAAAAAGAATGAATGTTCATTTTTCAAATTTGGCACAAATGTCCACTTAAGCTCAACATAGATTTTGGTGGTCAGAGGTCAAGTTCACTGTGACCTTGTCTGTCTCATTTTTGTGAACATGATATCTCAGAAACGCCTTATGGTATTTTTTTTGTTTTTAAATTTGGCACAAATAAACTGATAAGATTTTTGTGGTCTTAGGTCAAAGGACGGGGTCACTGTGACCTTGCATCCGTCTCATTCTCATGAATGCAATATCTCAAGAACATTTTAAGGTAATTTCCCAAAATTTGGCACAAACGTCTGATTGGACTGAGGAATAAACTGATTAGAATTTGGTGGTCAAAGGTCAGTGTGACCCAACGCTTTTGTCCATAACTCAAGAATTCATACGCTCATTCTGACCAAACTCGACACAAATGTCTAACAGGATAAAATAATGAAGGTCAAAAGGTCAAAGGTCATCTTGACTGTGACATCATCATGTTTTAATGTCATATCTCAGGAACAGAAGGGGAGACATTTGGTCAGATACTGAATTGGTGACTCTAATCTTGAAGCTGTGCTGATTGTATAGATCTGCTGTGTGTGAAGCGTCCATGTTTTCACTGTCAGAGACACTGGACTGGTGGGCGGAGTCAGACAACCCGGGGCAGAAACTCTGGGTCTTTTATGTTACTTTATTCCTTTCCTTTCCTCTGATTGGACAGCACTAGGAACATTTCCAAACAACAAATGTCCACCCTGCTAAACTCTGCACTCACTAAGACATTCCCTCAGTTAAAATGGAACAACTCTGAAACTAGCAGGCAGTTATTATAAACTCAGGAAGTCTTTTAGATGCATGATTTGTGGCAGTGTGGGAGAACTGTGCTTTTAGAAAAGTGCTGTAAAGAGAAAAAGTGTTTTGTTGATGTGATAATTCAGTTTACTGAGCTGAGAGAGGAGAGCAGAGAAAACAGGCGGAGAGAGAGTCTGGGTCAAATGTGGGGAAAAGAATATTTCGCTCTCTCTCTATCCGTGGCAGTTTAATCTAACCAATATGTGTGTGTCTGACACATGAGGGGAGGAGACAGAGAGAAAGAGACACACACACACACACACACACACAGAGAAAGAGGGTTTGCATTCTTTTCCATTGAGGTCAATGTTTTACAGAGACTCTGACCACTGCCTGCAGAGTCTGTCTGTGTGTGTGTGTGTGTGTGTGTGTGTGTGTGGACAGATGACACATCAGTCATTTACATTAATAATAAGACAGAGACGTCCTTCACTTCACTGTTCAACGTGTCGGCATCGTCCCACATTTATGACATCACAGCCAGATGTTTTAAAGTGTTTGGTTTGTGATGCATCTCAGCGCAGCTGTTCAGACCTCTGTTAGTCTGAGTAATAATATTAATCACACCTATTGTTACAGTTACGTTTAATAACAGTGGACCTTTATATTTTCATCTGATGTTTGATGTGTCTTTTTTGATTTTTGCTGATTATCCTGCACTTCCTTCACCATCTTCCTCCTCCCTCAGCGTTCCTCCTCCTCCCTCTGCCTCTTCTCTCCTCCTCAAATGTCCCACTTCATCCCGATCCAAGTCCTCACTCTGTGATTTTTTTTGTTCCTCATCTTTATCCCCACGTCACACTGCCTCTCTGTCCTTCCTTCCCTCTTTCTATCTTTGTCATTTTGCCTCTTTCCTTTTGTCTCCGACATCAATCTTTCCATCTTCTGTCTCCGCCCTCTCAGCCGCCCCTCACTGTCCTTTTCCCAATTTCTTTTTCTTCTTCTTTTTCTCTTGCTCTCTCTGCTGCATATCTGCCTAAACTTTCCATTTTCCCTCCGTCCCTCCGTCCCTCCTCCAACTTTATGCCGTCCATCCACCTCTCCTCTCGTCTTCTCTTTCTCTTCTGTGCTTCAGATTAGCAGGAACAAAATATCTGAAACATGAGAACAGAAAGAGAGAATTCCAAAACACTTTTAAACTTTACAAAAATCATTAGTTAGTGTGAGTGATACAGCAGCTGAACATCACACGGCTGAATCAAGGATCCAACTGAGACTGAACTGAAAACCAAAGGTCTGTTCCAATACCCATACTAGTTTGGGTACAGAGGGCGTTCACATTACGATTGCGGCGAAAAATAAGTGTACCTAAAAGACCCAGATGTGGACTAATAACAGCCAAAATTGAGAGTGTGGAACATTGTACACTTTTCGCACTCAACGGCCGCCATCATAGCTACGTAGCAGAAGAGGGGGGACCACTTACAGGTCAGTGGGCGAGATAATGAGGAGATAACGACGCTGACGACGTCGGCGCATTCTCCACATCGCCATTGTTAAGGGAGTCATTTGTAGGGGATTTGTAAAATTGTATAGAAGTGAAACTTTCCGTCCATCTGTTCCAGTTTTTTGGCGGGTGACGTCACTGATGAGTCGCAGCCGTAGTCATGATCGTAACATCCGGTAAGTGCGCCATAGAGTAATGAATCGGAACAGCACTTACTTGCTGAAATATGTTCATGTTGTATGTGTATGTATGTTGTAAGTGCGGACAGTGTACTGTGTGTAAGTGTACTCATGGCAGTATAGATTTCGGAACAGACTGCAAGACTTCAATACAAACTAGTGTGATGAGGGGATGAAGTGCAGGTGAAGGAAAAGGGCGGAGGAGCTCAGGTGAGGGGAGTAGGAGCAGGGAGGGACTGACGAGGCAAACGCAGGGCAGGTGAGCAGCTGGGTTAGTGAGGGAAAGGCACTGACTGGGGGAGTAAGAACAGGTGAATGAAGCTAATCAGGGTACACACAAACACACAAAGACAGGAAGTAAAAGCAGACACGACACGTGAGGACCGAATATCCTCAAATATATTAATATGTGGAAATAAAACAGTAAACAGCTTAAACATGAATGAACATCAAATGAGGATAAACACAGAAAACCAATCAAACAAAACCTTTTGCACCATTTCTCTGTGAGCCATGTTTTGGGTGTTTTTACAGACCTTTGGCATAATTTCTCAGGAACGCGGGTGTTCTTCATCGATCTGTCCCTTCTTTTCCAGCAACTTTAGCGCCACCAAATGTGGATATTTTCAGCCAAAACATGATCTTTTTACTAACCATGACCAAGTAGTTTTTGTTCCTAAACCTAAGCTCAAATTCAACTCAGGGTTGTTGACAAATGTGACGCATCATGGGTTTACAGAAACGCACAATGCAAACATTTTGTTGTGGTGATTGTGTTGTAGACCTGTAGGGAGCGTGTGTTTTTGGAGAAAGGGGACTTTGGGAGTGATGGGTGTTTTTTGGGAGGGGATAATAGACTGTTGGAGAAATGTGCTCGAGGTCCAGTTGGATATTTTTCTGACTAAAGGGGCTTCAGAATTTTTGGTTGGTCTGAATAATGGTAGTTCCCTGTTTCTCATGATTCAGCGTTGGAAAGCTGCGTCATCATTGTAGCTACACAGTTACTGGTGCCTTCATTTTTACCCACACAGATAGGATGGCACACGAATCTGATCTGATCAACACCTGCAAACAGTGTGAACAGTTTCTTTTCAAATTTGCCTGCAGTCTGAACAAACAACAAAAACTCCTCTTTTTTGGGTTTACTAAAAGTAATGTAACCAAGTAAGTAAAATGTGACTGGTCTTAAAATGAACCATACACTTACACACACACACACACACACACACACACTATTTTTATCAGCAGCCCTGTAATTTCCCTGTATGTGGTCAGTGTGGATGGAACATGAAGAGTTAACCTCTCTGTGTAAACGACTCCTCTCTGCTCTGGTTTCTCTCACACTCTGACCACTCCCTAACATGAGTTACAGTCCGCCACGGCGCTGTGTGTGTGTGTGTGTGTGTGTGTGTGTGTGTGTGTGTGTGTGTGTGTGTGTGTGTAATCAGCTGTGTTGCATTTATTTCATTATCAGAGGTGAAAGAAAAACCAAACTGCAGACTGATAACTCGTTCATACAGATGATGTAGACGTACAATCAGAAACAAACTTCACACTGTTTCATAAAGTTGAGCAGTGTTATTTCCTGTGTGTTTAGTTTGTGACGTGTGACTGTAGTTGATCATTTCGTCTCTCTCCTCTGCCTCTTCCTTTTTCTCTCCTCTGTCCTGGCTCCAGTTCCTTTTTCCCTCTGTCTCCTGTTACTGCAGTCTGCACATTCACTTTGTGCGTCCTCTTTTTCTCTCTTCGACACTCCTTAATCTCTCGCCCACATGACTTCACCTATTTCCTCTTTTCCTTTTCTCCCTTCTTTCTTCCTTTGTTGACTTTGCCTGGAGTTCTGCAGTCACAGCTCTGTCCCCTCTCCGTCTCTCTCTGCTGTGAAAAAGTTAATCAGCTCGGGACATATGATCTTAAAGAAAAGTTGGACTGTGGAAAAATCCCACAGCTGCAGAGCTTCTGTTGGGATCGCTCTTCACACTGTTTCGTCCTGTCTTTCTTATGTGTCTAAAGTTTTTTGGGGGGTCATGTCTCTACTTTGGGTTGCTTACTGTTGCCGTGAAACAGTTGAACCCAATAAGACACTGACACATGGTACACACATAGACTTGACTGCAGATTTAAGCACAATGTTTAGCCCCGTTCAGTTTGGTTCAGACCGAATGGATTAAATGCTGACAGTGGAACCAGTCATTTCATGGGGGATGTGACGATCAAAAAAATCAATCCATTTATTTACAGACGTCTCTTTTGTACATTTTTTAGCTAGAGTTTGCATCTATATTAAGAAGTGAGTGCACACAACATACTGATACAGTCAATTAAATATTCAATCAGAACTTTTTGTATAGACCCAGTTAAATATTGTATTAATAATGTGTGGTTATCACAGAATCCCACGGCACACCAGGATTAGCATCACAGCACAGTGTTTGACAACCGCTGCTGTAGAGGTCACTGCTCAAGGTAGTCTTGTGGTAAGAGCTTTTTTCAGGCTTCTGATTGGCCACCAACTTCTTCTTTGCATGCTTTAGGGTTATAGCTTTATCCCCGCCTGTTGGTTTTGGTGGAACCGTACCAGTTTAAGGATGTTAGGCTGTTAGGACGTACTAGGTACTACTTTAAAGACAAAATGTCATTTTTTAAAATGTGCCCATGCTTTATTTTTCTGTGAAAGCTGAATGTAGATGTTTGTTAGCACAGCATGGAGGAGTTTGTGAGGGACGGTCAAAAACTCATCTCACTATCACAACACAGTGTTTACTGGTAAAACAGCAGCGTGGATCCAACCATCATGTTAAAAGCGGGTTTTATACGCTCTCGTCTCTCAACAGCCAAACTGACCATCAAGACGATCTGCTGGAAACTGAACTCCTTCACCAAAAAATAATTATACTCCTTTAAACACATTCCTCACCTGTCCCGTTAAAACACTTCAAATTACACGTTTCTCCACATCCCCTAAAGACCCCCCCCTCCCCTCTCATCGTACCACCTGTGTGCTCTGAAGCAGGTGTTTCCCATGATGCCATTTGGTCTGTAATATGTGACATTATGGAAGCAGAAGCGGAGAAATATGTGAGGTTTTATGATCCCCTGACACCCCTGTTATTTTCTTATGATTAGAGGTTCGTCTGCTTTAAACAAACTGTGGGTGTGTGTGTGTGTGTTTGTGAGGAGGAAGAGGAGAGGCATCACACACCAGCATTAAAGTGGAAACACACAACATTTCAACTTCCCCTCACACAGCCATGGATGGACTGAACGGGCCGACCAGGCACAGGCGCAGGGGCCTGGAGTGTCAGGGGCCTCGCTCACCTTCACCTGCAAACTGTTACTTAAATGAACACATACCAACCAGGCGGAAACTCACAATGGCCACAAAGAGATGCAAAGACACACGACACAAAACAAACAAAAAAGTCAAGTTAAACTTGACTGAGCACGTGTAGTTTGCTGAACAGGCACAAAACAAATAAACACTGACACAAACAACAGGAGCGAGGAACACAAGAAAACAGCTGACATCATAAAGAGCAAACTGTAGCAGAGGATGAGGCACAACACAAGATGAAGTCAAATAATGTGTCATGCTCAAATCATTTGTACGCCAACACAAAGAGGCAGGTCAGCCGTGACTTAAGGCACAGACACACCAAACTGACGTCAGAGAACTAGTAGCAACAAGAGCCCCTTGCTGGGTCGCCTCTTGATGCTGTGTCTTGGCCAAAAAGTTGCACATGAGCACACAAAATCGACGGACAACAAGCACATACACTTTGTGCCGATGTGAAAGGATTTGCCCCTCCACACCAGCAGAAGGCAGTTGTCTGTAACCGTCATTTAAAAAGGGAAACAGGAAGAGCATCTTGATGCTAGTTAGCCAGTTAGCACATTTACAACACAATCAGAGTGTATTTACTGTGAGCGAGTGAACAGTAACACAAACCAGCAGTTGATGTTTCTACTGGACTTTAGCTTTTTGTTTACGTTCCTCAATTCCATTTCTCTTCTCGTGCGCTGAGCTGAACTGACAATCAGAGTGATTTTATTAACCGATGGGCTCTGCTGTTCCGACAATTCAAGATACACAATCTGCTAAAATAAGGCCAACAAGCACTGATAAGGGCCGACGGTGCAGGACAAACCACACAGATGAGGACGGCAGACGCTTACTGACAGCCTAACTTTGACAGACGGTCAACCATCAGCTCGATGTGTCTGCCTTTAAAGGTTTCTGTGGTAAGAGGAGTTTTTATTTTAATAAGTGAGCTGTGTCAGAGTTTAGGGGCAGCCACTGCAAAGGCTTGGTCGTGGCTGTTTTTGTGTCTGCGTCTGGGAACGTCCAGGAGCATCTGATCGGTCGACCTCAGTGCTCCAACAGGAGTATGAAGGTACAGTAGTTCTGCAAGATAAGGTGGAACCTTAAAAACAAGAAAGAAAATCTTCTGATCAATCCTGAAACTGACAGGAAGCCAGTGGTGGGAGGCCAGTACTGGTGTCATATGATACCATTTTCTTTTTCCAGTTAGAAGACAAACGGGTGTATTTTGTCCTAAATGCAGCCGACAAAGTGACGACTGATCTACACCCACATACGAAGAATTACAGTAGTCTCGCCAAAAGGTGATAAATGCATTAATAAGTCAGATGTGTGAGGGGGAGAGATCAGCCTTCACCTTGGCTCAGGGTCTGAACTGGAAAAAGTTTTGTCGACTGTACTAATGTCACAGACACACAGAATGGCTGCAGAGAGAGACACAACTACAAGAGACACATAACAGCTACAGAGAAATGCAAAATAACAAAAACAAAAAGAGGAAAAACCTCCACAAAGTTTATGTTTCTGGCTGCTATGTAACAGAGGTGGTGGGGGCTTTTGCACATCAGT
The DNA here is from genome assembly GCA_019142605.1 of Cephalopholis sonnerati. NCBI lineage: Eukaryota > Metazoa > Chordata > Actinopteri > Perciformes > Serranidae > Cephalopholis > Cephalopholis sonnerati. The sequence goes on along the minus strand of JAGQAX010000016.1, from coordinate 40,623,713 downwards.
GCCCAGGGGCTCGTTGTCTCATAATTCGCCCATGTTCCCAGAGTCTCCAAGTGATACATTATTGGACCACCACTGTCACAGAGAGAATGGGTGGAAAATAAAGCTGATCACATGGACATACAGGCTGCTCTTTAGGACTGTGTGTGTCATTTTTACTATGGCTAGCTTTGGACTGTTAAGTTGAGGTATATTTAGCCTCCGACCGTCATAATCTCCTGAGAGTCAGCACCCAATGCAATCACCTCGTGTTTGACTGCAGTGGAGATCAGTGGAGAACCACCTGGACCAGTTTGGGTTACCATCTTAGCAGGAGGACAGCGGTGACAGCGGGGAGAGCGCAGCAAAAGCGGGAAAAGTAAGTGGATGTGTAAAGTGAAACTTACAGGCCACTCACCGCACCGTGCTCTAGGGCTGGGTATCGCTGAAAAAATGACATTACCAGTGTTAATACCAGTACCCTTAAAGTGATGCCAGTAACAACACAGTACTATATTTGATACCTGTTTTTTCTGCTTCACTGAATATCCATCATGTGAGTGGAATCGTTCAGGTGTGTCATCCAGCCATAGTTGCAAGCAAAGTAGTCATTTTTTTCTAAAGGATCGAATGCAGATACCGTTTGACTGGAGAAGCTTTGATACGACTTGGTACTGGGTTATTTTGCGGTATCCCTCCAAAGGTATCCAGGGGTCTCATTAATAAACACTGTACGCACAACATGAGGCCTGAAAAAGACCTTAATTTCTACACATTATTTCATCATCACTGTCTCACCATCACATCCCCCTGGAGCGCAGAGGAGAGAGATGCAGCTGTCACTCGTGATTAGCAGTGGAGTGCACGTCAAGAAGCATCAAATAATTGCAAAACAGAGCGTCAACAGTTTCTGATAATATCTTCCAACACGGTAAAGATGAAATTCAGCGAGCACAAAGCCTGCAGATATGGATTGTATAAATGAATAAAGTCTGGAAATAAAGCCAGCGCCAGCTTTTACACAATCATTAAACTCCATATCCTCATTTTGAGTCCTGATCATAACACGAGCTGAGATCGCCGTCACACACTTAGATTAATAGACAAATGCATAGTGTTCAAATATCAAACTTTCATCTTCAAATGATATCCCAGTGTTGTTGTTGTTGTGCTTTCCTCTTCCTGTTTTGTTTGGGCAATACTTAACTCACTTCCTTTGAAAGTGAACAGAATTGCATAGTGAAGGAGAAGCTGATAGGAGACCAGTCTAAACAGCGATGGTGTCATTATTCTGTAACTGTTACAGTGTGCGATCAGAACTTACTCTGTACAGAGAAGGAAAATATGTGTCCACTTCCACAGTAAAGGTGAGGGAAGGGGAATCTATTTTTGTTCATCCCACCGTGGATTTGGATCTCTACCATTACACATGTAAAGATGTCAAAGGTCAACAGGAACACACACACAAACACACACAGCCCTGCTCTGTGATCATGTGTCGGGTTTCAGCGATTACAGGACGGCTGGAGCAGACGAGAAAAAAAGAGAGAAACAGACAGAGAGACAGAGGACAATAATAACTTAACTGAGAGCTTTGTGGATGTGTGGTGAGTTTTTCTTCTCTTTTTCTTTAGGGTGGACTTCAGAAAACCACACACACACACACACACACACACACACACACACACACACACACACACACACACACACACACACATAATGGGGAGACAGAAAGCAGCTCACATGCATGGGAATTTCAGAAATGAGTTTGAGCTGAAGTGAACTGGTCTCTGTCCTCTCCTCACTCTGAGACGTCACACAGGAGTCAGGAGTAAAGGATATAAAGGCTACTGACATGTAACTTTTCTCTTTTGGTCATCAAATCCAAAAAAAGCAACTCAAATTAAGGGTGTCACGATACAGGGCTGAACACAGGCTGCCTTTTTTGCACCTTCAAATTCATTGTTTTTAATGTGGGCATGCAGCAGCTGTGCTGTGACGCCAAAGCGACGCCGTCACAGTACGCACGCGTTCCTAAATGCCTGTTTTTCAGGGTGCGATGGCTGCGCCCTGAGATAAACTGAGTTCAACTTTTAGATGACGTCATGTGACGAGGAACAACCAATCACAGCTGACAGATATCTTTCCTTCTTCAGTAAATATCAGTGTGTGGAAAATATGGAGGAGAAGCTGATCATGTTAGTGCAGAGCTGTCAGAGCGTCACATCTGTCCCACAGACAGACAGAAGATCAGCTCTGTGCTCAGGACTTCAGGTCAATAGACAACCTCAGACACAACCTGCTGCCGCACTCTTGAAAGCTGGCACAGAACAGGCACATGAGTAACGCCCAGCACCTGACTTAATGTTTTCCAGGCGGTTGAAGACGCTGCATGTCTACAGCCCCATAACCACAATATTTAAAAATGAAATATTGATTTCATGTTAAGAATCTTAAATCCTGAATAATCTTTAATACTCTTAGATCAGGCATGTTTCTTTCTGTTCACACTCTCTCTCCCTTCGTTAACATCATCTGGTTTTCTTTTCACTCTCCATTAAGTCTAATTCCTCTTTTTGGACAACTCTTTACAGTTTTGGTCACAGACTCTCTCCACCTCTACACACCTGCATTTACAATTTAAGTCATTTGCCAAAAACAGATATAAAATGCACAGTAAACAAAGTTAAAGATGAATTTAAGGATAGCATTATTCTGCACTTGTACGATGCTTTTCTAGTCTTCTGACCACTCGAAGCGATGTTACACCTCATGTCACATTAATCCATTCACACACTGGAGGACGAGGTTGCCATCGATGGTGCCAACTGCTGCTCAGTAACCATTCTCATGCACTCACACTCCTCAACAAATGCTCCATTTCTTCTGGTTTGAGTAACGTTAGCTGAAAACAACAGTCAACAGCTGTTTGTTACTGAGTCCATGTTAAAGATGAGTGTCTTCAGCAGGAAACAAATGGTGTGAGTGCTGCTCAGAGTGAGGGTAAATCAGAAGATGTTACGGGTGTTTGGTGTATATAAAGTTTGCTGACAGTAAGAAACACAGAAAAACTTCAGATAATCTTCTTTTCGCCTTGTTTTCCAATCACTTCCTGTTCCTGTGGAAAAAACACACTCAGACCTAGCGCTCTTTTTTTGTTATGCTCGAAAAAATACTTGTGTGTGACCGTGAAATGTGTGTGTGTGTGTGTGTGTGTGTGTGTGTGTGTGTGTGTGTGTGTGTGTGTGTGTATGTGTGTGTGTGAGCTGGCTGCCTGATTGAAAAACCTGCTGCTGTTTTTCCAGCAGGACACTGGAGCTGCTGTGAGTGTGGGCGGACTCGTATTCATGTGTGTGTTTGAGAATGTGTTTCTAATAGAATTAAAGGTCGTCCCACAATTTAAAACATCCTAATCAGTTCACATTAATGGGATCAGCCTGATTAGTGGATTAGTTTGTGAGGATGCAGTTGATCCATGAAGATTTTTCCCGTTGATCTACACTGAACGTCGTGCCCAGTCGCTCCTGTGGCAGAGCTGAAGGCTGTGTCTTTGCCACAGCGACTGCAGGTGTGATTCCAACCCGTGGCGCTTTGCTGAACGTCGTCCCCTCTCTGCCCCCCCTCCCCTTCATGCTTAAGCTGACCTGTCAAACAAAAGTGTAAAGCCAAAAAACGAATCTTTAAAGACAGATTTACACTGAACAAAAACACACTTTTGTTTCCACTTTTCACAGGACTGAGTTAAAGATTGAAGACCTTGATTTATTTCTGTCACATTTTAACCCCAAATTTGTTCAAATCGGTGTCAGTGAGTTCTTCTCTTTTTCCAAGATAATCCATCCACCTGACAGGTGTGTCTGATTAAACAGCATCATCACTCACTCCTGGAATGTTTTGGTTGAGAAGGGCTCTTAAGGACAGCGTGAGGAGTTCGGAGCAGAGCCGTCGCTCCTTCATGTTGAAAGGAGGCAGCTGAGGTACAGTCGGGGCATCTAATTAGGATTCTTTCCCGTCCAACTGGGAGGAGACGCTGGAGCAGACCCAGAACGTGGGTATATCCCATTCATCCTCCCAGATGAGCCAAAGGAAGCACTGTGGCCCGGCCCTGTGTGAGCAGCAGATAGTGGACTGGTTGTGATGATACAGTGAGTCTGATGTATCAGGTCCAACAAAGTCCAGAATCAGTTCCTCACTTTGTTCCAAGTTCAGAAGGAACCAGGTGGATGGGAGGTGGAGGTCTAGGTGAGCGACACCTTCTCACTCCGAACTCGTCACATGTTGACGTTTGGTCATGGACTGTCCACGTGCACACACAACGTGCAAAGGTTGTTGGCATTCTGGGACATCATGTCAAGTTCTCTTCTTTTAAGATACACTTCTGTTTTCACAGGAAATGTAATGTTTACATACAGCCTTTTTCAAAATAAAAGCATTTCGTCAGTACAACACCACAAATTGACTTTTTTTCCCCTTGTTTGTTTGTTTGACGTTGATGAACGTTCTGGCTCAAATATGTTTCAGCTTTACATTCAAATCCTCCATGAAGTCCTTCAGTCCAACTGGACGTCCATTATCTGTCACTGCTCATCCTTTACAGGGTCACCAGGAGATCACAGGAGTCTAATTCCAAATATCAGAAGTATGAGGAGCCTGGAAAGTTTGCAAGATTATAGAAAGCTTTATCTAGTTCCTGTAGTGTGAATATAAGTGTGTGTTTGTGTGTTTGTGTGTTTGTGTGTGTGTGTGTGTGTGTGTGTCTTGTGCATTGAAACACCTGGTCTTTCCTAACACCAGGAGGAGGAAGGCGTGGTTTCCACTGGCGACGTTACACCTGCAGGTCAAAAATTCACAGTTATGAGTTCCTTCCATGTGTTCAAATCATCACAGGAAAGGACAGTCGCACACACACACACACACACACACACACACACACACACACACACACCTTCAGATATTACCTTCAGAATGAAAGTAATGCATTTTTGGCCTAACCAGGTCCTTTTTCCTCTCTGACTGCCACACCACTGCCAGAGACAACTTCTGGAAAAGAGGAGACGACCGTTCTGCTGCTGCTGTGTCTTCATCATCTTCCTCCTTCCAGACGACTGTAGGATCGTTTTCATCATTAATTCTCTTTAAAGGCATGTTCACACAAATTTACCTACGTCTTTGTATCGCTGACTCCAGTCTCACACCTGACAACTGTCTGCCTGTTCCTCTCCTGTGGAGCAGTTCCTACTCCGACAAGACGATTAATTAAAAAGGAACGTGCAACATGGCTAATAAGCTACAATAGCTTCCTCCATTTTAGATTCTCCGTTTTTCCCAAAGCTCAACACCAGACATCCAGACGGCTTGCTGCTGGTCAACAGGGCAGCTCTCAGTTTACCAAAAGATAAATAACCAAATAAAAACACTATGTCAGTACAACACTACAACTTGACGCTTCTTTCCTTCAACAACACACACACACAAAAGAACAGGGTTTGGCTTTACAGTCTTACAGGAAGTGAACACTGGCCTCCTGGGTGAAAGTCTGTGGTTGTTGGACCCATCTACCACCACTCCCCGCCCAGCCTACTTGGACTTTTACCCCCTCAACTTGATTGTTGTCCAGCTGCATTTCGCTCTGACGCCTCTGGGCGCCATTACAGAATAACAGCAATGTGAAAGGACAGCTTTTTTCATCTGCGTCTGATGCCAGAAGTCACTGTCCAAGCAACGCTATTCGACCACTTCAGAGTGAGACCAGGTCGCAAAGATTTGATGGGTTATAATTTGATTTGACTCCAACAGAAGTGACACCAAAGCCTGGCCTGTCGAACGCTGTCACTGACGTCATGACCTTTTCTTCTTCTATGGTTTCCTTGATCTACAGCAGGAAGTAGATGTTTGTGCATGGCTGCTTTTCCACTGCATCTGAAGAGCGATGAAGATTAGACATCCTGTCCTTTATATTTAATGAGGTTTTTGCAGTTTCTTATGCTTTTTAAACTTTCAGAATAAAAGCTCAGACAGTAAAGATTTGGTGTGTTGTAGTTACAGGAAGGGAGGGGGAGGGCTGGGAATAGTAGTGTGTAATCACGCCTCTACATTTTCCTCCATGCAGCGTGGCGTCCAGGCCACTCACACTGCTATAAATACACATCAAATTAGAGACTGCTTCTCTAAGTGTGTGTGTGTGTGTGTGTGTGTGTGTGGGAACTAATGGTCCTTGGGTTGAGAGAGGGTGAGCAGTTGTGTATTTGCCTGTGTGTGTGTGTGTGTGTGTGTGTGTGTGTGTGTGTGTGTGCGTGATTACAGTGTTTGTGTCTGCGGACTGACCGCTGATCTCCGTCTTTCTTTCACCTTCTGTGTCCTTCTCTTCTCTGCTCAGCAGCACGATGAAGAGTCACAGAGATGTGGCATCATCTGAGAGCTACAGAAACTAAACTAGTGAATGTCTTTTCTTATTGTGAAATGACGTGGCTGCCTCGTCAACCCTCCATTAGGAAATAAAAGTCCGTCAACGCGTCGCTTCCCTCTCGTCCACGCCACCTCTGCTCTGCTCTTAACATACTTTGTGTTTGGCAGCAGGTGTGATGAGGCGTTTAAAAGCCTCCAACCTTTTCATTTAGTGGCACAGTGAAGACAGAGGAGTCGCTGTGTGTGTTTAAGCAGCCGTTCACCGCGCTACCATTAACATTACAACCGCTGGAGGTCTTCTATTAAAAGAAAACTTCACTAAAACACTGTAACTGGCTTCAAACCAGCTGTCTGTTGTCTTCTCTTCATTCCTGGCTGCATTTTGTAGTTCGGTGTGTGTTTGTTCAGCCTGTGGGGAAGAGGCCGGGTCATACAGTACATGACATCATATCCAGATATTTCCAGCAGCTCCACTGGAGTCAGATGGTACAAAATGTTTTAAGGATCTTAAACTTCAGCTACAATCAGCTGCAGGTTTTAACAGCAGCTTCCATTACTGAAGAAATGTGAAATACGTGCAGCGCTGTTCCGTCTCCACTCTGATTCTTTCAGATGGAAAACCTCAGTGAGTCACATTGTTCTTTTCTCTGACACATACAGACGCAGAGTGAAACCAGAACTTTCTGGGTTTGATCCAAAGATAAAAAAGTCACATTCACATTTGTGATTATTCCAAGACGTGGCTGAACGTCCAGCCCTGCAGCATGACTTCGCTCAGCATATGTTGTTGCGCCGTTAATTTGTCTCAACAGCGATAAAGAATAGTCCAATAAAAAACACATGATTAGCCTAAAGGAGCTTTTTATTTAATATTTCTAGTTTAAGCAGCATTTAACAACACAAGCCAGAGAACACTCCAAAGGGTGGCAAGATAAATCTGGGAGGTCTTGAGATGATAACAGGATAAAAAAACAGAACTTTTTTCTTTCCTTTTTTTATTTTACTTCTGTAAAATTTAGCTGGATAACATTTTTCAGACTCCTTAAAAGTAAATACAATCATTGAAAGTAATAAAAGTAAGAAACAATCAAAGGTGGAAATCACCTCTAAACATGTACCGAAGGCTCACAAGTAGGTAAGGTAGGTAAGTAGTGTTACTCAGTGCATGAGCTGATGACGAGAATGGATCAGCACACCTTAAATTTCAATATGATTACTTTGACCGTTAGTTTAGTTTTCATTGTCTCTCTTGGATGACAGACACTTCTAGTAATGACTTTAAAAATACAGATTGATTTGGAGCGGATTATGTGACGGTCATATATTCTAATCCTCACTTCCTGTGGGATACAGCAACACTAAACCCCTGAGCTTGCCTGAGAAGGACTAATAATAATAATAATAACAACTTAGACTTATAAAGCGCCTTTCAAAAGACCCAAGGACGCATTACAACAACAAAATAACAATCTAGGAACCAAAAGCCAGGGTGAACAGTGCACATTTAAAAATATCCAGTGTTGGCGCCTGGTTAATCTCCATGGGGAGAGAGTTCCAGAGGGTTGGGGCTGCCACACTGAAGGCTCTATCCCCGAATGTTCGCCTACTGGTGTGAGGGACGTTGAGGAGACCCACGTCAGCGGACCGCAGGTTCCGTGAGGGGGTGTAATCAGTGGGGAGATCCGATAGGTACCATGGGGCAAGGTCATGGTGAGCTTTATAGGCGAGGAAGAGTTTGTAGGTGATTCAGAACTTGACTGGAAGCCAGTGTAGGTGTAAGGGTGGGGGTGATGTGCTGCCAAGGCATGGTCCGGGTGAGAACCCTTGCAGCTGAGTTCTGCACATACTGCAATCTGTCCAAGGCTTTATTGGGGAGCCCGAACAGGACTCCACTACAATAGTCCAGGCAGGAGGTGATAAATGCATGGATTAGGGTCTCAGCAACAGAGTCTGAGAGTGAAGGCCGGAGTCTGGAGATGTTTTCGAGGTGGAAGAAGGCAGATTTAACAACAGATTTTATGTGGGATTCATATGAGAGGGTGGAGTCCAGGATGACACCCAAGTTGCGAACCTCAGGGGATGGGGAGATGGAGCAGCCATCCACATGGAGGGTGAAATCCCGCCCTTTTTGAAGTAGCGCCTTGGGAACCACAACCAAGAGCTCAGTTTTCTTGCCATTAAGTTTGAGTAAGTTGGTGGTCATCCAGTTGACTATTGATTGAGGAGGGAGCGGGGTGGATGGTGTAGAGCTGAGATATAGTTGGGTATCATCAGCATAACAGTTAAAATTCAGACCATGTTTACAGATGATCTGACCCAGGGGAAGCATGGAAATAATGAAAAGGAGGGGACCAAGCACAGAGCCCTGAGGCACGCCATGGTTTACTGGGGCTGGGTTGGAACTGGAGCCATTGAAATGCACAAAGCTGCTATTTTGAAATATCCCATGGAGAGAGACTCTCACTGCAGCCTGTTGTATTTTGTTCTGAAAATGTGGGCGTGCAGCCTCGTTCTGTGGACCATAAACCAGGTGCAGACTTCCATCTGTGTCACCGCTGATGAGGAAATACAGCCAGTGCTGGACGGAGCAGTGAGTGACAACAACCCCGCCCACATTTAAGAGGACTGTCTGAACAGACCCAGGGTCTAGGTACCACGTCTGAAGGGTTACTGCTGGTTCCAGAGGGACTGTACTGAAAGGGTTTGGTGGAAATGGGGCTAAAATGCTGCAGCAGCTTTTTCAGAAAAACAGACAAAAGACTGACGTCGGGACTTTGGCTCCCTATACAGCATGTTGATGCAAGGCATTCTGGGAAATGTGAAAGTGTGTTGATCATCAAAAATTTACAATGAATAGCTGTATAAGATGAAAATTGTTCCCTGTTATCACTGCTGCTGCCGTTCTGTTAATATTAGCACTCAACATCCATTAAAATACACTGTGTGTGTGTGTGTGTGTGTGTGTGTGTGTGTGTGTGTGTGTACTCTGCCTGGTGTTGCTGGCGGCAGCAGGTTTTTACACGTTAAAAGATCAAGGAGAAGAAGCAGTGAGCCTGGTGGGATACCTGGAGAGTTTACTGCTTCCTTAGAAACCAGAACCTCTTATTGGGCTGTTAGTGTGTGTTTGTGTGAAGTCAGCGACAGAGAGACGGAGAGAGAGACCCCAGTGTTACATAAACTCTTCTAAACGTGCTTCTATTAACTTCTCTTTCTTCTCTTCTTTGTTTCCATTTGTTTCTAATCTTCTCTGACTCTTCTTGTTTCACCTTCTGACGCTTCTTCCTCTCATTGTTTTTTACTTACATGATTTTCTGCTTTGGACTGTCAACAGTACAGACAGACAGACAGATTCCTATATTTACCAGGTTAATTGCTGAGGGCGCACATGCGTGGTCAGACAACAAGACAAATCTCTGAGAAGGAGAAAACAAAAGTGAATAATACAATTATCACCCAAACTGTTCATTGTAAACATACATCACAGCGCACAGACCACTGTCCTCTTTTAACTTTGACCAACCATACTAACAGTGGTTACACTTCAGGTTCTTACATTTCAGGTGTGCTCAATTTGAGATTTATCGACAAACCAAGTATTCAGATGATCTGAGCTCCAAGATTACATCGCAGTCTGTTTCGCAGCTGTCACCTGCAGTGGTCTCACTAAGTTCTGGACTTATGTCAAAAAACATTATTCATTTAATGTAACGTCATTTCATTTCATTCATAAGATTTATAAGATGTTTTCAAACCAATAAAAAGATAAAATTCACAGAACAGGAGACCACAGGACAGCATCAACTACAGCACACAGGAATTCCCAAGATAGAACAGAATGCAAAGCAGCAAGCAACAGCAGAGCATCAGTACAACACAGTAACACAACAACAACAACAACAAACAGCATGTTAGCACAAACAGACATGCAGCAACACGAAGCATCAACACGCAGCTTAGCATTACATTCAAACATGCAGAGCAGCAACAGAAAGTAAATATAGATTTAAAAACAAAATAATTCATGTGTACCTGAGGGCAGACAGATTGTACTTGGCTGTTTGCATAACTTTGTGACTTGTTTTTTTTTTAAGGTTAGGGTGGAGTCAAGAGTGATACCAAGACATTTAACATGAGTTAAACTATAACGGCAACCGGCTGCATATCATGCCAAGGTTACAGGACGCCCAAGCGCCAGATTTCGAAGACTGAAGTGAGAAGGGGCTCCATATTAGCTGGATGCACTTGCCAAGTGTAGACAGAGTTCTGCATCAAATCTCAGATGGAATGAGTAACGGCTATAACACCAATTAAACAACACCAGCATCAGACTGGCTGTGGAAGGTGTGCAGACGCCAGTTCACCTTCTTCAACTTGACAAACTTCCAGCCTCAGCTGTAGATTACATCTCTGACCTCTGCAGCCTGTCCTAATGGCGCCGCCAACATCAGCTCTTACCACAAGGCCAGAAGTCGGCCATCTTTGAAAGCAGCCCAGTAGTACCTGAGCAAACACACGCACATTGAGCTGAAACATCAGCAGCTACCTGTTTGCCACGCTGGCATCCCCAAGCCCCTAAACATCTTTATGGAGGGGTTTTAAAATGGCCCCCCTCTGGCGGTTTCCAGTATGACATCGGGGGGCCACAGGTCACCTCTTCCTCTCCTTTCTTCTCCTCTTTTTAAGTCCCTCTTTCTCTCCCTCTCAGCAATTTTTAAATAGTCCTTCTTTCCATATTAGCAGCTCTGAAAGCCCATTAACTACCCCCCACACTGCACACCTCCAAACCCACTGCTGGTTCCTGTTAGCACTTAGCCACGTTAGCAGGGGGGTGATGGATAAAGAGGCTGCAGGGATGGAGAGGAGGTACCGCTGAGATTGGACCTGCACGTGTTTGAAGTTTTATGGAGGTGTTTTAAATTGGATTTCTGGGGCTTTACCTTACAAAACTTTATAGCTGCCTCATTCTGCCTCGTTAAAGGAGGGGTGCTTTATTTTTCTCCTTGTCAGGAAGCTATCTGATCCACTTCAGTCAGAGGGCCAAGGTTAAAACTAGACTCTCCTGAAGATACCAAGTCAAACATGCAGTAGAGTTTGGCTTTGAGAAATTGTTTCATGTAACTCTGCTTTTAAACAGCGCTAAAGCTGCACTGGTAAAAGTGAGTTGTTGTTGAGTCTGAAGGCTAACTGCAGAAACAAACAGTTGTTTGGGGCACAACTGTAGGAGGTCATCACAGCGCTAATCATCTTATCCTCTGTTTCATTTATCGTGAGATGAACAGAATGACACTGTTACATGTTACAAAGTAAAATAAATGTGAACTTGTCTACGTTGGCCATTGCAACAGTGTTCTGTTTATCAGTGGTGGTGCTGGCACATTTGGTGCCCTAGGAGAGAAAAAACACGTGGTTTGCTGCAGCTCAGCGGTCAGAGTGCTGCACATTTATCACCAAAATGCAAATAAACAATTTAGCTAACAATAAAAAAATAAAGAAAACATGTTGTACATGTGTTATAATCATCAGGTAAATTAATAATCAATTAAAAAAAAGAAACACAAAGTTACTGGTTCACAAGAATAAACAACAAAAATATATATGACACTGTAAAATAAATATAAAATGTACAAAGTAACTTTCTAATTGAACTAGAGATGCACTGGTTTTGAAATTCTGGGCTGCTACTGACATAAGTGTTTAAAATAATCTCACCAACAGCTGATACTGATGCTTTTATATTGTGTTTCTGTCGTTTTTTGTTGTTATTTATTCTTCTTTTGTTTCCAGGGAAACACAGAAATCTACACTATAAGAAGTCATTCAGTCCCTCATTACACTCCAATGAGCACAAATTCAATAACACACCTTTATGAAACAACCTCTAACATAACCCTTCTATTACATGAAATACATCTTAAAAAAATAAGTACAAATCCTTTTTTACTATAAATGATACATCATAATTCCCTCTCTGATATCTATTTTATGGTGCTGTGAAAACATCGACACATTTCTCATTCAATCAGCTGATTGATTCAAGTTTCCCACCAAAAGCTACATTTTACAAAATTACATTGAAAGCATCATGAGAAGATTATAATGTACCTTTTGCCCATTAGTATTTTTTACTGAATACAGCTTGAATGTTTCACAGTGTAAATCATTGCAACCTGTCAGCTGTTGGTTGTGTCCACTGGCTGCTTAGAGGTAACAATAACTAGCTGCTAACAGCTAACAGCTAACAGCTACCTTAACCAGCTCTCCTCCTGCTGATGTCATGTTCTTCCTCTCCACATCCACTCCTCTCAGAGGTGTCGTGGTAGCTGAGTCATTTTGACATGACAATGTGTTAACTCCGCCCATCTCCCCCAGAGAGCAGATAAAGTGTAATGGTCATTTAGTAGACTTTGCTGCGTAGTTATGTTGTTGTGGCCTTATGTAATATTTCAAAATAAAAGCAGTAATAGTTAAAAAAAAAAAAAATACAAGATGAACACTTTGATCTTCTTCTTCCTTCTCCCATTTGTGGCGCCCCCTGTGGATGACGGCGCCCTTAGCATTCACCTATACTGCCCCTGCCATGGGCCGGGGGTGACTGCTGTGTCACCTCACATCGCCTGCGTCTCAGCCAAAAAGTTGCACTTGAACACTTCGCAAAGACTAAAATGGTAAATGGACCTGCACTTGTATGGCGTCTTTCTAGTCTTCCAACCACTCAAACCGTTTGTACACTACACACACATTCACACAGTGGTGGCCGAGGCTACCAAACATGGTGCCAGCCACTCAGCAAGAAGCAGTTTGGGCTTCAGTATCTTGCCCAAAGATAGTTTGACATGCAGACTGGAAGAGCCAGGGATCGAATCACCAATCAAGCCGCCCCAACCAGCGACAACCAACAGCCAACCAGCATGTGTGTTCTGCACCTGCGTGAGAAGACATAACTCTCCACATCAGCAGCAGTCTTTCTGTCAGTCTCAGCGCTCAAACACTGATCATTGGGCGGGGACAGAGAGGGAGTGTATTATCTGGCTGCTCGATATTAGATCATGCTGACTACTGCAGAGTCATGTGACCCAGCTATGAATGCGGATTGTAACATTTCCTATAAAATACACAAGTCAGATGTTAGTGGGGTTTTGTCCAGTGGGAAAGAGGCTTCAGTTTCAACACAATAACACTTGAACACATCCCCAATCAGAAGCTGGTGTGGAACATTTTTCCAGACTCCCCTGAACTCAGCATGTTGATCTCAGCACACAGAATCATTTCTTGATTTAACGGCACACTGGGAAGTACGTACTTAAGTTTTAACTGAAAGGTGCCATGGTGAATATTTCATTTTTTTCAGCCTGCAGAGTTCAACAAACACCATCATTTCCTTGTGAAGAAGTATCAGGGAGGTTTGACTCGCAGTGGAAACAGCTGGAAGTTTTTCACTCTGAGAGAAAAGAGGCCTCAGAGCTGAAGCAGATGACGGCCTGCAGCTCTGCAGCCGCCGCCGCCGCCGGGTGGAGCTCAGATATCCACCAATCACAGCCAAGCTGGCCAGAGGTGATTGGTCAGTACAGAGGCTGGTTGCATGCTATTGGCTGAGACATTGGAGCCGCTGGAATCTGAGTTGGCTGATGAGATCTGCAGAGGACCAACACACACACACACACACACACACACACACACACACACACACACACACACACACACACACACACACACAGCCAGCGTATTACTCATCGGTGTAACAGTGCTGCAGCCTGGTTTCCTCTCCCTCTCTGTTTATCTGCGTCCCCTCTAATCTTCACTGTTTATTCTTCACTATCAGAGATTTCCCTTCCGACACAAACACTCACAATGTCCACGTTAGACGAAAAAATCACAGTGAGCTTTTATTCTGAAATTAAAGCTAGTTGTAACATCAGTAAAGTTCAGATGAAGCTGAGTTCTTGACATTCATTCTCTGACACTGTAATCATCTCTGACGTGCACTTTCCCTTCCTTTAATAGTTTACTGTCGGGCGTGTTTTCTTTCTTTGTATATTTGACTTTTTCCGTTAACTTTCCCATCGTGTCATATCCAACAGTTGTGCAGTGTGTTTGTGTAGCATTGTGTGGAGGTCTGGGTCAGGTTTTAACTTTGTCTGAACCTCAGCCAGATGTTTTAAACAGGATTTATACTTCTGCACTGAATCTATGTGGGCACTGCATAGACACGTAACTACACATCACAGTAACACAGACCTGATTATTTTAGTAAGCCTAAATCCATTTCCCTCAGTGGAAACAAAGATTTTTTTTTTTTTCACAGGTAAGAAAAAAATTAATTATGAAGACAATAAAGCCTCCACAAAAATAGCATTTTAAGTCCTGTGTGTGTGATTTATCCTGGCTTCATGTGAGCAAAGGAAATCTCTGCTAGCTGCTAGGCTAATTTATACAATGTAAAATGCCATAGGCTTGTGCTAATAATGTTAGCATGTTGTATTTGTTTGGAAAACGTATCAAGTATAAGACAGCTGTTTTGTCGGTGAACCTTGCGAGACACAGTGGAGCCTAATTTTGTGACGTTACCTTTGTTAAATGTTGCTGTTGTGCCTGGCTTCATATCAGTATAGGAAAACAATGCAGTGTCAGACTGAAGAGGACGATTCAAAATTCATGTGGGGGACTGCCATGATTGGTGACACCCAAGGGAAACTACGATGATTGGTCAAATCTGCAGAAACGTTACAGTGACTGGACTAAATTGTGAGGTCGTGCAGAATTTACAGTATTAAACTTGCATTAATTGTTGCAACTGCGAAATCTGAAAGGGGCTGAACACAGAGAGGTGTTCCAGCACAGACAGTGTGAGGGCAACACAGTGTTTACTGAACATTACAGCATGTAAACACGTTCTGGTAGAAACCCAAAATACATGTATGAACCTGAAAATGAGCAGAATAGATCGTGTCTATGGTGACAGAGAAATGGCGGAGATTTTAAGATTTCAGGGGCTTTAAAAGTACTTGTTTCTGTCCGTTGATGTACACCAACCTGCCTGGCTGCTTGGGGTGGGCAGATCAATCCTACAATATTTCTATTTTTGATACTATGTTTTCACTTTGAAGATCAATCCTAGTGTCAATACCAAAACAGGGATTCGTTTCTGTCTTTTACGTCGCACCTATTTTTATTTCAAGGGTAAAACTGTCTGTTCAGACAACGTTCTGTTGTCATGAACACATCTAAGGCACATACTCTTTACTTATCTACTGCTTTTGTGTTGTCTGCACTCAAACAGCTCATCCAGACCCAACAGCATCTTCTTAGTTTCACTTTCTCCTATCGTCAGCAGCAGGAGGACAATAAGCTTACCTCCCAGCCCTTCTGTTTACTGCTGGGGGCTGACGCCGACCCTCAATTGTTCTATGAATAAAGCCACGTCTGTGTGACTGTAGCTGTCCGTGAACATTCAGTGCAGAAAGTATTTTTGAAACTACTTTAGTCCGACACATAATTGTAGTGACTGCTTAATGAAAGAGAAAATAAACACGAGAAAGAGAACTTGGAGCTGCCACCGAGAAGAAGGAAGGAGGAGGGAAACACCTCAGCATCCAGACCTCTGACACAGAGACAGAGTTCACTGGCAGAGCCTGTTCACAGAGGAATATCCAGGTCTATTAGCCTAGTGGCATCAATATTATAGTCAGATCAGATCCTCAGCATCGGTTAATGTTGCCTTTTCAAACTGTAGTTGGTCATCATCAGCTGGTACTTAAGCAGACTGGTTTTTCACATCATAAATCATGACACACTACAAGAAAAAAATCCTCACTTTTATAATAAAACGTACTGGATCAAAACCAAATTTTGTGCTATCGCCCACCCCTTACAGCTGCTTTGATTTCATCCACGCTTGTTTCTCTGCCACAGGGGTATGACATCCTCAGTCTTAATCCTGCCTGCAAAGCTCTGATTGGCTCAGAAATTTAGTTCAACTGCTGTCAGTCAGCGCAGCATCAGAGCCTTTGGAGTCACTGCGGGCAGTGGTTCAAAGGTCTGGAACCAGTCTGTGAAACTCTGCTGTCCCTCCGTACAACATTTAAATGGAAGAAAAAAATCCAAACTACCACAGCTATGCAGATGACCCACACTTTAAGAGGTCAGTGAAGGCCTCAGGTAGACCAGCCTGTACTATGTCACCTGGGGGATCTTCCTCAGCACCCACAGTACCTGAGAACCAACCCTCTGATGTGTGACTGTGATGATCAGAGGTAACAGCAGCCTCCTGTCATCACTGCTGTCTGAGGTTTGAACACCACCTGAGGTCTCAGCAGCTCCTCTGACACACTGAATCGTCCTGTCGGCCCCTGGTGGTCAAACTGGGCAACTGCACCCCCACAACCAGAACTCCCATTCACACACACAGACCCTGGATCCCTGCACCTCCTCTAGGCTGCTCCTCCACTGGTGCTGCTACTGGTCTTACTGGTGGACAAGTTTACAGGTGGTGGAACAGGACAAGACAACACACAGGATTACTCAGGTAACGTCAGCAATCGCTATATGTGGGAAAATATATGCAGATTTTTAGGGTGTCGGGGGAGAAAGGAAGGGAGGGAGGGGAGCAAACAGGAGGCAGGGCTTTTAATGTAGATGGGCGGGGCTACATGAAAGGAAGGAGGAGTCCTGTTTAATGATTGACGGCAAAAAGAGGCAGAACAGAATGCTTCAAGATGCTTTCTGTTCCCCTCATGTGCCAACACACACAAAGAACATTTGACCAACACAAACAGAAGAAGAGTGAAGCAGATCACACCCTCATCATCCTCACAGGGGTCACTGCTGTCACAAACTGGGTCACAGAGGGAGTCCACTCAAGAGATTTACTTTATTTATAAAAGTTAACAGGAGACAAACAGTGTGGTGGGATGTGTGCCATGTGCTCAGTGGGGGTGACGATGATGAGACACTGACTATGTACACGCTAACATTCCTCTGTTGTTCTAAGTATGACAGTATTTGGAATGTGATATGGGTCATGCAAGCAAGATATTCTGAAAATGCTCCACTGGGAATAAGGCCTCACTTTGAATATCTAAACAGACTAAGACATACACAATACATGTATAATATTCAGGTTTTGGGAGCATTCTTTGGACACGTATACGGTACGTTCACGATATACGTCTCAGTTGAGGTTTTCACTGCAGTTTGGGTCACGTGACCTCTCAGCTCTGTGTGTTGAACACAAATCAACTCACCAACAGTTTGTAAGGCTGTGGTTGGGATGCATGTCCTAAAATACAGCCCACATTTCTGGTAGGACGGAGGAATCCTGAGGATCCTGAGGAAACAGCTTAGTCGGAATATTGTCTCGTTCAGAACAAGGGCGAAAGTGGAATATTTTGTGCATGTAAACATAGTCAGTTGGGCAGAGAGGATGCCAGCAGTCAGGATAGACAGAGTCAGTATGTTTACATGCACGCAGTAGTGGAGCTAAGCTATAGCTCGGCCAATCAGTCAAGTCGAACGTCTCGATCAAAGCCTGGGGCGGAAACTGTGGAGCATGCTCAGAGCGCCTCGGCCAGTTTGGGTCTGATTGACTGTATACATGCAGGAGTCACATGATCTGGGTGTGTTAGTCCCACTGTGATTAATTCACTTTAGGACCATCTCACTCACACTAACATGTTCACATGGATTTTAAAAGTCTGACACAATAAATTAATTTTCTCTGATGTCATGGAAACGCACTGACTGTTTATTACAATCAGCAGGTCCATCTGCATCTTTATTTCCTTTAAATCAAATCATCACCAACAATAACTGGGGTTAACAGTTTACAAGGGCAACAATAAAGAGTCTCTTCTAAGATCTGAAACATTAACTACTTAAAACAGCTTTTAGAAGCTTGTTGACTTTAATGGTCCAAAGTCTTACATGTCCCCTTCCTCTGCACTCCATTGTTGTTAACATTTAAAATACACATCAGTGTTTCACTAACTGACATGTTCCTTTATTATCATTATTATTATTATTATTATTATTATTATTATTATTATGAACACACAGGCTGTAGTTAATTTATAATCCCACCACCTGGACATATGTATATAATATCAATGGTTTAGGGCTTAGGGAGGAGGGTGCTGCACGATTGGTTCATTTCCAGTTGTTGTCTGTCAGAATGTTTCATGATATTTAAAAAGGTGAAATTAGCATTAACTAAATGTATGTGTTATGTATTCAAATAGAAAACAAGCCACAACAGGTAAAATATGCAGTTAAGACACAACTAACATGGTGACATGACACGGTGGCTGACAAGTGCAAACGCGTCACAGCAGTCCATTGTTTTCATGTTGCCAGCACCTATCTTAAAAATATGTCCTGCCCCTTCACCACATCATGCATTTTTAAGAGGCTGTATCCATTTCCTGTATCTCTCTGAGAGTGTGACAGCATCAACAGTGTCACGCAGCATCACTTCAATTTACAAATTTTGACGCAGAGGTAAGTGAAGTTTATTGTAGGATGACGGGGAATGGAGGTGAAGAGGAGGAGCTGGCGGGCTGAGGCAGAGGGCGATGGTGGATGGCATGGACAGGCGGATGAGTGTGTGTTGTGTGAGCAGGCTGAGGTTGCAGGGGTGTCAGCAGGCAGATGATCCTGAGGCAAAAAACACTTAATCTGCAGCAAGAAACCAACACGAATTTCTCTGAGCTGCAGAGTGAGACTGTCACAGCAGCTGAGACGATGATCTGGGAGCTGAGGTTGAGCCGGGGGTTGATACGCAGGAGAGAAGATGAGCTGATAGCAGGCAGGTGTGTTGGGAGAGAGGGAGAGAGCTGGCGAGCTGATTGATGGCAGCCGTGAAGAAACCACACACACACACACACACACATACACACGCTCAGAGGAAAACCGGGGACATGAGAGACACATCTACCCAAACTGGACCGTCCTCACTCCCACCCTGTCACAGAGAGTAGCTGAGTTTGTTGTCACCTTAACAGCTGAATGAAGCTCCTCCATCAAGATGATGGATGAGGGTAATAATTTTGGGACAAACTTCCCTCTCTGCAGCAGAAACAGGAGCTGCTGTAACTTCTCATAACCGAAGAGAAAAATGAAACTTACTCCCATTTTATCTTCTTCTATGTATTTGTATATTGTGTTTGATCTGTATGTGCTGCTGTTGTTATCCTGAATTTATGTATATCGTCCCTGTGTCTTTAAAATAAACAAACAAACTGATGAACCAATCAATGAATGAATCAATAAATAGAACTAAAACTTACTCCTGAGCTTCTCTGGTGGCTTCTCTTGTCTTTTCTTTTCTTTGTTAAAATCTGATTGTTTTTTCACTTCCTGTTAATGTACAACATTTTACTATCAAATGTACATGACTGCTATTTTCTAGAGAGACAACAGAGGGTACATTTGATCCGAAAAACACTGTGACCTTTGACATCTGCATAATAACAGTCGTCATATTACACACAACTTTATTTGTATGATTTAATTCCTCGTCAAACATAACACAGCGCTGCACACGGTCAGTAAGTTGTAACTGATGCAGGCTCGCTGTTGGAGGGTTTTATAACCACCTCCACTTCCTGTTGGTTGGTTTGAGATTGCACTTCATGCAGCAGACCCTTCCTCTGAACATTTAAATTGAGTGGGAGAGGGTAGGCATGGATGGATTACTGAACAGGCCCATCATGCACACACTCAGGGGCCTAAAGTGTTAATGAGCCCCTGGTCTCTACATGCAAAACTCAGTTTAACACATACCAACCTGGTAGACACACAAAAATAAACATACCAAACACAAAGAGGTGCAAATAAATTGCAAAGAGACACAATATAACTACAAAAATGGGCAAAACAACCATAAAGCCACACACCATGACTGAATAAGACAAAAATGACCTCAAAGAGACCCAAAATGATACAAAAAGAAAAACCACACCACAAATAAACAAAAAATAACAAAAGAAGACACAAAATTACCCTGAAGAGACCCGACCAACTACAAAAAGTGACACAGAACAACCACAAGGAAGCGACACAAAACAATGAAAAGAGACACACAATTATCTCAAAGAGACTCAAGCACTCACAAAAAGTCACAAAACAGCCACAAAGCAACAAAAAATAATAAAAAACAACACAAAATTACCTTGAAAAGACCCAAAGGACTACGAAAAGACACAAAATGATGCTAAAGTAACACAAAACAACCAAAAAAATACGCAAAATTACCTCAAAGAAACCCAAACTGCTACAAAAAGACACAAGACAACCACATATAGACACAAAATGGCCCCAAACTACTCATAATCTGGCCATGTGGGTGGGGACGGGGGTGCAGGATGGTTTGGGAGAGGCCTGAGAAGTCGGGGGGGTCATAGGGAAACACAGCTGTGACATCATGGGATGCTTTTGTTGTTCATGTGTTTTAACTGTATAAAATGTCTCTTTGTTTTACTCCTGACAAATAAAATGTATATCTGCGCACGTGTGTGTGTGTGTGTGTGTGTGTGTGAGTTTGGTTTGCAGTTGGACATTTGTCCCCCCTCTTTCCCCGACTCAAAGACAGACAGAGTGTTTACTGGACGAACTCAGGACTCAGCACGACAGTTTATCTTAAAATATGTGTGTGTGTGGAAGACTGAGAGGGATCACAAGCTGGAGGCTATCCTTGTGTGCATGTGTGTGTGTGTGTGTGTGTGTGTGTGTGAGTTTGTGTGTCTGCACAGTCTCTCAGGGTTGAGTTCAAAGGGGGCGGAGCCTCGACTGGAGCTCTGACTAAAAAGGATTCTCTGCTGTTGATGTGGATCAGGAGCAACATCAGCAGGCCAGATGTGTGTGTGTGTGTGTTGGTGTGTGTGTGTGTGTGGATCTGGGTGAGGTAGGTTCAGTCAAAGGCAGGGGAGGTCTCCTGTGATTGGCTGTCTGTGGATGACGCCGTGAGTCACCGACATGCAGAAGATATATTTCTCTCTGCTTTTCTCTGCTGTCCTGGATTTTTCTCTTTCCTTCTCCTTTGCACTCAGAGTCAGACGAGAACACACACACACACACACACACACACACACACACACACACACACACACACACACTCCTCCCCTCTGTCTCCTCAGAATGGAAAAAGCAGATTTACCATTTTACCATCAGGTCATACCAGCAAATGAACACAGGCTGCTTCCCTTAAAGTCTAAACTGCAATTAAAGTTTCTTACAGAATAAACTCAGCTCTGCTAGCTCGTCACATGTGTTTCAAACTTCCTTTCAAAGCAGCTTTCAGGATTTTTTTGCAACAAGTTCTGAAAAGATCAACATATGATGACTTTCTTATGTCTTACCAAATTCAGATGGTGCGCAGGAAGTGATAAATCCATACGCAGCATGTGCTGTAGGACTAATACACATCTATCTACTGGATACAGAGGAACATAACTGCATATAGGGGCTGGATGAACTGCAGCCTGCAGGTATTGTTAGAAAATTTAAACTCATGTTGGGCAGATTTTCCCACTGTGGACACAATCGTCGTTCAAATGACCTCATCCTCAGGACAAGCCGATGAAAGCGTACAAAGGTATTGGTGCTTGGTGGGGAACTTCCGGCGCCAGACACTGGCAAAAAAAAAGCTGTTCTTTCATGGCGGCATGTCGCAGTTAAATGGGAGAGAATGTGGCGGAACAGCAATGACAGTTAAGATGGAGGAAGTCCAAGTAGTGTGGGTGGGAGTGGTGGTGGACAGGTCTAACAACCACCAGCCTTCACCTGGGAGGCCTGTGTTCACTTCCTGTAAGATTGTAAAGCCAAACCCTGTTCTTTTTTCCTAAACGTAACCACGTGTGTTTGTTGAAGGAAAAAAACATCGATTTGTGGTGCTGTAGCGATGTAGTGCTTTTATTTTGAAAGAGACTGTATGCAAACTGTACATTTCCTGTGAAAACCTAAGTGTATTTTGAAAACAGACAACAGCTAACACAGCGCTCCCAGAATGTGTGGTCAGGTCACTCACTCTCCGGGACCGCCAGTGTTACTGGAAGAAGTAAACACTGACCAACGGGACCAGACTGGCCGACCCGTATGCTCTCACTCAGTGGATGGATGATGTCACAGGAAGCCAATCTTGTTTGTTTTGCTATGGAAGCTAACGTTAGCTAATGTGCTAAAAAGTTAGCGTTCCAGAGAAATCCAATCTTCCTCTTAATAGCTCCCCAGTTTCTGATGAGGTGGACATGATAACCCTTAATACACATAACGTTCTTCATCCCTACAACAGGAAATACTTTGTCCCTAACCTGATATGAAGTGTGCGCTGCACATGTGAGCATTTTTGATGATGGCCTCCGTCCAGTCCTTTGGTCTGATCACATTTAACCATAGTTGTTTTTGTTGACGGGCAGTGGCGGCTGGTTTTGAGCCATGACTCCTTCTATTCTGGCTCCCAATAACACAACAAGACCACATTTGAAGACTCCTATGTAGCCTACAGCCCTGTGGGGGAGAGGCAGCTTCACCTCCAGGTGATAACATGATGTCATCGTGACATCAGCACTAAAAGGGTCAGTAAGTAAAAATTAAATAATAAGAGCATGTCCAGTTTAATTATTATTGCACAACCCATGTAGAGAGCTTGAAGTCAGTGTTGCATGTTGTAAAGTTCTGCAGTATAAAAACAAGTTTATGATCCATCATCATCTCTCACATCAGCACCAATGTGTCCCGACCTCTGTCCAAGACCTGCTTACTCCTCCTGACCACAGCCTGCAGGCTACATGTCTATGCCTCAATGTAAAAACCTGAAATATTAAGTGCAGTTTGTCTCGTCTGCCTCTTCACCTTCTTAAAACACGTTAACAACAGACAGAAAGACAAAAGCCTGGATATCAGTCAGTAAAGCAACATGTCCACCCTCTCTCACTCCTCCTCCCCCTCCTCCTTCTCCCCCTCCTCCTCGTCCTCCTCCTTCTTAGTTGAGACGAGGAAAATATTTCAAAGTGTTGGAGTGGAGGCTGACGTAGACACCTCCTCCCTCCTTCTTCACCGGGCGTGTCTTTTTCACCCCAAGCGAGAGAACTCCCCTGGAATGTGGGAGGAAGAGAGACGAGCTTTAATGTGTTTCTATTAGTGTGGATTTTATTTGATCGTGTGTGTGTGTGTGTGTGTGTGTGTGTTTTTCCTTCATCACAGTTTAAATGCGCTCCCTGCTCACAAAAAAAAAACCTTTTAACCAACATCTGGAACTTTCAGTTTAGTTTCTATTGTCATCTTGTGTTCCAGTGTTTTTTCTGCTGGAGAGAACAAAACATCCTCTACACAAATACACTGACACACTAACAGACACACTGATATCTGACCAGCTGAAATAAAAAATAAAATGAGAAACTGCACAGCGAGTCACCAACTAACCAATCATATAACTGGAAAGACTGAGTCATCATTCCTCCAAGATCCCAGAGTCAGTGGTGGAAAAAGTGTTCAGAGCCTTTACTGAGGGGAAAAAGGAAAAGGTTCAATTCAAAATGTTAGTGAAGTAAGACTATTACTAAATGTGCTTCAGGTGTCAAATATAAAAGTATTAAATTATTGCATCATTAACGCTGATGCCGTAATTAATGTGCAGCAGGTGGAGCTTTTAACCATGTCATACATGACACAACATGCCAAATCTTTCATTCTTATAGTGACTAAATATTGGATCGTCTCAGCTCTGTGGTCAGGTACCTAAATGAATTCACTAGAGAGGTTTAATGTTACCACACCGGACCACACTGCCTGCGTGAGCAGCACGGCAACCTCGCTGATCAACACATTCTCCCCACGACCTCGTCACATGTCCACATTTGATCATGGACTCTCCACGTCCACCTATGACGTCCAAAGTACCCTGGGTGTGTTGGTTGTTGACGTTCTGGGATGCCGTGTCAGCCTGACACTTCATGCATTGTCTGTTTTCAAAATACACTTCTGTTTTCACAGGAAATGTACAGTTTGCATACAGTCTCTTTCAAAATAAAAGCACTACGTTGGTACAACACCATGGATTGATTTTTTTTTCTTGAAACAACACACACACATGATTGGGTTTAGGAAAAAAAACCATCCTCCATCGCCCCCTTAACTTACATTGTTGTCCCGTTTCCCCCCTGATGCTGTTGGGCACCACCAAAAAATAATGGCGGCTGGCTGTGTATTATGCCAACGTGAAAGTACAGCTTTTTTCATTCGTGTCTGATGCCGGAAGTCACTGACCAAGTGCCGGTATTTGACAACTTCTGAGTGAGACCAGGTTGCAATGATCTGCTGCAGCGCACAGGCATGTGGTGTTCACACAGACAGCGTTGCTGCTGCAGAGCTGCCTGCTGCTGTAACTACTGTATTTCCACAATTAAACCCAATACTCATGAAATATTTGGAGCCTTGTAAGCCTCTGCATCATCAACAACACGGTCCTGCAAATATATGAAATGTTGTCAGGGTTTTTTGTAGGAACAGAAAGTTAAAAATAAATGTTTTGATTTTTACATGTCTGTGACCGATAGAAACATTGAAAATATAGTGAAAGGTGATATGATGTCACCAGGTCACCAGACTATCACAGGGCTGACACATAGAGAGAGACAACCATTCACACTCACATTCACACCTACGGACAATTTAGAGTCACCAATTAACCTGCATGTCTTTGGACTGTGGGGGGAAGCTGGAGCACCTGGAGGAAACCCACACTGACAATGTGATAAAATAATTAAAATAACTTTATCTCAGTAATAAACTGTTGGATATTACTCATGAACACAGTTATCTAAACGACGCAGAGTATGTACATTTTAACTCTGAGGTGACTCACAGTTGGTACTGGAGCTAACAAAGGCAAAAATCATTACAGTGCAGTGTGGTGAGGAAAATGAAGCTCAGCAAGAGTTTAGTGAGGAAGACTCTTATTCCATTCATAACTTTCTCTGCTCCTCTCTGGCTTCTACTCTTTCAGCTGACTGTGGACGTCACCCCGAGTTAATCCTGAGGCTGATCATACTGTTGCTGCCAGTGTTTTAAAAACTGTTCTTCTCTGTTGCTGTCAGTGTTACACCTCCAGTCTTCAGCTCATCACTGCCCACTCCTGCTCCTCATCCTTATCCTTCATCCATTCCTCTCCTCACCTCCACCACCAGTGTTTAGACTCCATCGGGGGGAATATTCCTAAATTAACCACGGCTTCTCTACCCCCTAAATATTCACGTCGTGATGAGGTCTAATCACCGAACACATTCATCATATTGTGCATTTTGTAATGAATTATTATTCACCCTAAAACAAGTCTCTCCTGACTGAAATATGGTTAAACAAATATCAGTTCTGATGGGCTGTGAAGTCAGATGTTGTTTTATTTCAGTGCAGCACAGCCGTGTGTTCACTCTGCCGTCTGTTTCCTCTCCAGCTCTCAGCCTCTCTCTGCCTCTCTCAGTCAGCCTGTCTGTGCCTGCCTCCAACATACCTCAAGTTCCAGCCCACTTCTTCTTCTCACAGTTTCCCCCTCTCTTTTTCTCTGCAGCTTCTTTTCATCCTTTACGTGTTCCTTCTTCTTAACAACACTTCGTCTGGCTTCATTCAACTCAGGAGGAAGTTACAGTAAAACTAAAATGCCACAGACCTCTTTATCTGCTTATTCCCACTGTGTGGTTTGACTCGGCCTGACTCACTTCTGGTACCAGGTTCTTTTTCTCTATTTCCACTGCAGATAGTTCCCCTCAATCAGTACGTTTCGTTTCCATACACAGTGGAGCTACAGTTACAGCTCAACTAGGACATTTAAATGGACTCCTGTCCTTGTCCCAGTATACAAGCACGGGAGGCCTCAGTATGTGCGACTCCTCTCTGATAGGTGGAGATATGCCCCCTTTCAGCTTGTTAGTATTGGACCTTTTTCCTGTTGACCTATTACGTCACAGACCAAACAATGGACAAACAAGTTAGCTACGGTTAGCTAGCAGCTAACTGGTACCATGGTGGACAACTTTACAGCTCTGTACATTTGGTCCGTCCAAAAAGTCACGGCTCTGGATGTAGATTTCTCCATGTTGTTACCAGCTTCTTCTTCTCTTACACATTTAATGCTATTGGACTTCCGGGGCGGAAACTGTGGAGCATGCTCAGAGCGCCTCGGCCAGTTTGGGTCTGACTGACTGTATACATGCAGGACGAATTCAACTCCCAATCACGTTATCTACATGTGTTAGTCCGAATTCGATTTAGCATGATTTCAGTCGGACTAACATGTTCACATGGATTTTAAAAGTCCAGTTTGGAAATCAATGTTCTGTGATGTCATGGAAACATAGTGATTGTAGGTGGGATTATCAGCTGATCGCCA
This sequence comes from Cephalopholis sonnerati, assembly GCA_019142605.1. Lineage (NCBI taxonomy): Eukaryota > Metazoa > Chordata > Actinopteri > Perciformes > Serranidae > Cephalopholis > Cephalopholis sonnerati. The sequence continues at coordinate 40,596,958 of JAGQAX010000016.1, read as the reverse complement.
CAGTGACGCCACATCAAACTGCCGTTACGTCAACGTTCAACACAACACAAAGCGTGCTTTCTCACTGGATCATGTCATTGACGACCAACCAGAGAAACATTTGCACTTAATCAATTATACAGCGTAGTGTACGCAGAGTATGGCGTAGTTTTTCAGCCTGCCATTTTTCAAAAACTGACTCAAGTAAATAAGAAAAGAAATTGAGGTCGCTATTGATGGTAAAGAGGCTGTTTCATGTCGAACAAGTGGTAATTCTCTCTGACCAATCAGTGGTCTTGCAGTGTTTTAACTCTACCGTCTACTATCAGCTCAACTCACTTGTAACCTCGAGTGACGAGGTACCAAAAAAGAACCAGGTACTCTCAGCAACTTCCTGTAATGGAAAACCAAAAAAGGAGTATGTTGAGTTCAGAGCTGTAACATGCTGTGGAAATGCACCATATGACCACCCAAGCTTTAAAGCACACACACACACACACACACACACACACACACACACACACACACGCCTGTGAGCCCACTAAGCTACACTGGTGTGACCTCTGCCTCTGCTAACACACAGAGACAGGCCTGAACAGGCCCGCTGCTGTGGATATAGTGTTTCACACATCTGTGCGGAACGTCCCAACACACTGATGAATATTAGATCATTTATGTTTTAAACACAGAGAACACACACTCACAGCGGCCTCGTCATCCTCACATCACAATAAAAACGATGCTGCCCTGACAAATGTTAAATCTTTCAACACTTTGTATTATTATGATCTTTGTTACAGCCATATTCAGGGTGGATAATGACAGAGTGGGCACAGATATGCAACAGGCTCCATCACCTACTCTAAATATGAGCAATCAACACAGACTTAGTCGTGATTTTGACTTGTGTTTTGTTGTTTTGCATCTCTTTGTGTCTCTATGGTTATTTTCAGTGTCTTCCTGGTCAGTTTGTGTTAATTTGTGTGACGTTCACATGCAGGTGAAGACCAGGAGGAGCCCCATGACATGGCCTGTGTCTGCAGGGCCCATTCAGTAATCCATCTGTGCACGTATTGTTTAAATTAAACTAGCACTGTGAAGGCTTCTGCAGTTTGTTGTAACCACATTTTGGAAAAAATATAAAATGAATCATGGTAAACCAACCCAGTCTCACTGGTTGTCAAAATCCGGCGCTTGGTCGGTGACTTCTGGCGTCAGAGACCGACAATAAAGGCTGTCCTTTCACATGGGCATGATACACGGCCGGTCGCTGTTGTTATTGAAACCCTGTGGGACAACAATGTGAGGTGTCAGAGGTCCCAGTAGGGCTGGTGTTAGGGGTGATGGAAGGATCCACCCACCACTGACTTTCACCAGGGAGGCTGGTGTTCACTTTCAGTATGATTGTAAAGCCAAACCATGTTCTTTTTTCCTGAATGTAACCACGTGTGTGTTGTTGAAGGGAAAAATACAGGTCAATTCGTAGTGTTGTACTGACGGAGTGCTTTTATTTTGAAAGAGACTGTATACAAACTGTACATTTCCTGTGAAAACAGAAGTGTATTTTGAAAACAGACAATGCATGTAACAGGCTGAAGTTGACACGGCGTCCCAGAACGTCAACAACCAACACACCCAGGGTACCTTGGACGTCACATGTGGACGTGGAAAGTCCATGACCAAACGTGGACATGTGACGAGGTCACAGTGAGGATGTAAAATGCCCTAAGCTGAAAGCACACTGCCATCAAGTGCTGCCACTAGTACCAATAGGAAGTGTCCCGCTGCAGCGCATCAACAGAAGACCACAGACACTTTAACTAAAAGATCAGTACTTCCTCCACCTCTGCGTTAGCTTAAAATCATGTGTGGACACCCGCTAACTGCTACAGGAGCCAGGATGTACAAGCGAGGAGTGAGTGGGATCAAAATGGGTTTTTTAGGGGTGATGAGGCTGTAAATATCACGCAGTGGTGTGAAGTGTAGCAGACAGCACGTCCACAAGTGCCCTGAGCTGCTGCGGGTGTGGATGTTGCACATCCAAGATAACGGGGGCAGCTGTTTGCACAGTTTGGCAGCACTGTGTTCTGACTGCTGCTAACCTTTTAATATTTAGTGTCACCCAAAGTCACATCTCTGTGATTATTCCAGTCAAGTCTTGTGTTAAATGTTTTCCTGATATGTCGTCCTTACATGAAGCCTCATCATATGTTGTGAACAAACATCCGGTATATGATGATTTTTAGAATTTGGTAGCAAAGAATTTGGCATCATCACTCAGAGAATAAATGGACGTCCTTTGAGAGTACTGTCCTGATTTCTTAGATATGAAACTCCTCTGATCAGATCATCTGGAGCTGTTTTGCTTCCTGTTAATATCTGGAGCTTCATGAATTTCTCTCATCTGTATTCGTGGAGCAAATCACCTTCTTTTTTTGTTTTAGGAGGTTTGAAACCTTTTTGTCCTCCTTGATTTTTAATGTTATAGTTTCTGTCTTTATTTCTTATTCCTGCTTTATGATGTGTGAATGTTTTCAAATAATTTCTTTCTTTCTTTGATTTTGTCTCACTTTTGTGCTCCATAAATAAACTTTATGCCATACTAGCCTACATAATTACAAGGCTCATATTGTTTCACGGCTGTGTTTTCTATTGTCCGTGTGCAGCTGTTTGGACCTTGAGAATACGCTGAGCTTGTCTCTGGGTGGGTGTATCTTTGAAGCTGCCTCCTGCAGTAGGATCAGTCTCAATGTAAAGCTCCCTCTGCTGGATCATCACTCGCACCCACTGCTTATACACGTGTCCTGTTTTCTCCCATCATGAAGCAGAAAGCAGCAGACTTGGCAGACTAGCCGTGGATTATGGGAGCTCTTAGCATGGCGTGGGCCAGGCGCTGACCAATCAGGTCACTTGGCTGAAGCTTGACAATGTTTTAACTGGATGTGTTGTCGACCTCAGCCATCGAAACCCGTCCAACAGCAGACCAGTCTGGTGTAATTCTATGTTGCAGTAATCACACACACGGGGAAGTCTACTTTCAGTACGGTGGTTTCCGCACATGGCTGACTTTTAACTCTTAACTCCGTCTTTCGAGCTTTATTCTGCATCCAAACCAAAGCAGGGGAATGAAACACACACACAAACAGGCTGGGCGTTATTTCTGACCTCTTTTTACAGGATCACACAGATTTTATTCTTTTTCTTGTCTCTGTTTTTTTCTTGTGCAGCGTTCCCAATCCAGCCGTACACACTCAACATCCTCCTCTGAAAATAAAAATTCAGATTATTCTATGATTGTTTAAAGTAGTATTGTTGTGTGTGTGTGTGTGTGTGTGTGTGTGTGTGTGTGTGTGTGTGTGTGTGTGTGTGTGTGTGTGTTTGATTTGTGTTTTGAGTGAATGAATGAATGACTGTGATCCTCTCTATATAAAATTTAATGAACTTTGCTCTAAGTCAGGTGTGGTAGAAATGATCCCCAGAGATTTGTGGGAAAAATCCAGATATCTATATATCCAAACACACACTCAGGCAGAGGCGGGGCCAGAGGGCTGGCTACAAAGGCCTAAACCAGAGTCAGAGAGTAACAGGTAGTTGGCTCATTAGTATTAGATCCTCTGCATGAAGTTACTGCTACATACATTTCTTTTTGGAAAGTCAATCAAACAACTACAAAGATGTACAACAACCACGGAGACATGCAAAATGACCACAAAAAGACACAAAACAACTACAAAGAGACACAAAATGACTACGAAGGAAAACAAAATCATAACAAAAGACAACAAACAACTACAAACAGATGCAAAACAACCACAGAGATGCAAAACAACTCCTAGAGGACACAAAAATGACTGAAAAGTTAAACAAAACGACCTCAAAGAGCCGCAAAAACACTACAAACGCAAAACAAGAGTTACCAAATGACTACAAAACAATGCTGAACAACCATAGAAAGGACTTAAAACAACTACAAGGAGACGCCAAACGGCTTAAAAAAGAAAACAAAATGACCACAATGAGATGCTAAATGACTACAATAAGATACCAAAGTACCTCAAAAAGATGCAATAAACCACAGAGATGCAAAATGGCTCAAGAGACACAAAAAGACTCCAAAAAGATGCTAAACAACTACGAAGTGCCAAACAACCACAGAGATGCAAAATGACTCTAAAGGGAAACAAAGCAACCACAAAGAGTCGCAAGACAACTACAAGGTGAGACAAAATATCTACAAAGAGATGCCAAACCACTATAAAAAGATGCTAACGACTTCAAAAGGACTCAAAACAACTACAAAAAGATGCAAAATAACTAAAAAGGAAAACAAAACAACTACAGAGATGCAAAATGACTACAAAAGGATGCACAACTACCACTGATTGTCTTATTCCTATGTAGGAGGTTGGGGGCCTGTTGACTTAAATTTTTCGTCTGCCAGCCCATTGTAAATACGACTAACTTCTATTTATTGACAATATTTCATATTAGAATATTTAAAGTTGTTTATTTGGCATTTATTTATTTGACTGAATGACCACTGTAACTATTAATAATGCACAGTTTGTTATTTATCAGGCAGCAGGGGCTTTCATTGTGAGTCTGAACACATTTTTGTGTCCCCCTTCTTTCAAACAGTGCCCCAGTCTGGCCGACCCAGAACTTTCTAAACCCGCCCCTGCACCCAGGTACACGCCACAAAGAAGAGACACAGATTCCCCCTCCACACGGTAAACAGCACGGGCTGGTTTAAAGGTCTTTCTGGTGTTTTCCATCGTGATCACAGAGGATTTTTTTTCCTATCCCTGCAGGCGCACAGAGCAGCGCTGTGTCAGAGCTGCAGCTGATGAAATCTCCTCGGATGAGATAACAGTCTGAACCAGGAAAAGTGTGTCTCAACACACAGATGGATGATTTCCTGAAGCATCGTAGCGTCCTCTGGTGGCCATGTTGGAAGGTTACCATATGCGCAGCTGCCCTAAAAACCCTAGTCACACTGCTGTGACACAGATTTACATAATGCTTACTAACAAAACAAACGTGCCATGGAATATTTATGAAACGATACTTACAGATCCAAAATATAAAATGAAATATAATATCGCAGCATTGCAAATTAAACAGAAAGTGAATACTGATTTTTACATTTGTAGAAATTATTTTTCATCTGAGGTTCTTCCTCCTGTCCTCTTTGTCTCCGCCGCTCCCTCCCGCACTCTTCTTCTCTGAATCGCTTAAATCCAACAAAATACAACCAACAGACGAGACAGCTGCAGCTGAATGTGTTTTTATTGGTCACATCACACACAGATTCAACAACTCTGCTGCCAGACATGAAAACAGGAAACCATGGCCGCTTATCGTCACCACCGTTATACTGATGATTCACTAGTTTCTTCATCCTTTTAATCTTGATGAATTGGCCGAGGACTCACAGCAGCAAACAAGATTTACACCCTGTGTCCACTGAAATGTTTTTCCTGGCTGGAAACACCAGGTGCTCCTTAAGAAACACCTGGTTGGGAGAGTTTGAGAGTGCTTTGGAGGTGCTGCGATGCTTGAGCTCAAAACTCCTCTGGAGGTCTGAAGTGTCACTGACTACAAGACCCATAAGTCACCGGGCTTGCTTGAGATTGGCTCTGTAACCTGAGAAATGAGGAGGGCCCTTCCTTTCAACACAGGCGCTTGGAGGATGGGAAAGCTGCTATTGGCTCAAGTGAGGTGTCAATCAAAAGGTCAGAGTTAAAGCCACAGCTTTGGTATCGAGGTGTCGGCGTATTTACATGCAAATTGTATTTTTTTTTTTGCAGACAGTAAGAAGAGAAATATAAATGGTCCAAATGATACAACAGCAGTTTGTGGATATCTCTGGATGTCATGATGTGTTTGAACTAAATATTTGGAGCATCTGGACCTTTGAGAGTGTATGAAAACTGTTTTTGTTGGAATCTTACCAACCTGTGGATTATCATAGGGCGTACTACTCATCTCAGCTCAACTCAAATTTATTTATAAAACACATTTAGAAACAACTCACGTTGACAAAAGTGCTGTACAAAAGGAATAAAATGCTAAAAACGCATGCATAAGGGGCAACATAACTGTCAGGCACACAGCTCACACATTTAGAGACACAGCACACACATGCATGTATCAGGGGAGACCACATCAGGGGGACTCTAACGCTAATGAATGAAAGTATGTTTTGAGCCTGGACTTACACGAGTCAATGTTGGGGGCAGATCTGATTGGGAGGGGGATGCTGTTCCACAGTTTGGGGGCAGACACAGCAAAGGCACGATCACCCCTGAGCTCAAGTCTAGAGCGTGGGACAGCCAGGAGCCCCAGGTCTGCTGACCTGAGGGACCTGGGCGTAGAATAGGGGGTTAGAAGGTCTGCGATGCAGGATGGACCATTACTAGGTGAGTCATAAGTGTTTGTTTGTTTCTTGTCTGACAGAAGTGTTTATTAAATGTGCTGAGGTGGTTGTATCTTGAAATAGTCAGCAATAAGAGAACCAGAAGGAGAGTATCTTTTCAAACGATCCATCCTATGAGTAAACCACTTAAACACAGCAAATACAGCAACTGTTTACATATCATAACCATCAAATAAAACCTCAGTCATTTCACTAACTTTGCAGAGAACCTCTCAGTAATCACAGACTTGAAACATGAGCCACGGAGGAAGAAGACTGATGTGTTCAAGGCTTCCTGTAACAGAGGAAACTCCTTTTCTGATGGCAGCTTCGTATGTTGTAGAATTTCTTGCGGTTCTTCATCAAGGTGCCACAAAACCTTACAGTTGGGCAACTTTTCATATCCAGGTACTGCACTGCTCCTCCTCCGCCCACCCACACCCACTGACCAGCCAGGTAACGCAGGCCCGTCCACACCTGCGGACATGTAACAGAGACATGTAAACACCTCAGAGGAGGAGCTGTAACACAAACACACTGTGAAGAACCGCCCTACCTCATTAGTGGGGGCATAGTGTGCCTTCTCCCATGCGTACAGGTGGTCATCTGGACTGCGCAGGGTGGCCAGGTCATAGCGGTGGTTCTGGTGATCAGTGGCCAGCCTACTGGGGTCGATCGCCTCCAGAGCTCTGCAGTGCTGTAAAGCCTCCTCCCACGTCTTCCTCTCCTTCACCAGAACCAGCTTCTCTTGGTGACACATGAAGCTGTGCGGGCTGTTACAGGGATCGCTCTCCCATTTCTCTGTATTTGGGTACTTAAAAGCACAGTTCTCACCAGCTCTGGGATCATCTGTAAGAGAAAATATCTGCTTCATTTATGTCCAGTCAGAACAGTTTTTTTTAATGTTTTCTGTGTGTTTCTGCCTTTATTTGGAGAGACAGTAGGAAATTAAACGAGGAATGAGAGATGGGAAAGACGTGCAACAAAGGCTCTGAGCCAGGTCTGAATCAGTGTGGTTGCAAATATATGATTAGCTCCTGGGCCACCAGGATGTTCGTAAACCTCAAGACATCCATGATCTCATGTTAACTAGTGTTAATCTTAGTGTAAATCTTAATAGAAATCAGGCTGTTCTTACAAACTGTTTGTACATTTTCCTACCAAAAGTAATGCCCAAAGATTCATACATATGCCACATAATGATGTGCCATCAATTTGTGCATAACCCATGCATTTTGAAAGGCTGTGATCACGTGACACATGCGCTGGTGTGAGTAAAGAACAAAACGGTCTTGTGCGGTCCTTTAAGGTGGCAGGTTGGGGTGGTGGATGGGTCATAAAAAAGCCAGACTTTGCCCTGGAGTCACATGTTCGGATCCGTGTGAACTTTGAGTCATTTTAAGTTACGTCCTCACCGTGTTTATTTTTCTAAACCTTACTTCCATAACTTTACGTTAATTATGTAACTATACGTTACAGATGTAACGTCAGTTATGGGGCGCTAATTTGTAGGATATCACACAAACTGTTGTATGAGGAAACTTTGCAGAAATACATGACATGAACATGACCTCTTAACCTGGAATGCCAATGGAAAGTCAATTAGGATCCCCTGTCATGGTGGACACACAAATTCCCAGATTTAACAAGGTGACGCAGTGGGCAGTGGCTAATGTTAGTGCGAGAGAAGGTCAGTGAGAAGGTCAGGGTGGATGGACAGGTCAAACAAACACAGGCCTTTTATCCAGGAGACCAGTGTACATAATCAACGTTAGGTTTAGAAAAAGAAATATGGTGAGGATGTACCTTATAATGACTCAGAGTTCACACAGATTCAAACATGCAACTCCAGGGGAAAGTCAGTTTTTTTGTGACCCATCCACCACCCCAACCTGCCTCCTTAGATGCGTTCAGGACTGCTTCCTTGTTTACTGCCATGAGCTCATGATTGCAGCCTTTCAAAACACATTAAGATTAAGAAGCTTTATTGTCATTGCAATGAAACACAATGAATGGATGGAATGTCCTCAATGAAGCACCTGTCTTGCATCACAGCTGCTGATGCTTTGCTCTCGGGGTACCACTCTTGCAGACAGGCTGTTTTCAGGGCAGTTACCGCTCAGCAGCGTGAAAGCAGCTTTATACATCTTAAAACAACACGACAGTATTAAGCTGATACAATTAATTTTGCCCTCAATAATTACAAGGGCATAAAGTCAGGCTGTTCTCACAAATTTTTCGTATGTTCTCAAAGGCAACACACTCAAATTCATACATATGCAGCATAATTTGAAAGGCTGTGAACACATGACCAATGTACTGACGGCAGTAAACAAGGAAGCAGTCCTGAGCGCTTGTAGGGAGGCTCCGTGTGAACTCTGAGTGAACTTTGAGTCATATTAAGTTATGTCCTCATGTTTTTTTCCTTAAACCTAGCCTCAGTAACTTAATTACGTGACTGAACATTAAGGACGTAACGTCATTTGTGGAGTGCAAATTTGTATGATATCATATGAGCTATTGTGTGTGCATTTTTCCTAGGATATATGAACCGTTCTATGAGAAAATGTTGCAAAAGTACATGAGACACATCATCTGTGAAAAAAAATCATACACTGCCCTCTCGTATATTTTATAATGGTCTTACTGCGTGCGAACAAACACAGCTTTCAATCACGTAAACTACGTTCAAACGAGGCAACGTTGATCAAATATGAATCAAGATCTATATTCCTGCATTGCCTATCTCTCTCTGTAAATGTTTTTGTGTACTGTTTAGCTGTAAAATGAGAAAGCTGGTCCAGCTGGTGGAAAGTGTTTGATGCCTCAGTCGACTGCCTCCAACTTTCTCAACTTTTTCATTAATATTTCTTTATCAGAAAAAGGTGATTTTTGTATTTTGACGGCATATTAAATGTGTAAAATAGAAAACATATGCAGATGTAATCAGTGACACTACTTTTAATGTAGTGTACTGCAAGCTGCAAGGCCTTGATATGCTTCACTCAGCACTAGCCGTACTTACTGCCGGCCCAGATGGTGAAGTTGGCTACCTCGTCTCTTCTGGACCACTTCCAAGGAGAGGTTGAGTTGTCTCGGTACAAACCGATCCATCCCCGGCCGCTGACAAAGTTCTGATTTTCTTCTTCCCCAGCGATGGTGACCAGGTCAGCACGTATCTGCCTGCAGCGGGCCTGAGCTTCTTTCCAGGTCAATGAGCCACTGTGATGTGTAAAGTCTTTAGTTCTCAGCTGTCCCTCACACACAGCAGGTAGCAGCAGCAGGAGGACGAGAGAGCACATGTTCCTCATCATGTTTTCCATACACCTGCGGTCACATGCACAGTTTTATTCAGCTTTTAGATTAAGTTGAAATATAAAATATACTTTAAATGTGAATCAGCTGATGGAGCTGGCAGTGAAAACCTTCTGAACATCTGGATCTTAGGCTATCGGAGAAAAAAAGGTGACAGCACATTAGCATGTGTTGCACTAGCTGCCTGTAGCAACACGCCAAAGTCCGTTGGAAATACGTGGATTTGTATCAAGAAACCAGTTCAAATCCCTGGGTCTGTTTGTCTGGTAAAGGAAGAGACCTCTGTGGATAATTCATCTCACTGTAAAAACGTCTGGATCAGAAAGAGGTGGGCACATATATACATGTTCTGGGTGAGCCCCGAGATTCCAAACAGCATGGGAGAGGAACCATTTGTAGCATGAAACTGCTTCATTCAGTGTTTTTAGCAATTCTAATCGCCTGGTTTGTTTGTTTTGGAGAGGAAGAGACCTCTGTGGATAATTCAGCTTCCAATAAAAACCTCCTGAACAATGAACACTGAAGGAATTCCGACCAGGAGAAGTTTCAACCGGTTGCAATCTGCAATTCACCACTAGATGCCACCAAATCCCCCTAAATCTGACACACCTCTAAAAGCCATTTTGTTGTGAAGACATGGGTTTTGCTGCTATAGTTGTGGACCCTAGTGTTTCATGCCACACACTGCCACCTACTGGCCAGTTATTGTAAGTACACCACAAATCTCTCAAAACCAAGATGGCTGATGGAATGCAAGAAATGTTACAGCTTTGGAATACCTAGCCAGTCCTTCTGTAACACGAGACCCTGCAGGTGAATAAAATTTGGTAAATCAAGTAACAGCTGGTCCAGTCACAGGGTCCAGATTTCTTTTTAATCATTAGTTCAAGGTCCACACAGTTTAATACATTCAGCAACAGACTTGTGTTTGGCTGTCGTTGGGCTAGTTTGTGGTCTCTGTTAAGAAGCTGTCTGTTTTTCACTCACTCTACAGCAGGAAATGGCACTTCAAAATAAAAGCTCTGTGCTGGAAATTCACAGTATTAAAAAATTAAGTGTGTTTTTTTTACAAACTTGACACATTTGCAAGTCACTTGTGTTCCATTTTATTTAGACCACGACCCACCAGTTTGGAGCCACTGGTCTAAGAAGTAAAACAGATGTTAAAATGTCCGAGTACTGATTTTATGTTGGCAGAAAAATTATTCATCCGTCCACTAAACCAGACCTCATGTTTCGCCGGCTGTATTTCAACTACAATTAACACTCTAACTGCAACTTTGTTGTTTTTGAAAACTTCTTCATCTGCAGTGACTTTTTTGGCTGTAAATCAGTTTATGTTATTAGAAGGTTAGTTTCAGTTTTTGTAACATCAAAAATATTCTGACAATGTTTGTGCTATTTTTGTAGAAAATCATAATTTAAAAAAATATACAGTTCAAATATCTACACGTGATGCGTGCAATAATGTAAACTAGTGTCTATTCATTTAGTCATGATCTTGCTTTTATTTTTTACTGATTGCTAAGATGCAATATCAGTGTGCCATATCTACACTATCCCATCAGTCAGTATGAAAATCAGCCTGTCTATCATTTTATTTTTAGTGTATTTTGCTTCTTTTATATTGTGTTTTGTTTTTATACTGTTAGTTCACTATATTGCGCTCTTATTAAACAACCTGTGTTTCCCTTTTTCTTTTCTTTCCTTTTCTTTTTAACGATATGTACTTAATAATATATGACTTGTAATTATATAATTAACTTAATAAGTTATACTTATGTATTGCTTTGTGTTTTTCTCATAATGCTTCCTGCTTGCACTCTGTCGCTCTGCTGCTGTAATGCTGCAAATTTCCCCGCTGTGGGACAAATACAGGATTATCTTATCTTAACAGGGGAGCTGAGGAGTCAGGAGGAAGATTCAACTCTCTTTCATTCCATTCAGTATTATAAGAATATGCAAAATAATATGTGAAGACGCTAAGAACATTAAAAAATATAGTTTTCTAGTTTCACATAATATGTCAGTTTTTTCATTGGTTCCCATTTTTTAAGCTGAAAACTAAAATGCATGTTGTCCTTAGAGAACATCTTTCTGCCACCTCTGCCACTTCTGCTTCTGTGACATTTTGAATTCCTGATGTCATCTTTATAAAGAACCACTTCTGTACAGAGACTTCTTTACCTGCAGTTCATCTAACCTCACAGTTAACGTTACTTCAAGTAGTCGGTGAAGGTTCTGGTTCGTCCAGGTCATGGTGCTTGCGTTTCTTGAAGACGTTTCGCAAGGCAAAACGTCTTCAAGAAACGCAAGCAAGTCCAGTTGCCTACGATATAGCACTTAGTGTTACTTCAAGTAAGCTGTAAGTTAACTTAAAGTCAAACATTATTCTCACCAGTTTAGTTGGATTCCCTCCTGTGATCAGTTTTTGACCAGAACAGACAAATTGTCATATTCTCTATACCTCTTGGACGGGCCTCTGCGGACCTCTTTCGACTTCTTTAAATAATTTTCGTTACAGTTTTCTCGCACATTTATTGCTTCATGTTTGCTGTTATTTTCAGTTTGTTCTTTCTTGTATTGAATTCCTCTGGAGGTCTGATTTTTTTCTCCCCCCGACCAATTTGGTTTTGGTCTCTTGTCATTGTCTGCCTTTTTATATTTTACCATCAGGCCGACTTTGTGACAGCAGGAATATTGGGCTATCACAAGCTCTCTTTCAAGCAAACAAATGGTCTCCATGGAAACCGCAGAATTTTACTGCTGTAAAATCTCAGTCTCTCTTCAGTGCAGTTCATGCCTTAAAGTCTGTCCTTGACCAATTCAACTAAGAGATTCTGTGCAACACCTTTAAGTTATTTCCTCAGCTATGGAAAAACTAAACCTGAGGTGTCATACTTAGGGAGCAAACTTAAGGTGCTTTGTGCAAGCGGCTCCTGACTTTTACATGTAAATGAGAACTTTTACAAAAGTTTCAAGACTGCAGGATTCATTTCAAATCCATTTTTGGGAACAGGTCGGCAGCTGTTTGAAGTACAGAGATTAAACATAATTAACAGACTGTGATAAACTGTATTAAGGTTCATACTGTCTGCCATCCATGTAGCCCCAGTGGGAGCTAAAAACCTAGCAGCGTCAGCATCACTCACCTTTTAGACGACAGCAGCAGAGACACCAGCTTTGAATCTCCAGGTTTTCAGGTGCTGACGCTTCACTGTGAAATACTCGGACTCACCGACTGACTGCACCAATCACAGCTCAGATAGACTCTGCTGCACAGAGTCATCCTGCCATCAGGGGCGGAGTAAGATGTCATGAACAGTCAGGGCTCAGCCCAAACCGAGGGGGGGGGGTCCAGGGGCATTTTTTTTCCCCCATTGCATAGCTATATTTTTATAAGCCATTTGAGATATAAGAATGTCTAAAAATCTGTACGTTGTCCTCCAACTGTCCTCATCATCCTGAAACCAGAACACAACAAATGATTAAGATGAGTTATAACTACTAACAGGTGTCTGATGTTATTATTTTGAAGTCAGGTGCATAAAGGAGAAGAACAGAGTGTGACAGCATTATCAGTCTTAAATCCTACTTTAGTCAGACTGCTGGAGTAAAGTTCACACAATGAAATCTGCTTGTCAACCCAAAGCCTCATCGTTAGCGTGACTCCAAAGTGATGGCGTGATATCTTCTGTGCTGTCTTCACCTTGGCACAGGTGTGTGAAATTAGGTTGAAAGTGAGTGTGCAGATATTTATTGGTTGTCTTTTTTATGACGTGGTAAGCACACATTCAGTAAAGGCTTTTTCATTTTCCTCTTGAGTGACAATGAAAAGTGTCAATCAAGTGAAAATATTTTTGTTCTGATACAACACTTTAAAATCCAGCAGACGCACCTGCTCACAGCAGCACAGGATGTGACACACACGCACATTCAAATACCTGCGTGATTCGGAAACAGACAAAACACTGAGTTTGATAACCAAATGTTGTCTTGCTCTCTGACACAGTGTGTGTCTTTCTGTGTGTGTGTGTTCTGTTAACAGCTTAGGAGGCAGTTTATTTATTTTTTTATTTATTGAAACAACAGACCGTAATAATGATTCAGTATCCAGCTGAAAATATAAAAACACAACTCTATCAGAGAGCCGGGGGGGCACACACAGATATTATACGACAGATATCGAGTGTCTTAACAGCCTCTCTGTTTGTCCAATCAAAGAGCAGTTTCATGTCATGTTCAACATCTTTCAGAAAAACAAAAACATGAGGTTTATTATTGCTAAACTTACATTTACGGAATGTCAGAGTCATTACCAAATTAATCACTGCCCCGTGGTTGTATGATTCCGCCCACCAGTCCAGTGTCTCTGACAGTGAAAACATGGACGCTTCACACACAGCAGATCTATACAATCAGCACAGTTTCAAGATTAGAGTCACCAATTCAGTATCTGACCAAATGTCTCCCCTTCTGTTCCTGAGATATGACGTTAAAACATGATGATGTCACAGCCAAGCTGATCTTTGACCTTTGGACCTTCATTATTTCATCCTGTTAGACATTTGTGTTAAGTTTGGTCAGAATTAGTGTGTGAACTCTTCAGTTATGGACAAAATTTCACATATTTTGTGCAGTCGCACTGACCTTTGACCTTTGACCACCAAATGCTACTCAGTTTATTCTTAAGTCCAAGTGGACGTTTGTGTCAAATTTAAAGAAATTCCCTCAAGGAATTGTTGTTTCAGTCAGGTATGACAAAAATGTACTCACCAAAGTACATTTCAGAGATCAGTCCGTGTGGACGTTTGTGCCTAACTTGAGGAAACTTAATGAGAAAGAGACCGACGAGGTTACAGTGACCTTGACTTATGACCACCAGATTCTAATCAGTTCATCGTTGAGTCCAGGTGGACATTTGTGCCAAATTCGAAGAAATTCCTTTGAAAGGGTTCTTGAGATATGGTGTTCACGAGGATGTGATGGACGTACAACCCAAACACATGATGCCTTCAGCCTCAGCTGTGGCAGGCACAGAGGAATAAAGATGCACATGTGTCTATGTAATATATTGACTATCGAGGCAATTTTGGGTAAACGACCTTCTCATATCTCCGGCCTTCTGTTCTGTCACATCAGTAACTACTGCACTTGTTACTCAAATCATGTTCTTTTAAATGTCCACAGGCTGAGCTCAGAGCTCGATAAAACTGCTTTGTCTTCTCATGCACCTTAGAAGAACTCCCTACCTTGAACACTTTTAAAGGCCTTTTAAAAACTGCCCTGAAGGAAACATGTTGCTGCTCTATATAGTCCTTGACCTGAGTGGAATATGTGTTGGCGTCACTGGTCTGGCTCACATATCCCTCCTCTCTGACTATTCTCCCTCGTGTTGCTTCTATGTACTGTATGTGTTGTGCTGTGTAACACAGGTCTTAACCAGGACTCCCTGAAAGAAGAGAGCACGTATCTCAGTAAGACCTTCCTGGCTACATAAAGAATGAATAAATAAAATAAAATAAAATAAGGCTGTTAAACTCCTCTCAGTGACGGCAGGTAGGAACAGACTGAGCTGCTCTCTGTCTCCAGGCTGCCAGCCTGTCACTTACTGGCTGTTTCAACCTTTGAACAATTTGCATTTTTATTTTGTTTAGTTATTTACCTTCTATTTGCATTCGTATTTATTCAGATAATCAGCCTCTGTTTGCATTTTATACTTTCAAGTATTCCTTACTCCTCATTTCACATAGTGTTTAGGTCACCTGCTGTTAACCTTACACACAGTCTGCATTTGCACTGATATCTGTTCATGTATTTATCTTTAATTTGTATTTTATGTTATGGATAGCATATTGTTTATTACTCCTGCACTGCTCTAAGAGGTCGCACACATGCTGCGTTATTTTGTGCCCTCAGATTCATTGTTTTCAAAGTAGGTGCGCAGCAGGTGTGCTCAATGCAACGCTGCTGCAGCATGTATGCGTTCTTTTTCAGGGCCTGTTTTTCAGGATATGACGGCTGTGCCCTGAGATAAACTGATGCCCTGTTTACACGTACACGGGTATTTTTAGAAACGGAGACATATCCCTTCGTTTGTGCCCTTTATTTACACGCAAACGGAGATTCGCCTCTGAAAACTCTGTAAACTGAGCAAGACGGAGAAAACTCAGGCAGCAGACATCACATTATGCGACAGAACTTGCACCCGCGTCTAAAGTGCGACCTATGTTTACATGTTGCTATGGTGATCATGGATGCCTTCAGAGTAGCAGCCGCATTTATGTTGGTGCAAGCCCTCTTAATAAAGGTAATAAAGGTTTTCTAGTTTCACACCAGACTCAGCAGCGTCTACTTAGTTTCACTTTGACCTCATGTTGGCAGTAGGATGATGAGCTCACCTCACAGCCCTCCTGTTTCCTGCTGGGGGCCAATGCGGACCCTCACTTGTACTGTAAATAGAAGAGAGTGCATGACCGTAGGGCCACGTAGCAAGTGGACACACAGGATCTCTGGAGCTGAGCCGGAGTTAGCGTCAGGTTTTTTGACACGTGTGTAACAATAAAGGCTCTTCTTCCCCGACAGCTCAGTCTGGCGGGGCGGCAGCTCTGTGAGGAGTCCATACAAAACAGGGCCTGAACGAGGAGTACACCACCTCCCACACAGAAGCTGTGGTTTCTAAATACAAACAGAACTCTGACCCATGAGTGTGAACACGTCTGAGCATCAGCATTCAGGAGGTGTTTTGCATTGACTGCTCATGACTGAATGTGGCCGTGTGGAGGGAGGAAGATGAGGTTGATTCACCTGCTGATAATTCACAGGTGATTTCTAAAAGGAAATTGGTCCCTGGCACCGGCAGGGGGAATATAGTTTGCGTGCTTTTGTGCGCACAGTTTTATAACTGCAGGTTGTTCCAGACTTCTTCCATTAAAGCACCACAGAGGCCACTGCTCTTTTGGGAACCTTCAATCCAACACAATGTTTTTGCAGCCCTCCTCAGACCTGTGCCTCGACACAGCACCATCTCTGAGCTCTGCAGGCAGCTCCCTCCTTAAATACACAGGTGTGTGTGTGCCTCTTTAAATTAGGTCCAATCAGCTGGAGTGACCACAGCTGGACTCCAGTCAAGGTTTGGAAACAGGTCAAAGATGATCAAGACAAATAGGAGGCACCTGAGTGAAATTACAAGTCGAATACTTCTGTCACATTCACATGCACATGCACTAAATATTCCAGTTTCTGCCCTTTATTCTGAAAAAGACAACATTTGTACCAAGTTGTTTACATGTCTAATAAAAAGGAATATTCCACTGATATTACTGTCTCCATGCAGCCGCGCAAACTCTGATTAACATGTCGTTTGTCAGGTCAAAATATAGACGTAATATAGACCAGTAAGATTCTCCCAAAATCAAACCACCAGAGTCGTATGTGGCCCACCCTTGGTATGGAGCGGGGGCCTACAGTACCATCACTGGGTGGCTCAGAGAGCCTGCTGTTGACGGTGCTCTCAGCAGACCCACAGTCAGTCTACAGGTGGACACACTGCAGAGACAGACTGTTGTTCTTCACCCTGGACATCGTGGATATCACCTGCTTGTTTGAGCGAGGCTTTGCTGAAGTACTGCAGGTCCGAGCTGTTGAGCAACACATTGCCTCAGTGTGAGAAACTCTTTCAGTAACAGGGTTTCCATCCACCTATTCTTATTCGAATTTTCAAAAATAGTGAAAATAAACATTAATGGAAACGCTAGAAATTTGAAAAAAGGCAGAAAATTCGCAAAAAGGTTTTTACACTTGGAGGGGGTGGATTTGTCTGCGTATCAATAAAATTCCTGACAATAAGAAAACACACAGACTAAAACCAGTCTACATCAAACTGGGACAGCTGCTGTGTCTTCACTTCCACAGGCTGATGACTTTTACTTTCAGTTGTTCGTATGAAGGTTGGGAAAGATAAAGCAAAGCAGAAACAGTAAAATAAAGTGCTTGTTTTGGATGGGTTCACTCAGCTGAAGGAGTTCCTGCGCTCTGCGTCATGTCGTTATCATCATGAGCCACACTTTGGCTCCCTCTGCTGACACACTGTGATCACGCAACACTATTTAAACCATTTAATGTTTGGCTTGGACCACATCACACCTGCAAAGAACAACTAACTCTTAATCAGCGACTGTTTGTTATGTATGAGTGGGGAGGAGGTGCAAAATGGGGGAGGACCTTCAAATAACTTTTTAAAATATTTTCAAGTTTCAATTACAGTAATGAAACATTTGTTCAACCAAAAATAACCGCTCTGGTTTCATTCCTTTAAGGATCATTTTGACTGATGCTAGACATCGCAGTATTTTCTGAGAAGGTTATCATACTGTGAAAATCTCATCCTGTTGCGACCCTACGAAGGAGTTAGTTTTTTTTTTAATTTGGCTTAGAGGAAGATTCAACTAGGGGTGAGCCACATCATCTCCTTCACGATAACACAGGTATAACTTTTAATATTATATGAGAAATTCATATCGTGATACTCGCAATATTTCGACTTGTTGACATATTGACGTCATACTGTTACCCACGGCAACAACAAGCCTGTCTGACAGTGAGATGATGATGGACTCCTTGGTGGCTCCAGTAAAAAGAGGAGCAGCTTCAGTAGTGGTGAATAAACTGTGGCGTCCGCTCAGAGGGAACTCATTCAGCGGCTCCTCTGGCAGCAGCACAGCGTCTCTCCCTCTCCTCTCTGATTCTGTCAGAAACCTTTGGTGATGTAAACCTACGTGAATAAACTCCATATATGTGACTGTATCATAACAGCCTGTCACAGGTTACAGCCTGATGATTAGAGATGGTTTATAGATATAGATCCCAGGGGACATTTGTTTACATGTGATTTAGTTGAACTATTAATATGGAGACAGAATCTGAATCTCACTCTGAGTTACTAACAGGGTTTCCATCCACCTATTCTTATTCGGATTTTCAAAAATAGCGAAAATAAACATTAATGGAAACGCTAGAAATTCCAAAAAAGGCAGAAAATTTGCAAAAAAAGTTTTTACGCTTGGAGGGGGTGGATTTGTCTGCGTATCGATAAAAGGAAAGTACGACTTTTTGCTATGGAAACAGGTTTTGCGGATAAACGATGACTGGACCGGATACCACGTCACACATATACGTTGGTGGTACGCGGAGAATGCTGACAAAATGGTGACCAGAGTTCTTCCAAACGCCAACAGGTCGATCGGGAATCTGTCCATGATCAGTTGTTGACTGTCAGCTGAGTGTGTTGTTTGTTTTGTGGCAGAGAGACGCTCTCTGATGACGTCAGCTCATGGCGCACTCTCCTCTCAATAATCGGCGATCGGCACACAGTGCATGCCGGTTAGTTTTGTGTCTGACTTCACCCCGACTTGCTCTGACGTATTACAAAAGTGGACGGCGATAAAATCAAGAGCAAGGTGGCCGCAGTTTTTAGAGCCAGGCGCTGCAGCTGCTCTCCACTGACTGCAGCACCTGGCTCTCACCTGATCTAACAGCTGATTGGTTCAGATGTCGACTCAGCAATATGACGTTAATTTTTGTTGAATTTTAGATATTTGAATTTTATTTGTCCGATTTGAAGGTTTATTCTCTGAACAGAATACATGTTGTGTGACTGATGGAGACTGAGAACAAACTTAAATATAAGTGTGAGAATATTTTAATAAATTGACGTCATATCTGACAGGAAGTGAGTGTTTCTGTGACTTCCTGTACGGACTGAGGGCTGCTGGAAACTGTCAGGAAACTGTCTGACTTGATCGCGGCTATTTGTCCCCGCCTCCTGCTGCAGCCGCCTGATCTCGTCTACTTTCCAGACGAGGTGCAATTCATCTCCAACGAGCCTAATAACAAATGGAAACGGGCATAAAGTCGCATTTTCTTTTTGCGCATTTTCACTAAATTTGCTCAAAAATTTTGAGACATTCGGGTGGAAACCTGACTAGTGAAAGCTGGGGGAAAGGAACTTCAACTATTTTAACAGGAAGTGAAGGTTTGTGAATGCTCTTTGAATGATCTGTAGTTCTTTTGAGGAAATGTCTCAGAAAGTAAAAGCAACTTATTTATAAATGTTGGATCTGTAAATGTGTAACTGTGGGTTTATAATGATGCAGACAGTAGCTCAGAAATCAGTTTCAACAACAGATTACATTTATTTCCAAACAGAAATGAAACAAAATGTGTAATGTCCTCACGTGACCTGCAGTAACAGGTCACACATCTTCAACTCTCAGCAGACTCATCACATGCCAGTGTGATGTCACCATACAGTCTATGGATGCCCCCCCGCCCCGTGGCGAGGGGCCAGGGAACAGTTCAGTTCAGGGACAGTTGGCGGTCAGTGTGGTCAGGAGTTGGCGCCGGTCCGCGGCCCTCTGATGATGTTGATCTTGGCTTCATCGTCCAGCTCCTCCATGATTCTCTCCTGTTTGACCGACAGGATGGTGTAGCTGACTGGACACTACAGGTCAAAGGAAACCACGGTAACGCTCTGAAACACAGCCGCCATCTTGTTTATCATATTGGCTGTGTCAACACTAATCGTGTTTCTGATTTTATTCTCTGAATCATTACTGGTCACTACTGAGAACGCCAGTGGCGAGGGTTCAGGATAATCCATAAGATATGAGAGATACAGAGATGATCACTCAGCTCTTTGCTGAACCAAAGAACGAGGATCCAAATCTCTTTCTGAGCACAAAAAAAAAACCATCTCACTCCCAGCTCGTCAGATACCGACGCTGTCCATGATCGGTTGTTGACTGTCAGCCGAGTGTGTTGTTTGTTTTGTGGCAGAGAGACGCTCTCTGATGATGTCATCTCATGGCGCACTCTCCTCTCAATAATCGCAAAATAATAACAAATGGAAACGGGCATAAAGTCACATTTTCTTTTTGCGCATTTTCACTAAATTTGCTCAAAAATTTCGAGACATTCGGATGGAAACCTGACTACTGTTTTTACTGAAGATTTGAAGCAAACTGAAACTACATCACTGATTTTGATGCAATTCTATCTTCTTAAATTAATCACAACATTTTTTTTTACTAATTCGTCATATCGTCAAGAAAATCAACACCACAAAAATTCCCAGAAATATCCTGATACTATTTTAGGGCTGTAACACCCACCCCTACCTTCATCTTTAAATTGTGGTATTTGGAATTTATTTTACATACTATGAAACCCCCAAACCCTGCAGGAGGATTTTAACAGCATGTTTTCTTTAAAAAAATTAAAGTCACTCCACTTATCATAATCAGAGACTGTGATTATTTAAGGTGAAGTGAGGGTCGTGCATTTTCCTCCAGCCACTCAGGGAAGCTCAAAGAAGAACATCTGTGGCTAGGTACTAATGAATATATTACAAATGACCCCCATTGCATGCTAGTTAGCCTTTAAGAGCTTCAACTAGTTACCGTGTGATCTCATTGTCTGGTCACATGATCAGATGGAGACTTGCCATTGCTCATTACCCAGAGATCATCATCTCATAAACATACAGGACAAAAATACCAAAGAATATAAATTTTGGTATTTTAAACGTTCATATTTTTGGTTGC
Organism: Cephalopholis sonnerati; assembly: GCA_019142605.1. Classification (NCBI taxonomy): domain Eukaryota; kingdom Metazoa; phylum Chordata; class Actinopteri; order Perciformes; family Serranidae; genus Cephalopholis; species Cephalopholis sonnerati. The sequence goes on along the minus strand of JAGQAX010000016.1, from coordinate 40,575,643 downwards.
TGTGTTTTAGTGCCAGAGCAGCAGCCCTGCCTGCTCTGACTGTTTGTACACCTGTGGTCAGGATATAACAGGAAGCCCAGAGTCCCTGACAGATCTCACACACACACACACACACACACACACACAGTGAGGAGAGTTCAGTCTGATAGATCTGACTGTGTGTGTGTGTGGGTGTGTGTGCAGCTCGTTTCTCTGTGTTCACTGCCATGTGATGGCTTTAACTCTTACACATGTTCGTTTAACCCTCAGCGCCCCTGATGAAGGGCAGAGTTGACCTGCAGCAGCTGATCTCAGGTCAGCACAGCAGTGAAGGATACACATCCCGACCACAAACGCTCCGATGCCCAGTCCTGTCAGCAGGTTCCTACTGCGCAGCCGTGACGCGTTCTTCCTCCAGGAGTCGAGCTCCTGTCGGCGGCGGAGCAGCTGCCTCTGCGCCGCTGTCAGCGAGGCTTTACCGGATCCTCCTGCTCCGTTCTCCGCCATCACTGTTTGGACCGTCAGCTGACTGAACCGGATATACTTGTCTTCTTCTTCTCCTTCTCCTTAAAGAGCACACCGCCCCCTGCTGTCCTGGAGTGTGAGGGGCCTCAGAGTCTCAACACATTCAGTATAAACTGGATCTAAAACATCCTCCATCTATTTGAGTCTTTTCACATTTAGATGTCATTAAATTCACTTTTTTATAACTGTAGTGTACAAAAAAATAAAAATAAATCCTTCTTAAACTCTCCAGTTTTCATCAACAGGTTGTTCTGAGATGTTACATTTCAAACCAGTGCAGTGTTTCAACAAGTCATTATTCTATCATAGTGATGTTTTGCCAGTAAGTCAGTTGCTTTATAAAGAAGGGCTTCAGTATCTCATCAGATAAATCTTCATTTGAATTTTATTTGCACACACACAGCATGTGATTAAAAACAAGTACACAAAAGTAAACGTAGCAGAGACTGCGCAGGGGAGGTCAGAAACTCAAAGGGGCTCATGGTGAAAACCTCCCCTCTAGAATTTACATTTATTCTATTACAATTTTTTTTCTTTCCAATAAACCAATAACCCCAAAATTATTTTCAATCATTTCTGACGCTGTCCCATCTGTTATGTGCTTTGTTTTCAGGAATATTAACTACCCTTCATCTTGGACAGTGTCACCCTCAGATCAGTCTGCGTCAGGTAAAGTTTGCTTTTCCTTTAGTAAAGATATGAACTCCAGAATCAGGCCTTTGTTTCAGGGCAACTTGGTCTCTGCTCCTGCAGCAACATTTTATTGGCGTCATTTTGTCAGTGACATTGACTTTACAAAAGTTTCTCCTGACAATTAAGCGTGCAATCTGTGTGTGTGTGTGTGTGTGTGTGTGTGTGTGTGTGTGTGTGTTTAGAGTGTGAATGAATGATGTCCTATCCCCTCCTTTAGTATTTATTTATCATGCACACACAGGCAGTGCCAACATACAGTATGCCATGAACATAAAATAAGTTAGAGTTATTGCACATAAAAAAATGAATAAAGTTGTTGCACACAATGTACATATAAATATTACATATTACATATTACACACACACACACACACACACACACACACACACACACACACACACACATTGTGGAGAGATATTGATAAATGTATAGCTGATAACATCATCTCAGATTTTACTGTCTACTGTAGAAATGTTGTGTTTGGCTGCTGTGATGACTGTAATCAAGATATTCATGCTTTTTCCCCTCATTAATCTAATTTAACTTCTCACATTCACAAGTGTAAATTTATTAACAAAAACCCTCATTTTTGTATTTATGAAGGAGATGGACTGATACTTGTTAACGATTTCTTCCTCACAAAACAAAATAGCTGTCACAACGATAAATGTACGCAATATCTTCATAATTCTTGAGTAAACCTTCGGTTGCGCTGTAAATCAGGGCCGTGCAGAGACTTTTAGAGGGGAGGGGGCTCAAAGCTTAAAGAGGGTACATGAAACAATATTTTAAACCAAAATAACTGAGCATATTCTGACAACATCAAACTAAATCACCATCCCCACCGGCTGAAATCACAGGGGGATTTTGATAAATAAATACGAGAATGTTATAAAGTCATTTGAGCTGACGTTTCCTTGAAATTTCTCAAAAACCATCCATCCATTTTCATCCGCTTATCCGGGGCCGGGTCGTGGGGGCAGCAGGCCGAGCAAAGCCCCCCAGACATCCCTCTCCCCAGCAACTCTTTCCAGCTCCTCCTGGAGGACCCCAAGGTGTTCCCAGGCAAGATGAGATCTATAATCCCTCCAGTGTGTTCTGGGTCTGCCCCGGGGCCTCCTACCAGTGAGAGGTGCCTGGAACACCTCTAACAGGAGGCGCCCAGGAGGATCCTGATCAGATGTTGAACCGCCTCAACTGACCCCTTTCGATACCAAGGAGGCTCTACTCCGAGCTCCCTCCGGATGTCCGAGCTCCTCACCCTATCTCTAAGGCTGAGCCCAGACACCCTGCAGAGGAAACTGATTTCGGCCGCTTGTATCCACGACCTCATTCTTTCGGTCACTACCCAGAGCTCATGACCATAGGTGAGGGTTGGGACATAGATGGACCAGTAAATCGAGAGCTTCGCCTTCCGGCTCAGCTCCTTCTTCACCACGACGACCCGGCAAAAACCGTGCAGTGGAATTTGACACAGACACAGTCCTGAACTGGAATCCTTTTAATGTCTTAAAATCTGTGACGGATTTTTTAAAATAAAGTTTTTATTGAGGAAATTCTGAAGGTCTTACGTATTGTAAAACCAAATGAACCTTTGTATCCTTTGTTTAGTGGACCATAGAGAGCACTGCAAAAAATAAATGAGGTGGTTTAACTTAAATACTTAATTGCTGCTCAACTTGCATTTATTAGTTGTTTGAACGTATTCTGTTGAGTTGAGTTAAGTGATAGCTGTAAGTTGACCTGATTTTGTCAATTTAAGTTCAACATATGGAAACCTTACTAACATGCTTTCTGTTCACTTCTCCCGATAAGTGATGTCAACTTCATTTTATTAGTTTAATAATGTCTTGACAAAACCTTTTGAGTTAAGATAACCTAAGGATGCATTGTGTTAACTTATAAATTTGAGTAATAACAAAAGGCCATTCTTGAGGCAAAAAAATCTCACCTTTTAATTGTTAACAAAAATAGAAACAAAAACCTTCTCTTTTAAAAGAATTACATTCAATGTTGTTCTGTGTCCTTTCCGTTTATGAACTCACAGCAGTCTGGAGTTTTTAGTGATACATGGCGGAAAAGTTAAAGTCAATTTGTCCTAAACACTCATGAGTTGTGAGTGATTTCGGATGCAGGCTTATTTCCTGTGATTTCTTTCTTTCTTTCTTACCCAATGAGTCAGACTGAGTCTTACTCCTGACCTTGCACTTAAGTCTGATACTGTTCCTTTTTTAGTTTAAATTTACTCACATTTTTCTCCTTCGTGTTGTATTTATGGTTTTTAATCATCCATTGTTCTTATAAGTCTGTCCCACTGTGCGTATGTCTGTGCATCTTATTGTTGTGATTTTATGTGTAAAGCACTTTGTAATGGTGGTTTTTATAAGTGCTGTACAAATAAACTTTATTATTGTTACTGTTGTTAAAAAGACCTGGGTCATTGAAAATACTGTAAAGAACAGAAATTAAAGTTCTTTTAATATTATTTTGTATAGTATCAGTAAACAGGCTGCGTTCTGTTGACTGTGTGTCTCCTGCAGCTGTGTCATTGTTTCACCTGCCACCTGCTCACACAGCACAAAGTAAGTGTTCACACATTTAAAGTTCAAAGTCTCTTTATTGCCTCTTCCAGGGACCTGGATTTACAGCCTGGACTCATAAAGAAACGCTTTCAGGCTCTGTTATCTGTGAGTATCTGTGCAGTCTGTTCTCATCATAAAAACTGTCTGTGCTGACACAGTTATTAACCGCTTAGACTGTGCCGCATTGGGTCCTTGAATTTGAGGGAAGTGAGCCTGGGAAGTGCTTGAATTTGAATTTGAATTGCAGCAATTAGCGGAAAGGTACAGAGGCACTGACACAAACTGAGTTTAACATTTAATGAAGGTGACAAAGTAAAGAAACGACCATGTTGTCTTGATTTACACCAAACAAGCAATGAGTTTATTACATCATGAATAAATATATATATGCATTTCATTTGCAGTCAAGAAATGTACAGTGTGTTATCCCAGTAATTATAGATATATAAACACAGTATAGGCCGATCATAAGTCAACGGCGCCGCCATATTGGAGAGGACAAGAAATGGCTGTAAACAAATACAAGTAAACAGAAGAGCCGCATTTTTTCTGGATAAAAAGAACTATGACGTTTGTATTTCTCAGCCTGCGGCTGCACGAACATGACAGGAGGGAAGATTTTGTATCCGAAAGCTCCGGGAAGGGAAGAGCTTGTGTTGGCAAAATTTTCTGTTTTCTATTTTAATGATGATGAAGATCAATAAATATTTGAGTTTTAAAATTTAAATGGTCACACAGTGTTTTAGGTCTCACCTTTTGTAACATTATTGTGCCTTAAATGATAAACTTTACAAGTTTAGAAGTGACGTTACCCTGTCAGACAGATCACAGCTTTGGAACGAGAACAGGCTGTGGTCTCGGGAGTGAAAGTCCTGTTGTGTTTTGACCCATCCACCTCCCCTCCCTCACATCCTACATACACTCTCTTGCTTTTTATAGTACGTCAGTAGCTTTTAGCAAGCCTGCTGCGTCTCAAAAAGACGCCAAAGGCCGTTGGCTGAAGGAGATTGTGGTAAAGTTTGACTGGCTAACCAGGAGAGGGAACACCCACAGTCAGGTGACTGGTGGAAGCGTTGGGAGTCAGACAGAGAGAGAATTGTGAATGGATATAGCATAAAGAAAGTTTTCCTGATTGAACTGACGCTGAGCTGCATTACACTGAAAATGTTTAAATTCTTTAAAAACATTCATTCATACATTCAGATCAGCTCCACAGAGAAACATCAGCACCAGACTGACCCACAGACAGAAGAGTTCTTCCCTGAGGTTTTCTTTGACGTGACGCAGGATGTTTCAGTGCCTTTTGTTCAGAATGACTGACTGATAATACTACTGTAGTAACGTACCGTAGATAAATCAAAATCCACCCCCCCAAAAAATAAGTTTATTCTGTTTATAACAGCTGTGCACAACTTGTTCTTATCAGTAACTTGAGTTTAACATTGCTACAGATAAACTTAGCAAAATACTCCAATACTCCATTCTGCATGTGACTTACTGAACATTTAGTTTGAATATTCAGAATATATTACTCTTACTTACACTAAAAACAACCAACCAACCAACCAACCAACCAACCAAAAAAACATTTAAAAAACAGTAAAAATAATAAAGAAGGGAAATATAATATGCATTCATTTGAACAAGTGGAGGGAAAAGTGTGACTCATGTGACTCGGTGTCCTCTGGTTGTCCTCTATCCATATCGGATACACTTGAGGTTGTTTTTGAAGAAGTGAAGCTGCAGTTTAAACTCACTGTCATCCCTTGAAGGGTGTCTGAAGGACTTGTAGCGAGCTGCATCCGTGCCGCTGTTTGTCTTGCGCTGATGGCCGATGGACACGTGGTTACATGTGGCGACCATCAGGGAGCCAAAACCGTCCATGAAGAACTCTGGAGTCAGAGACAGAGATAGACATTCTGCCTTTTAGAAAGATGCCTGCTTGTACCTATAGCTGCGGGAATGTGTGTGTGTGTGTGTGTGTGTGTGTGTGTGTTATTGTTACAGTCATTATGGTGCATTCACACCAAAGGCAATACAAATTTTCACACTAGAATGTAAATGTGGGATCTTGCAAGTTTGATCACAGGATCATTTATGTTTATTTGCGTCAAATGTGTGAGGCGCACCAGGAAGGAGGAGGGGAGTATATGTCAGATAGAAATATGCCGGAGGAGCTAACTAGGGCTAATGCGAGTGCTAACTTGGTTGATAGTCAAGTACAATCTGTAGCTGACATCAAGCAACAAACTCATATTTTCAGAGCTTACCAGGTAGTCCAACATCTTTGGTGATTTTTCTCCAAGCAGCTTCTTTTCTGTTCCTGTCTCTCTACAGTACTGAGGTAGAATCATAGCGCTCTGAGTGCCCACAGACCACTGCAACAATCTTATCGTCTATCCTTAAATCAACAGCTTCGTTGGGGCTTTAGTTATGTTCAGGAGAATCTCAACGCTATAGACTTTCATAACAGTGTCACACCAATTTCTTGCTCAAGTTGAAGAATGTCGACTCCCATGAATTGCGTTATGTAATTCACGTCATTCGGGTTAATCACGCTAATTGCTCAGCGCAAATTTACTCACATTTTTGCATTGCCTTTGTATGTAATCTTGCTGTGCGAAACGCTCGCATCGCATTTGGTGTGAACCCAGCATTAGTGTTCCAATCAATCTAGGGAACAGCTGACTTAATTAATCAGTTAACCACAAAGCATATTTTGGACTTGTTTAGCATGTCAGTCTATAGCTTATTTTGCCACTCTTGTTTACTACTCTGCACACCCACCGAGTCTTCTTGGAGCTAACTGGCAGCGCTGCTCAGTTGACAATTACCGCTGGTAACCATTACGGTGTTGCTACGGAAACATGTTGGCTACCTCCTGGTCTTTTCTCAGGTCACCCCAGTAAGTAAGCAGCTTATTTTTGAGCCCTTAACCATTGTTAACTATGTTATCACTGAAAGCTCTGTTAGCATTGTTAGCAGCATCAGTGCGGTTACTGGTGCTAAAATTGTTAGCAATGCTAAAGGGGTTTTGCGGCTCAAGATGAAGCTGTTTATACACGGGGGCTACCTGAGGGGAGACCAAAAGGGGGCCAGCAGCCTCTGCAGCAACATCATTGTGGTTACAAGCAGTAATTGCTGTGTGAGTAGCACCTCTGGCTAGCTTCCATCTGAACAGGGTGGTGCCCAGACAACATTTGCATGTTGGGCTCATGTGGGTAGTGAATGGGTTGAAAAACTGGCCCTATATGGGATTGTCCATGGTTCAATAATGGCCCCATGCCAGTTGCCAACATGGATGGGTTTACCCATATGAGCCATGCATAGGTAATGCTAGGGCTAACTGGGTACCAAGTGGGTATGGGCCCAACATGGGGATCTTATCTGGACCCCACTTGAGTAAAATCAACCATGTGGGCGATCAGCATGGGGCCACTGTAGAATCTGTGGATAATCCCATATACGGCCCATATTTCAGCCCATTTGCCACCCACATGGGCCCAACATAAGTGAGCAGCCAAGGCTAACGTTAGCTCACCAGTGGGGTTGCAAGGTGGGCGGTGGGAACCATGTGTCCCCTTGTCAATGCAGCTAGCCAGTAACAGAAAATAAAACAGAAGGCAAAACATTTACAGCACAGAACATTAACATTTCCCCACGTCTAAATGGATAGTGATTTAAAACATGGCGCTAAAGCTAGCTGAGTCAGTGGGGCATTGGACTAAAATAAAGGACTTCTTCCTCATGTCATTTTGCATTCTTTTCTTGAAACTTAACCAGTAATTTGGTTATTTTGGAGTAAATCAATTGTTGGGTGCCGCAGCACGCTCATATAATGAACAACAAAAACTAGACAGCGTGGACTTATTGCCACTTGGACTCCAAGCTCTGGCGACATGTAAACATACCTGAGTGCGCTACCCTCTGGAGCTTAGGGTCGAATCCCACCCTCTGCACAGCATCTGTACGAGCCAGGAAGAAGTTTACCACCCCATCAGCCAGAGAGCATTGTGGGTAATGAGGAAGTGGGTGGAACTTCCCTTTAGACTTCCTGTGCAGGCAGCCCCCATCGTTTTCCTCTCCTTCCTCATAGATTAGAGAGAAATAAAACTGGTTTCCTTGTACTGCCCCGCCCACCTAAAAGAACAGAGACCAGAGAACTGGTTAGAAACTGGCCACCAGTCTGCTGTGTACCTACCTGTTTCCCAGTACATGCTGGGATAGGTTCCAGCTGATGGAGACTTAAGTTGTTAACCAAAAAAAAGGGACGTTAAAGGACAAACAGTGCTGCTTGAGAAAGCTATAATTTTATTCTGATACAAAACAAGTCTTGAAGTCGTCCTCCAGCTCCTGGGGTTTCATTGATTTATTTATTGTATTTATTTTATTTACAAATTTTTTGGCGTGGTATCCACTAATTGAATGTTAGCATACAGTTTGTCGATCTGTGGCTGAAAGAGAGATTTGAATTTGGCCCTCTTGGCTTTGAGGGTTGCTGTTAACAGACCGTTTTCGATGGTGAACTGCTCTGGGTGGAGGTTAACATCTTTTACCTGCTTAAAGGACTTGAGTCCTGCTTCTTAGCCCAGTTTGATCAAGTCTGAAAGAATGGCTTTCTTTACCTCTGTGTTTTTGCAGAGTTCTTCCATGGAGCCTTGGCACCCCAGATTATTTGCAAAACATGGCAGGACGTCAGAGTCAGGGACCACGATGGCGACCAGGCACAACTGTAGACTATCTCCGAGCACGAATACTTGGGCCACAAGTCTGCTCAATCTTCTCTGGTGCAATGTACTCTCCCTGAGCCAGCCTGAAGATATTCTTCCTCCTGTCATTAATCTTCAGAACTCCACTCAGAAGCCATTTTCCAATGTCCCCAGTGTGGAGCCAACCATCTTCATCCAAAGCCTCTGCAGTCTTCTCCGGGTCTTTAAGGTACCCCTTGAACACATTTCACCCTTGATACAGGCCTCACCCTCTCCGTTTGAAGCAAAGTAGTTCATTTCTTCAACATCCACCAACTTCACAACGTTACAAGGCGGTGGCACCCCATCATGCCCTGAAGTGGCGTCTCCTGACATCGTGAATGAGCAGCCAGCTGTGCACTCTGTCAGACCATTTGCCTCGAGGTATGGTCTCATTTATAATCAATGTGTACACAGCAAGGCCTGAAAGAGGCGTATGCTACTTCCCATCGAAAAGTTGTGATCTATTAAACAGACGTGATGGAAGAATCTTTGGCCCATGCTTACTGAACATTTTGGAGATGGGAACCTTGCGATGCAGATGGTGAGGTGGAAGCCTGATTGTAGAAATTGTCAAATGTGTTTTGGTGCATTTTTTTGGCTTTTGTCCGTATGTACATTTTTAGTACGGAACCTGTGCACTGTTTTATAAATGAGACCCCAGGACTCTCTGATGATGTGGACCTCACACAGAAAGTCCTTGTTCAGGACTACAAGAGCTCCGCTGAGTACCAAACAATCTGCACACACCTGACTGAAGAAACAACAACACACTTCTTGAAATACCTGAAATAAGCAACATAAGCTGAGCCCTCTAACATGAGCCATTTAATTCTCACCACGTCCAGTTCAGGGACGGCCTCCATCACCTCCACCAGCTTCTCTATCTTCGTCTGCTCCGTAAACACAAAGTCATCGTCCACCCACAGGAAGTACTTGGTGGTTACCTGGGAGACGGCCAGATTCCTGCCAGCAAACCAGCCCTGAGGGAGGGAACATGGGTCACGCTCAGAAACTTTTAAAAAATACTTCAAACAAAACAACAAATCTTTTCTTCTATCCACGTATAATTCCGCGTCATGCTTGTTTCTATGCTGTGTGGTGCTAAAACATAAAACTGCACAAAAACAAGCAGCTGTGAAACCACCACTGAAAAAGCCATACCTTGACAGTGAAGTTTTAAGTAATTACAGGCTTATATCAATACTTTCTCTTTTAAACTAAATACTTGAAAAAGTCATTTTAAACCAACTTAATAGTTTTGTATTGTACTTATTAGTTTAGTATTTGTATTTTATATTTTTTAATGGAAATGTTTCAGACATGTTTCCGGGCTAACCACAGAACAGAGTGCTGATGCCAATAAAGTCTATGTTCTTATTCTTTCAGATGTAAGTGCTGCGTTCAGTACAATTGACCACGCTATTCTTATTGCCCTGAGAACTCCGTTAGGCTCTCCGAAATTGTTCTAAACTGATTCAGATGTTACATCTCGGAAAGAAAATTTTTCGTGACCACTGGGGATCATGCATCAGGGGAATATTATTATATATACTGTATGTTCATGTATGACTTGCCTTTTGGTGTTGTTTAGGGAAGTTGTCTTGGTCCACTTCTTTTTTCCTTGTATATGCTCCTTTTAGGCCACATTATGAGGGAACATAAACTTAATTTTCATAGTTACGCTGCTGATATATATTTTGCTCGAGCCTGATGATGACAACGACCTGTGCTTCCTGTCCACTGGGATGGCAGCAGGTAAACACTGGATGAGCAGTTACTTTTTGAAACTAAACAAAGTAAAGCTGAGACTCTCTTAGTCGGCGCCCAATCTAAAAGAGATTTACTCCTCTGCAAATATGTGCATCTGGCTCCTGAACAGGAACTTTTTATCACTTAATAAACATCGCCATGGTACGGCCAGAAATGCTTATCTCCTTTGAGCCTCTCCAGGTAACGAGTATCATTAATATACGACGTGCCCCAGGTACAACATTCAGCTCATAATTCACAAAACCAGCCTGAAAATGAAGGACATCTGAAACGACTGCATTAGAGCCAATGGAGCACAGCCGTGTTGCTGTTGGACTCTTGTTGGACTCTTGTTGGAGCTGGCCAATGCTATGCTTTGACTGGCCAGGGGCGGGACTTAGCAAAAGGTCAGTTAGTTAGACATTACACAAACCATTGTAGGTGTGTTTTTGCAAGACATCGTACAAACTGTTGTATTAGGATATCAAGTATGGCGGAACTGTTGCTAATGTATTGAAATCAGTTTGGATCATACTTAACAGCCACATTTTAAATTTAGACTCAGAGACAGGCTTAGTTTTAATACAACAGAATTCATAGTTTGATACATAAATAAATTCACACATGAAAGCCTCTTTAGTCCAACGTGTTAAATTAACAGTCAATATTTGGAAAATTTTATATTAAAAATCTCTCTGATATTATAATGCGTGTGTGTGTGTGTGTGTGTGTGTGTGTGTGTGTGTGTGTGTGTGTGTGTGTACCTGTGCTGGAGGCATGAAGTATTGTCGGATGTGTTCTCCAGTAATGTGCTCTGGTTCAAAGCTGTCATCTGCAACAATGACTTCTATGTTGCTGTAGAACTGCCGGATGCTACTCAACAACACCTTGAGCTGTGGGTAACGAAGGAATGTCTTGGTGGCGATGGTAACGTGAGAGCTGATATCTGGCAGTCAGAGAAATAAGATGATCAAACACAGTGTAAAATGACTTGTCAGCATAGCTCAACATGAGCCTGCTGGCCAGTTTTCAGGTTATTGAGCTGCCTGTTTTTCCACAGGAGGCACTATTAATTCTTCTCATTTGTGGTAAACACTCAGCACTCGCTATCATCAGTTCAATGCTAAATATTGTGATATTTTGGTTTTAGTTAGCCAGTGTTAGCTAATGTAAGGTCTCTCATTAACACTGACAAATTGCTAGCTAGATAATGTAGCAAAATACTGCCTATAATTTAAGGTTCCCATTTTTTGTCCTTAGATGGTGAAGGCATGACCCCCTACTCTTGGTTAGGTCAGGGCATGAGGAGTGAGTTTGGTTAGGGTAATGCTGGGCTCAGACTACATGACATTTTTGATCAGGTTTTGCAGTTATGGAGTCATAAAATGTTGCAGTGACTTGGCCGACAGACATGACAGACTACATGTTAGTACACAACCAATCATTGCTGCTCATCTTTCACGACGTGCGTGATATCATCAGGTTATTCTTGTCCTATTTTTATCATGATTACTATTATTTCATTCACTGTGTCAGTTCATGTTCCAGCTGAACTGTTTTTGTAGTAACGTAGAAAGTGTCACCAGATGGGCGGAGCTACATTTAAAGTACTGCAAGCAAACTATGACAGTCACTGAATCCTCCGCAGTTCCTGCAAATGTTTCACAATAAAAGCCTTTTTGGAAAATGAAGGGATTCTCTCAGCTGAAATGATAAGGGGCTTTTAATTTGAAACAGATACAGGAAGTGTTGAGTTTGAAATGACAGCGTGATGCATTAAATTGAACAAGTGGACTAAATAAAACAATATCAAACTACAGAGTGAATAACAAATGACGTCCTGTTTGTAATGTAGCGTGTTTGAACTGAAGCTGGTCCCCTCTGCAGCTGTGCTGAGTAAAGGCCCAGACACTATCTGTGAGTTTGATTCCTTTATATCCTCCATTATGAAGAAAGAACATTCTCTGCTAGCTTTCTAAGATGGCGGCGCGTGTAGACGCAGCGACCCAGTGCTCTTCTTCAGTTAGCAGCAACACACTGAGAAGGACTTACACCCGAACTGAACTTTTAAGCCTGAAACAACACTGGACCGGCTGGACCCCCCCAGAAGGGTTCGACTCGTTCCCGGAGTGGATATGCCGGCGAGAGCGGACAGAGAGGAGGCGACGGCGGCGCTGCGAAAGATGCGAAATGAGGCAAACGAGCCGGCATCAGAGCTAGGCTAACTGCCGCTCCGCACAAACCAGCGGTTCCAAGTGTCTTTCTCGCCAACGTCTGCTCCCTGGTTAACAAGATGGACGAGATGAAACTACGGGACGTTAACAACCGGATAGACAGCTGTATCATGGTGATAACAGAGACCTGGCTGCATGAAAACATCCCGGACCGATCCGTGGAGCTAGCAGGACGTACAATCTTCCGGGCGGATCGCACATCGGACTCCGGTAAGAGGAGGGGAGGAGGTGTGTACGTCTATATTAACAACAGTTGGTGCACGGACGCTGCTGTTATTGAGAAACACTGCTGCCCAGACCTGGAGTTTCTAATGTTGAAGTGCAGACCTTTTTATTTGCCCAGGGAAATAACCCAAGTGTTTGTAACTGCCGTGTATATCCACCCGCGAGCTAATGCTAACGTAGCTATGAGCAGGCTGCATGATAGCATCACCAGGCAACAAAACAAACACCCAGAGGGCTTCTTCATTGTGGCTGGAGACTTTAATCACACCAACTTAAAGGCTGTGCTCCCCAGATTTTACAAGAATGTTGACATTGAAACAAGGAAGGGCAGAACACTAGACCAGGTCTACACCAACATCTCTGGAGCCTACAGAGCCCGCCACTCCCCCCACCTCGGACACTCAGACCACCTATCCCTGTTCCTGACACCAGCTTACAAGCCCCTCATCTGCAGGTCTAAGCCACAGTACAAGTCAGTGGTGTGCTGGACTGGGGAGGCCACACTATCCTTGCAGGACTGTTTTGCGGACACCATATGGGAGCTCTCTGAAGACCCAGACATTGAACTCCACACCTCCTCTGTACTATCATACATCAGTTTCTGCATGGATAATGTAACATTAAGGAAACAGGTGAAAACATTTCCCAACCAAAAACCCTGGTTTGACGCCAATATCAGAGCACTACTCCAGGCCAGGGATTCAGCACTGAGGTCAAGGGACAGGGAAGCCTACAGGAGGGCTAGAGCGGACCTGAACAGAGGCATCAAGGCTGCTAAAACAAAGTACAGAGAGCAGATAGAGGCCAACTTCAGGGAGAACAACCCCCGCTCCATGTGGAAAGGCATACAGAATATAACTGACTACAAACAATGCCACAACACCCCCCCCCCTCCACCGACACTTCTCTCCCAGACCAGCTTAACACCTTTTTCTCCCGCTTTGAAGAGGACAACAGACAGGCAGAGGACACGCAGCTGACATCGTCAGAGCACGATCAGCCCCCCACCATTGGAACCTCCCTCTGTCTGTGGATCAAGGACTTCCTGACTAACAGACCCCAGCATGTCAGAATGGGTACCTCCACATGCTCCACCATCATCCTCAATACTGATGTTCAGTCTTGTACACACTGTACACTTATGACTGTGTTGCTACTCATGGCTCCAACACCCTCATCAAATCTGCGGATGATACAACCGTTGTGGGGCTCATCAACAACGGTTATGAGACACCATACAGGGAGGAGGTCCAAGCACTGGCGGCCTGGTGCAGTGACAACCACCTCAACCTCAACACCAAGAAGACAAAAGAAGTCATTATTGACTTCCAGAAGTCAAGGACCACACTGCACTCAGGCCTGAGCATCAATGGGGAGGAAGTGGAACGGGTCACCAGCTTTAAGTTTCTTGGCCTGCACATCTCGGAGGACCTGGGCTGGACTGTGAACACCACCCACATCATCAAAAAGGCCCAGCAGCGTCTCTTCTTTCTGAGAACACTGAGGAGGAACAAACTCCCTCCACCTCTGCTGAGAAACTTCTACCACTGCACAATGGAGAGTGTCCTCACCTATGGCTGTACGGTGTGGTACGCCAGCTGCACTGCATCTGAAAAGAAACAACTGCAGCGGGTCATCAAGACGGCTGAGTGGATCATCGGCTCCCCACTTCCACGCCAAGAGGAGATCTATTCCAGCCGTCTCCTCTGACGGGCCACAAAGATTCGGGATGACCCCGCCCACCCAGGACACTCTCTATTCACCAGCCTTCCCTCTGGCAGACTCAGAGTCATGAGAGCCCGCACCAACAGACTGAAACACAGCTTCTTCCCCATGGCTGTGAAGAGACTGCTGCAAGAACCATGACTCCCCCCCCCCCCCCCCAGTATATTTTATGACAAGGACATTGTAGCTGCTACAGGAGAGCACCAAACAAAATTTCACTGTATTTATTGCAGTGACAATAAAGCAATAAAGCTTCTTCTTCTGATATCTGATGCTAATGGCAGTACTCAGCGGGTTGATAAAGTGCCTCTGCTGTTTCCTGTTTACTCTGTGTGCTAACGTCCCTACAGGAAGTATCATAAATGCTGGGCTGTTGTTGGACTACAGTTTCCATGGTAGCAGATCGCTCTGTGTTCCTATTGGTCAAAGTGACGGCTGTGACGGGAGAAGAAAATCAAACATGATAGACTTTCTGTTGGGACATCGTGAGGCATTGGTTGCATGAGATAAAGCAATTACAGCCCACTAAATCAGGCTGTAATCAAGCTGATATCTTGTAGTCTGAACCTGGCATCAGGGCAAGAGTATCAGGGCAAGCCAAACAGAGGCAGTGTGAGGTAGAGTAGGGCAGGTCATAACTTTGCCATTCTAGGAAAAAAAAAATAATGCTAAGGTTAGCCAGTTAGCTAGTTGCAAAGATAACAGACAGCATCTTTCATCTTTTGGAAACAATCACCCACTGTGACATCACTGATCGATGATCGATCGGTTCAGCCACTCCTACCTGTTCCCATGTCGTACAGGACCGGCAGCTGAGGCTGTTTGATGGTGATGGGAAACACGGCTTCATGGTTCTCAAACTGGAAGGATGCTAAGCAGAGAGAAGAACAGCTAAGCTTTGTCTTACTGGTAATTCATGGAAACAAAGTGGATTCAAACTAAGAATTCAGTGAATCAGAGAACAATCCACAAAGTGGACAAACATTTCCAACACACACTCATTATACACACACAGAAACACACATTCATGTACAGACATACTGGTTCAAACATAAACCACTGCACTGATCCTGTTTGATGACATTTACTCTATCAGGACCTGTGCGTTTCATTTTGTACATTTCAATTTTGCAATGACAGTTTTTTTCACGTTTCAGGTTTTCTTTGTGTCTCAAATCGTATATTTCTTTATTCATCGTTACTATTTTGAGTGCATGAGAGCATTCACACTGTGAAGTATGGCAGAAGTGTTGCTATCAGATCGCAAAAAACGCATGTTAGTGCAGGGTGTAAAGGGGGTAATAATGGTCAGAAAGTTGAGTTTGGAACACTGGACACCTCTCACCCTCATTGGTCACCATTTTACCAATGTAGCAGAATGGGCGGGACAACAAACACATTTCAGACTTGTAAACTGTTGGCTGACAACCAGCACCAACGCATTGTACAAATATACAGGTGTTTTATCACAGCTATCATGAACTCAGTAGGTCAGCTGGTGACAGAGCCAACTACAATCAGCCACAGACATTCATACTGTGCCATGAGAGCGTGTTCATATCAATACAATACATAAAGAAAGAAGACAAGTGAGCAAACAAGCAGATAATTTGGTGACTGATATTAAATGTTGACGACAGTTCTCCACTCGCATGCAGTTCCCCAGCAGAAGAAAAAAAGCTGTCAATTTCCATTAAGTGCACATCAGCCGTATATTTCCCTACAAAAAGCAATGCACCCAAATTCGTACATATCCCATGTATTGTGAAGGGCTGCGATCATGTGACCAATATGCTGAGGGAGGAAGTAGTCCTGAGTGCTTGTAAGGAGGCAGGTTGAGGTGGTGGATGGGTCACAAAATAATGGACTTTCGCCTGGAGTCGTGTGTTCAGATCTGTAGCCACAATGTAGACTATAAAGTAATCATTGCACCGCCAATGTGCGCCCACTAACAGTGTTTGTTTTTGTCACTGTCAGGCTCAGACTGTTATTCTAAGTGTCGGACAACATGATGGAAAGGATCCCTACAGCGAAATAAAACATTTCTGTTTCACTTTTGCTTGACCTGGTCTGTTTGTTGCTAAAAGGTAAAGAAAAAGGCGACAAAAACAAATATGTGGACGTTCACTGACGGTGTGAACATGCGCTGAGTGCTTCAGGCTGTTCTCACAAATTTTTCGTATGTCTTTCTATGAAAAGCAACGCACCCATATTCGTACATATCCCACGTATTTTCAAAGGCGGTGATCCAGTGACTAACGGGCTGATGGGAGTAAACAAGGTCCTGAGGTGCTTGTAAGGAGGCAGGTTGGGGCGTGTTTCTTTTCCTCAACCTAACTACAGTAACATAAAAACATAACATCATCTATGAGGCGCAAATTCGTAAGATACCATACGAACCTTTCTATGAGAATACAGAGACTAAGTACATACAGTACTGCATGTGAGTGCACCAACAGAAGTATCCGATGTGAGACACAGCATCAGTTTTCTAGCTCAGTTCCAGTTTGTTAAATGCGTACCGAGGTCTCCGGTGTGTATATGGTAGACAGTGCTGATGTAGGACACTTTAGCCAGCAGGTCATTCAGCATCAGCAGGCTGCTGGACTCCAGAGTCAGTCCGCTCTCACCATTACCTGTCATTTGTTTTATGACACAACGTTAAAAAAAAAAATCATTTTCATCCTATTTTAACAAGAAAGACTGACAATTTGAAAACTTTTGTATTACTTACACTCAGACAAAATCCAGATGTATCCATGGAGACAAAAGCATTTTTAACAAATGATGCATGCGTGTATTACTTTGTTACATTTTACAGTGCATGATGTGTGACATATTTAATGTATTTCTTGTAAAATAATCAGAATTCCTGATTAGTAAAGATCATCTGTGATAGTTTCTTCTGCGATTATTTATCAGTATCAGTCAAACTGATGATGATAACCTGAAGCTGATGTGACAGAAGATAAACAGCAAAGTAACTGAGACAAATGTTTGTGTGAAATAGAGATGATAAAAAGAAATAATTAACCACAAAGCAAGATAAAATTAAAAAAAAAAAAGAGAGAGAAACATGGCGATGCAACATGTGCTTCATGACGATCATAATAGCCGACAACCTCACATAGATTTATCAGGACACAATATTCACTGTGCAGATCAGCAAATGCAGACTTAATTTGAATATGGCAGGCAAATGAATCAAAACCAATGCTGCTTATGTAATCTTAAAAATATATTCAAATATCTAAAACTGACACCTGCAGAGCACCATATGGTGACTCTTGCTTTGCTCTTGGCCAGACACGCCATCTTGCTAAAATGGAAGGAGGGTGCCCCACCCACATTCGAGATGTATTGTCCAATCTAAAATTAAAGATGCTGCGCTTCGCTGCCAGAAAAATTCGAAGACCTGGGGAGCCTGACTGTCCCATTGTCATAACACCCAAACACCATCAGCTCTCAGTGTGCTCTAATTCAGCCTCTGACACAAAAAAGTCAAATCTGACTCCATGGAGGTTTTTTAATTTTATTTATTTAACCTTTATTTAACCAGGCAGATCAATTGAGAACAGGTTCTTATTTTCAATGATGGCCTGTCAAAAAGCGCAAGCTTCTTGAGGGAGAGGGGAGGAGGGCTGTGAAAGGAAAAGGTTTTTGGTAAGGGAGCAACAGCACACAATACACAGCTATGCAGACATACAACAGAAGGCAAATGACAGGCAGGTTAAACAAAGCAGAGTAACGACATATTAGAGGATGCAAAGGACAGTGACATACACAACCAGAACCATGAAAAATAACACAGCCAAAACCATAGCAAGGGAAAGGACAAAAAAAAAAAAGCAAGAGACAATAGTACACAGCCATGTAACAATGGTACATACACAGCAAGGACAAAGGTTCAGAGAGGGAAGGGTATCACTGTCATCGCCTCAGGGTTATTATTCTGCACACTGAAAATATTTGGCACAAATATGCAAAACACTGCAGCCTGATTTGCAAAAATAGCCAGCGGCTGTATTAGGGACACAACATCAAGTCTTGTCAGCTGTTGTTGGCTTATCTGATTAACCAAAACAGACTCAGTCATATCTATTTAACAACTGTAACCTGTGAAGGAGAGCTCTGATCAGGCCCGACAGTTTCTGCCCAAGCCCATATATTTCTACATGAATGAACCAACGCTTAAGTTAATCACACATTCACTCCGCTCGGCGCTCTGCTGCTCCGTCTCCACAGACAGAGTGTCCAGAGTGCGCTCTGCCACTCTGAGAGTGCGCTGCTCTGGATAACCCAACGCTACATTCAGACAGCGCTCCCAATTTATCAACGCTCCAGTTTGTGTCAGAGTGCGCTCCTGAACGCACCACTCACATCATCTTCCTCCATCGGCTAAAACAAGACAACACAACTTGTTAGCTAGCGCTAGCTAATGTCTGTGGAGAACTGTTTTGCCTCCAGCTAAGCCCCGCCCACCAAAACACATCATACCGTTTACTAACAGTAAAAGGATCAATATATAGTTTAATATTAAAACATGTTCAGCAAGCTAAGAGCTGGCCATGGATGTATTAAGAGACCTGGATACAGCATTGGCAGCAGGACTCCGTTCGTCCCTACGAAATTTGCTAAGTGGCGCATAAAGCCAAAGAAGCTTTAAACCCATGGTAGGAGATTCCCTGGATGATCAGTGCTGCTTCTGCATCATTGGGCCCATAGAGCAAGCACACAAAAGACTTGTGTCTAACAAGTGGCCAACTTGCAACAGCTGACTTCTGGTTTAGCACTCCGTGAACTTGAATGGGGATAAAATAATTAAATCTTGGGGCATCTTATTAAGACTTTCAGTGTTATCGGACCAGATGGGTTAAATCCTGACATTGGAACGAATCATTTCACAGGGTTGTGACGTTAAAAAAAATCATCTACTGATTTACAGACATCTCTTTCCCAATATAGGTCAATGGGAAAAGTCTTTTTGGGGCCAATGGCATCGTGTGACAGACCCCAAAAATTGCAGTACCACCATTTGGCCACTACAAAAATTGGCTTCAAAGGCGTGTTTCCTTGCACCACTTCTTCTTCTTCCCTTCTTACTTCAGTAGTTTGTCGTCTCATGCACGACAGGTTTGGCAGAGTGGGTGGCGCCCTTTAGTTCGTCTAGTGCGCACAGCAGTCCATGGCCACGCGCCGCACAAATGATAATCACTGCTCTTTGCTGCATGTTACACACACGCTCACAAGAGATGAGTTTTAATGTCAAATGAACATTAAGGTGTTCATGTCATTTTGACAGTCTGGAGCATCTGTGTTGACTTTACAACAGTGTGTATTGTAATCTCACCTTGGACTTTTACTCCTTCAGTTGGAATCCCCGTGGTCAGCACGCCTTTGAGCACATTCAAGGACACCTGGAGTAGGCACACCTGAGTAAACTACAGAGCTCTTAGAGTTCACACAACTACACATTCCTCTGTATTAATGTTTAGTCATTTTCACTCAGCACAGTGTGTTCACAGATATCTGAATGTTTTGTCAGATTTGGTGAAGACTTCCTGAAGACATAATAGTAAACATGATGCTGTTGCTTGTAAGAAAACTTTAGCAAACAATGAATTAGTTTTGGTTTCATTACTTTTTGTAATGTTTGTTCATTGTCAGTTTTATTGTTGTTTTTTTATTTCTTTGGATCCAAAGCTGAGAGACGGCCACCCCCACACCACAGCCACAAAATCATATCAGAGAATCAGAGAAAGGAAATGCCCTGATGTCTGTGCGGAAAAGAGCAGGAGAAACATGCACAGCTACCAAAGGCTGTAAGAGCAGGGCAAGCAGCTACACCACTACGCCAACAGTCAGAGTCAGGGTTAGGGTTAGCGGTATCAACCCTAACCCTGACCCCTGATAGAAGGCCCAGTCACACCAGAAAGCGGCACAACAAAATTTATTCCGATGTCTCTGCAACATATTTGGTTTTATTAGTTTGAGACACGGACGAATCGCAGGCCTAGTTGTTGAACTGGACTGTTGAACTGTTATTGCTGTCAAGCTAAATGCTAATGTACTAGCCAGCCAGGAGCATGCTAGCACTGGTTAGTCACAGTAGCTCCCCAAACTAATTTTTATGCCTCTGGCCACGGCGTATGTACTTCAGTTCATCTGTCCCATTCATGTGAACGCAATATCTAATGAAGGAACTTATTTAAGAATGAACTGATAGGAAATGTGTGGTCAAAGGTCACTGGCCATAATTCATACAGTAATTATGAGAAAACCTGACACAAATGTCTGACAGGATAAAATGATGAAGGTCAAAAGGTCAAAGGTCAGCTTGACTGTGACGTCATCATGTTTTAACGTCATATCTCAGGAACAGAAGGGGAGACATTTGGTCAGATACTGAATTGGTGACTCTAATCTTGAAACTGTGCTGATTGTATAGATCTTCTGTGTGTGAAGCGTCCATGTTTTCTCTGACATGGATGGAGACTGTCAGAGACACTGGACTGGTGGGCGGAGTCATACAGCCACGGGGTGGTGATTCTAGTTCTGTTTGCTCTGTTGCTCCTTCCTCTGTGGTATTTTATTAGGTTTGGGCCAATGGATGTTGTATGTGACGTATGTACATTACACTTGTAACAGACATACTTATTTTCAGCGAAACCATTATCTTTTTTTTGTTTTTGTAGAACGTCAACAACCAACACACCCAGGGTACCTTGCATGTCATATCTCGACGCGGGAAGTCCATGACCAGACATGAACACGTGACGAGGTCACAGTGAGGATGTGTTGATCAGTGAGGTTTCTGCCCTTGTCTCTGAGGTTAACACCAAGATGGCTGCTGTGCAATGATAGAAAATCATTTTAAAGAAATGTATTTGCAATTTTAGCACAAATCAGGGGATTGTTACTATGAAAACATGAATGCAAATTCCTCTAGTCAGACATCAGGTATTGTCTCCTGTATGTTTCATCTTTAAATGTGTTGTCTTCACTGAAGGGGAAGATTCCTGGCGTATGTCCTGTAAATGTGACCATATTGACTCTACTGTACGTGTCACGCTGACATTGCACCCGTACAAAGAGACAACCGTCTGATAGTGTATGTAAAAATTCAGTTTGATGGAGAGCTGTAGGAGGATCTCACAGCTTGAGTCCTTGTGTTCTTGAATCTCTATGGCGAAGGCATGCAAGGATGACACAACCTAAAGAGCCACAGTGGCAGCATTCGTGGGAAACACGCCAGGTTCAAATACATCAGTATTTCTTTATTATGTTTAATATACTATATCATGAATTTTCAAGCGATTCAGCAGCCATCTTGTATCAACCAACCAAATGCCATCATCTCACCAATGTGATCTGTGTGAAAATGATCTGTGGGATCACACCAACCTTGTAGCTTCTTCTGTGTTCTGCATGCAGAGATAAACCTGAAATCAAAATGAGCTCATGCTTTTATGCTTTTACAGGACGACACACATTAATCTCTGGTTTTATTGACTTTTACAACAATTAACTTTCTTCTGTTAAACGGCTGAAAATTTCCATCCAGCTTCCTGCCTGCAGACTTTGGTCACTCTACCCAGACGCTGCCCATACTCTGTCTGTCAGGAACACACCTTTCATACTGCTGTCTTATTTGCTGTCTTGTGTCCTTTATGGCTCAGTATCATCATTATTATTATTATAGGCCTTATGACACCCATGAAAATCTTTTTGGAGAGTTTGTGAGTTATGCTTTCTGTTTTACAATGACATTAAGACACTTCACTTCACCACATTTTCAGCCACGTTGCATTTAAAACTCGAGAAAGATGGTTTAGCTCCCTGAATGATATAGCTGAGGATGCAACGTCGCTCTTTCGCCAACTGGTGTTAGTAACGCCATCCTGACAAAACAGTGTTGCTGTGGAAACATTGTGCCCACCCTCAGATCTCCCCCAGGTCGCCTCGGTGAGTAAATGGCTCAATTTTGACCTAAAATGGTTAACGTTGTTATCACTGATAGCTCTGTTAGCATGGTCAGCAGTATCAGCATGGCCAGTCGTGCTAACATAGCTATAGCAATGCTAAAAGGCTTTTATGGCTAAAAATGAAGCCGCTTGCTCCCAGTGGGACTCTGAAGGGTGGCCAGGGTTTCCATAGGGTCAGGGTTTCCATAGCAACACTGTCCCGCCACCAGTGTGGCGTTACCAACTGTTATCACTGAATCAGCCCAGTGCTCGCTAATTCCCACCTGACCCGGATGTTGCGCAGTGCAGAACAGCCAAGGCTAGCTAACAGGGGCGGGTAACAACACATTAGCACCCCTACTACATTACAAAAAAACTTTCTAAGGAAGTACTAAGGGGTGCTTTTCATGTTCTTCTTCTACTCTTTACTATATTTTTGAGCCAGAAAAAAAAAAGTTTCATTTTTGCACCGGCCCGCTCACACAAAAAAATATCATAATGTTAAGTAACTTGTACTTTGAGTGATTCATTGACCAGATACTTTTCACTTTCACTTGAGTAGGCTTCTTAAATGTTAACTCTACTTGTACTTGAGTCCCTTTTAATGGGAGTACTTTTATTTGAGTACAGATTTAGTACTCATTGGAGACAGCTGGGCAGTGAGCATTACGTTTCCACATGTTAACATGGCCAGCCAGCTGTCTGTCAGCAAAGCCAACAAAAGACTGAACATATTTACAACACAGAACATTTAAATGAATAGTGCTTTGAATTGCAGTGCTAAAGTTCACAGAGCCAGTGTCCTGCAGGGATGACTTCTTTCATTTTGGATTACAGCAGAAAATAAACTCTGTGGCAACATTTATGCTACTTCAATGTTTTGTTCAGCAAGTTAATCTTTACAAATGTTTTGGCCACTTTTTAGCAACCGTCTTTTGTAAATTCACTATGGGGTATTTACTGACTTATCTTTAATGCCGAAGAACAAAAGAGGAAAGTCTCTTCAGACCTTATTTCAGACGTCTAACCAAAAACACATTCAAAAAACACACTGACTTTTAGACGAGGGAACCTGGAGCGGCAAAATGCAAACTCATTTCCAGATTTAGGATTCATTCCTGAGGCATTTTATGGAGCTCCAGACTAAAACCAAAGGCCTCTTGTATTTTTTGTAATTAACTGGTTAGTTACCGGTTAATGGGTGTCGGGCTGTTGAAGCGAAACTAACAGAAACTGACGCTGTAAGAGGGAGAGCATTGTTTTTCACTGTGTTTCATTGACTCAGATGAACCCAACCGACTCCAGCTTACTGCTGTGTTATTGTAGGGTGATGTACAAACTTCAAACAGATGAATAGATATAAAAATGCTCTGTGAGCAGAATATAGACTGAAGCATACCTGGTATGAGAGTGGAGGTCAAAGGCCGTACTGTAAAACCCTGGATCGGATACTGCAGAGGAGAGTTAGGCACTGCAAACAGCAGTCTGGATAGCACAGACGTCGTCCTGTTGAGGAGACAGAGATGGTGGGGGGGTAGATGGGGTTTGGTAGCTGGAGTTGTGTGGTTGTGCAAACAGGAATCTCCATTGTAGCTCCACCCATATTACTGTCAAGATGAATCAAAGAGCTGTTGTACTTAAAGAGACAGTTTGCCAATTTTTAACCAGGTGTAGGTGTGTGTCATCGCAGGGCGGGGTGTGTAGATGAGTGGTGTGAAGGCCCATCCTGCATCCGCCAGCAAAAATCTGCCGGTATCCAGATGACACAAAACGTATCATGGATGACGAGGAAGGACACATTTCACATCGTTTGGTAGATTTTTTTTTTCACGAGACGCCTTAAAGCAATGATTCCCAACTGGTCCAGCCACAGCCAGTAGATGGCGCTAGAGGGCGGAGTCAAAACATTTTCAAAAACAACAAATGAGGCGACGGTGGAGGACAATGTAATATTGGACATTTGAACGGAGGCAGCGTTGTAGACAGCGGTGGTCTGTGAGGTCATCAGGCAACGTGTACATGGAGAATTCTTCTTTTTTAATATATTACTAAGTTGTTTTTCTTTTTTTAAAAATGTCTTTATCGTCTGCTATGGTCATATCTCGCTTGAACTACGCTACACTGTCTCCATGGTCTCTGCTGGTTGTGCTTCAATTCATCCGTATCCGTCCATAAACGTGCATAAATATGGATGAAATGAACACAGAGCACAGACAGAAGGCTCCATGTGTGTATGTATCTAATGCTAAACATAAACAAGCCGTTACTGCGTTCATCTGCACACACCTGGTTGAAAATCAGCGAAGTATCCCTTTAACTGTGAATTTAGCTTTTTTGGCAGAGAGATTTTTAGTGGCCACGACAGCTTGGAACAAAAGTCGCACCTTACAGTTGACTTTGGACTGAAAACAGCCCTGTGCTAAAACAAGAGTTGTTGCTGATAAGAGGACGTTGCTTCATGCTCCAGTATGACAATAAAATCCAGGAAGTCCAGTTTGGTAACAGACAGCCTCGGTGAGCTTCTGCCAAACACCTGGTTTATGGCTTCTCCAAGCAGGGCAAACAGCAGTACAGAGGACAATTAAATCTTATACATATTAACTTAGTGAGTTCCTGTGCTTGCAGGTGTCTGATTGGTTTGAACATCCTGTTCATACTGGTCTGAATGCATTTTCAGTCAATGTACACCTGTCCTGGTTTCACAGGAAATGTACAGTGTCTGCTCGTTAGGTGCATACAGTTCTCTTCTTTAAAAATAAATTTACAATGTCAGTGAAACACCTTGTTTTACGTTTATTACCTTGTGAAGCAAAATACGTGGTTAGGGTTGGAAAAAAACACCATGGTCTGGCTCAACATTCATACAGGAAGTGAACACTTGGCTCCTGGACAATTACAACCCGTGTGAGTTGAAGCCTGAACTGGTCCGTCCAAGATCATCATATGAAACACTGAGCCCGAGCCTGACCCCTCTAAAACGTGCGGCGCAAACCACACACGTCTGCGGCAGAAAATGTACCAGCTCTGTGGATCACCAAGTCTCAGAGCTGTGTCTCCTGGCCAGAGAAGTTTCCTGCTCCAGCTGGGAGGAAGGCTCCTCTCCTCCTTGCTCCCTCTCCTTCTCTTCCTGCACTTTTAATATTTTTTATTTATATATCTAAAAAAAAATTTTTGCAAAGCTCAAGCCCTACCTGACTTAGCCAATCAGGTCATGTTTTCGGCCCGAACCTGGTCAGGCTTCGGTTGAGACTGAGAACTCCCCGTGTGTTGGACCCATCCACCTCCCCTCTCGCCCACCATATAAAGACTTTCTAGCTCCTTCATTTACATTGCTATCCAGCAGCATGAGCGACAGTATTTGACGACTTCAGAATAAGAAATTCCAAAGTCTTTTTCATATTAAATGTTCTCTGATGAGCTGCAGCGGAGGAACAGCAAGAAAAAGAAATGATTTTGTAATAAAAGGCAGGAACTTTGATTTCTTTAACATCTTTACTTCATTGAAATCCACCCCCTACCTGGCTTTGTAATTTTGGAGCTCCTTAGCTCGGCGTTTCACCAGCTCCTCATACTGATCCTGAGGGATGTGATCTTTGAGAAGCACTGAGCTGCTTGGACAGGTGCATGGACCCGGCGGAGGAAGCTGACTCGGGGTTTTCGACCTGAAAGGGTGGAGATAATAATTTATATTCTGTCCTCTTTTTTGTCATGTTATCACTTCAGAACAATTACAGTGTCAAACATTGCCTAAGGGCTTGCACAGAATCTCTGTAATTCAGACATAACCCATTTATATTGTATGATTACCCTGAAATTAATACAGGGGGTTAAAATGTTTTGAATAACGAGAACACACTGGATAATCAAAGGAGGAATGATGATGACTGACATTCAGTTTGAAAGAGTACTATAATGTATTGATGAATGACAATAAAACTCAAGGCAAAAAGAAATTAAAATGCCCTAAAAAAGGTATAAAATGACGTGATTAAAATGTTTTAATTTGGGGAAGCAGATTCACTGGTGCTGGGGAACACTGGCCACGTGGCAGGGCCTCGCCGACCGCCTCATCTCTCAAAAACCAGAGCGCAACCATCGCACCTACTTTTCAGGGCACGATGGCTGCGCTCTGAGATGAACTGACAGATATCTTTCCTTCTTCAGCAAAGATCAGTGTGTGATAAATATGGAGGAGAAGTTGGTCATGTTAGTGCAGAGCTGTCAGAGCATCCCATCTGTCCCACAGACACACAGGAAGTAGATCAGCTCTGACCTCAGGGTTTCAGGGTAAACAGGCTGTGATACGGTGCTTAGCAACTTCAGATACAACCTGCCGCCACGCTCGTGTGAGCTGGCACAGGAAAGACACAAGACTAGCACCCGGCGCCCAGCCTTGTGTTTTCCTGTCTTTTTAAGACACTGCATGTGTACAGCCGCCAAGGTAGATAACACACACACACACACACT
The DNA here is from genome assembly GCA_019142605.1 of Cephalopholis sonnerati. Classification (NCBI taxonomy): domain Eukaryota; kingdom Metazoa; phylum Chordata; class Actinopteri; order Perciformes; family Serranidae; genus Cephalopholis; species Cephalopholis sonnerati. The sequence continues at coordinate 40,548,748 of JAGQAX010000016.1, read as the reverse complement.
GACCCAGAGTGGCCTTTACCTCGGTTTTGGTGCAATGGGAGCCTCTTGGGTTAGCCTTCCAGTAAAGTTATATAATGTATTTAAATACAATGACAGCAGGATGAGCAAACACACGACAGCGATCTGAAGAGGTGCTTTGCTGAACGCAGCCATCTGTAGAGACACACACACACACACACACACACACAAACATTTTTGTATTTTGGCTCATAATTCCTGAGCTGGCTCCATAAGTGGCACAGCTGCAGCTGACATTGACATTTTTTTATCACAAACACTGACATCAAATAAAGAGCATACAGAGGACGGTGGGTTAAACTGGTTAAACTGGTTTAACGTCCACATATGACTTCCAAGGTACCCTGGGTGTGTTAGTTGTTGACGTTCTGGGACGCCATGTCAACTTCAGCGTATTACATGCATTGTCTGGTTTCAAAATACACTTCCTGTTTTCACAGGAAATGTACAGTTTGCATACAGTCTCTTTCAAAATAAAAGCACTACGTCAGTACAACACCGCTAATTTAGTTTTTTTTCCTTCAACAACACACACATGTGGTTAAATTTAGGAAAAAAGAACAGAGTTTGGCCTAACAATCTTACGGGACGCAAAGTCGGACCTTGGCCTCTTTGACTTTCGTCCTTGTCCCGCTGTGTTTCCCCCTGATGCCGCCGGGCGCCATTAAACTATAACAACTGGCCGCGTATCATGCCGACATTAAAGGACGCATTTTTACGTTGTTGTGCGGACGAGGAGCAAAGATAAAAAAGATTATTTCAAATTATTTGAAATCCAGTTAAAAATAAGTTTGCAGTGATTACGGGCTCTGTTCTAAAGGAGTGTTTTTAGCTTTGAATTAAAAGTGGTAAGAGTCGGCGCTTCTCTAATATCATCTGGATCAGGGTGAAAGACTACACTCAGGTAACTTGCCTGCTACTGCAGGCAGTGGAGATAATTACACATTGATGAAATCCTCAAACAAGCCAAGCAGGAACAGGAGGCCAAATAAAAAGTCACAGGGGAAACTATCTCATGACACCAATATACACACACTCACAGAAAATGAACGCATGTTGGGACAGCAGGCAGGAGCAGTCGTTACACTGCAGAAGTATTAAGACCTCGTACAGATAAGAGGAGAGCCTGAGCATAGAAAGCTGGCAGTACATGTATCTGCTCTCACACTGCTAAACTGAGTCTTCAAAACATCCCTAACAAATGAAGAGTGGCCCTAAAATACGACTTAGGCGTGATAAAATAAATATATAAGATAAAACTAAATTCCTAGCAAGAAGCAGGAGTAACGAGTTTTGTTTAATAAAGCTAAACATAACTTTTAGTCATTGTCACAGAGCACACATCACACCGACTGTACCTGACACCTACACAAGTTTTAATCTGAACTAAACTGAAGTGCAAAAGATTGATCGTCTTTCCAACAGATAGATAGATAGATAGATAGATAGATAGATAGATAGATAGATAGATAGATAGATAGATAGATAGATCATCCTGATGTTGCACAATAGCAACTTTTAAAAAATCACATTTTGAAGCTCTCGATATGAACTTAAAACTGGAGACTGGTCACTACTGGAGACTGGTAAACTACTGACATTTACATATGTTATATTTTCCTAATATTTATTTTAAGTGGTGACAGTGAAATACGTGTGTGTCTCATGGTTGAAACAGAACACGAAAGTCTACCTAAAAAATTTAACATTTCCTTCAAAGAAAGAAAGAAAGAGAAAAATGAAACAGTGGGGAGTGACTGGCTCCAGTCTTATAATTTAGTCATGAATCATAAAAAAAAGGCAGAGTTCAAAGTTCAGTTTCAAACAGTCCATCCTCACATCTCATAAAAAGGGCTTCAAAATGTGATTTCTCTCAATTCTGATGGTTGCTGCTGGATGACCATCAGGAAGAAGACACTGTCTTTGTTTAAAGTTAACATTAAAAGATGAAGTGATGACATTTAAAATACTACATGAAACACAGGTTTTAGAATCTCATCATGATGACCAAAATATTATATTCCAGCTCTCACCATCTGCTGTGGTCAGGGTCCCACTCGTCCTGTTAATGTGACATAAATGAATAACCATCCAGCGATCAGTGAGATGTGACCAACTCAGGGGAATGTGGACAATGTCTGCTTTCCAACGAGAGAAGGTGAGACTGGGCACAGGTGACGTTTTTTTTATGATGGGGGCAGTGTCTTATGTTACCAGGAAGAAGAATGCTTCAGTGCCTCTACTCTGTGATAAAGGAGGATGTAATGGTAATAACTAATGGGGTGGAGCAAGACTACGAGCTTGTACCCACACCCCTAAACTGGCCTTGATTAATGATAATAATTATGATTTTACTGTGTAACTGGAATTTTATCAAGAGATATCAACAACATCCAGAAACAGAATCGAGCACTTCTCTGGGCCGAGCTTATCGGAGACAGACTGACACAAAGTGGTCTGAACAGCTCATCATGGACATTGTGTCCTCCGGGACAGCCAGGGTTGTTACCAGCTCAAAATTCAAAGCCAACTTCACATCTGTGAAGGCTCCATGAATGCTCAAAGGTACAAACAGGTTTTGGGGCAACATATGCTGCCATCATGACGACAGCTTTTTCAGGGACGTCCCTGCTTATTCCAGCGAGACAATGACACACATTATGCACATGTTCCAACAGCGTGGCTTCGTAGTGACAGAGTGCAGGTACGAGACTGACCTGCCTGCAGGCCACACCTGTCTCCACTAAACATGTGTGGGACATGATGAAGCGTCTACTACGGACTGTTGAGACACTGAAGTCGGATATGAAGCAAGAATGGGAAGAATATTTCACTTTCAAAACTTAAACTTTGTGTCAGGTGGACCATTTTTGGTTCAGGCAACAAAAGGACGTGGTTAGGTCTTAAAAAAAAAGAAAAAATCATGTTTGGCTTAACATAAGTACAATTGTTACTAACGTCATCATGTCATATACACTAGCACACTATGTCACTATTAAAATAACTCGACTAACATTTGCTTTTACACAGAAAACAAATAGTGCACTCCCAGGTTAAAGTCTGAACTTTGTTTGACCATTTACCCCCACCCTCTCCCTCCTTACTGTAGGTCAGGTGCCCAGAGTGTCACCAGTGACACCAACGGGCCACAATTCAAGTGCCGGCATTTGACAAGGTGGGAGTGAGACACGTTTGTCGGCCAGATGTGTTCACAAGTTGTTTTTATCATCATAGATCTTTACAATTCACTAAAAGAACAAAGTATGCTTCGTGGTAAGATCCGCATCTTCATCACAAGCTGTCATTTTCAGTGCGTAGGTCGTTTTTATTGTTTCTAACTGCGAAGGGGGACTTTGGTAGCACGCAGCTAGAGGACGGGAGTCCGCCATTGATTGGCTTGTAGCCAAACTATATATATATATATATTACATTTATATGTCCTTATTTATTATTTTAAGTGGTGACAGTGAAATACGTGTGTGTCTCATGGTTGAAACAGAACACAAAAGTCTACCTAAAAAAAATTAAATTTCCTTCAAAGAAAGAAAGAAAGAGAAAAATGAAACAGTGGGGAGTGACTGGCTCCAGTCTTATAATTTAGTCATGAATCATAAAAAAAAGGCAGAGTTCAAAGTTCGGTTTCAAACAGTCCATCCTCACATCTCATAAAAAGGGCTTCAAAATGTGATTTCTCTCAATTCTGATGGTTGCTGCTGGATGACCATCAGGAAGAAGACACTGTCTTTGTTTAAAGTTAACATTAAAAGATGAAGTGATGACATTTAAAATACTACATGAAACACAGGTTTTAGAATCTCATCATGATGACCAAAATATTATATTCCAGCTCTCACCATCTGCTGTGGTCAGGGTCCCACTCGTCCTGTTAATGTGACATAAATGAATAACCATCCAGCGATCAGTGAGATGTGACCAACTCAGGGGAATGTGTACAATGTCTGCTTTCCAACGAGAGAAGGTGAGACTGGGCACAGGTGACGTTTTTTTTATGATGGGGGCAGTGTCTTATGTTACCAGGAAGAAGAATGCTTCAGTGCCTCTACTCTGTGATAAAGGAGGATGTAATGGTAATAACTGATGGGGTGGAGCAAGAGGAGAGAGGGTAAATGAGGACACCTAAAGTGCTTCAACCAAAATATGAACTATAATAAACTACAAGCTTGTACCCACACCCCTAAACTGCCCTTAAATAAAGATAATAATAATAATAATGATAATAATTATGATTTTACTGTGTAACTGGAATTTTTTCATACACATCAGACCAGTAAAACATCATCAGAGTCTCTGAGGGTCTCATTACTTCACCTTGTTTGGGAAAAATAGTCCAGCATTCTGCGCACAACAGTGTACACAAAGCAGGTTTAAGCCTGTCTACAAATTTGTACTCTAAACAATCTGGATTAAACTTATAACTCAAGCCACACAGGATGCGATGTCATTGTTTGATTGCACCACCAATAAATGCAAAAACACTTATAGCGCGAGCCCTTTGAGGTTGTGCTGATATATTATTATTATTATTATTATTATTATTATTATTATAACTAGTGCAGTGCCCGTAGGAAGTATGTATTTCTATTGAAAAGTGGAAGCTTCAGTAGATTTTTCATGTATGGCCAAATGAGGCTGTGTTGGATGGTTGGATGTACAAAGAGGTGTACATACTCTTACATAGTGTTAATAGAGAAACTGTACATTGGGTAAGACATGAACGTACATTGAGATATGGAGAGACACACAACATCATTAGGTTTCCTAGCTTTCTGTAGGCGAACAATCTTGAAATGGTAGCTAGCAAGCACGTAACCCTGCACGCCTGAAAGGAAAAACAAACGTTTCCGACCTAGCCATACTTTGGTATGGGAAGTTTAGGCAGTGTTTTAGTCAATGTAACCATGTTATAGCCATGTCAGCAAACACCATGAGCAGATGAGAACAGCGTGGTGAAACTTAAGAAATACTACTTACCATGAGATTACTGAAACATGTCATGTCAATGCAAACTGCACCACTTCATCTATTCCTATATGGGGGAGGGACCAAAGGGAATGCCATAACCCCGGGTGTACACTGGATCCGTCGCGTGCGTGGTCCGGCCGTGGCACGGACTCCTCCGTCCTGTGCCGGGCGTCAACGTCCACTGGAAGTGTATCTATAGCGGCGCGCACGCGAGCGGCTGGAATTGACGGATCGCGAGATCATGATGTCACGCGATAATTTGCAGAAACACTGGAGGTAAAAAGACATCAACAAACAAAGAAAAGATTTCTCTACCTGCCGGGGGCCACAAACTTTGACGTCATGTTGTTGCAGCGATGTGAAATATGCTCCGGAGTTTTCATGGGTGTTTTTATTTTGAAAATTGACCGGATACTCTCGTCTTTTCTGCGCCTGACTTCCTGTTTGACTCATTTGGTCTGTGGAAATTGACGCTTCGTCGCGCAGCGTCCGTCAAAAAATAGACCCGGCGTGTATTTTTAGCGGAGCGCCAAGCTGCTTCTGGTGGAGCAGTTTACATTGACTTAATGGCCGCTATCAGCTCCAGCACCCGCGCCGTGGCTGAATCGCCCACGTCACAGATCCAGTGGACATCCGGGGTAAGCGTGTGCAAAGTGTTGGGTGACGCAGAGCGGTATAGCAGTAGGATACTTTGATCTTTTATGCCGTGAGGCGTGGCTACAGCTGCGAGCGAGAGCGCGATAGGCTGACTGGTTACACGGAGGTCTATGGGATTTTAACTTTTAATGATAATGTTGTGAATATGAATCCAAAAAACTTCAAAATGACGGATGCACACCATCGTGCCATGCGCAAGCCATATCCGAAAGCTCAGGTTGATCTGACAAACAGTCAGAGAGATATGTGAGACACAGACACACAGACATACAGATTTCTTGCTTTATAGATAGTTATTATTTTTCATCTTAGGACACAACTCAAATTGCCGTGAGCTGGAGCGAGCTAGAAACATGAAATAACTGGAAATGATGTGATGATGTTTCCCAAGAAATGTGACCTAAAATTAGTCAAATTAATGTCCAAAAATTTTCAAAAGACAACATAAAGTGTGGTGATCCTGCAGGCAGTTGGAACGGTCCGAGAGTTTACAGATAAGAAACAATAAACTGTGAAGACAATAAAGCCTCCACACTGTGTGTGATTTATCCTGGCTGAAATATGAGCAGAGGAGATTAATTTTGATAAGTTATACAATGTAAAATGCCATAGGCTTGTGCTAATAACGTTAGCATGTTGTATTTGTTTGGAAAACGTGTGAAGTATGAGTCCATGCTGACACAAAAACGATCTGCTGAAAACGAAATCGTTTCTCATTTTCATTCTGAAATAAGTCCCACGTTCTGACAACAATGTTTTGATGACAATCGTCATGCACACGGATCCGTAAAAATGACCAACACGCTGTAGTGTACATGCCAGGCCAGTAGCGGTGTGACTCTGTAATGAAAGCACACGTTCCTGCACATGCGCTTCCTTCTACAGAGAGGTGATGTATAAACAAACAAAATGGCAACTGCACGAACGTTTGTCTGGACGGACGACGAGGTGGAGTTGCCATTGCCAGGCTTATAGGCCCAGTTTACATCATGCGAGTCAGACGAGGGGCCTCGCCATTTTTGTGGGTGGGCTTGCCAGTACGCCTTTCAGCTCCAATTCCACTCTGCATATTATTGTCTCAAGGTCACTGAGAAAAGCTTGTTGACAGAGGTTTCTGTGTTTACTTTGGTAACAGTCCTTGAGCCAGGTTTCCAGTCTAGTTCCTTGAACCAGTTCTTCCAGTCTAAGCAGTTGTACAGAATCACATCTATTAATGCTGATTTTAAAGCCTGCTTAAAACATAACTCTCAGGTTGAAGACATCAGAAAAATCAGAGACTAAATCAGAAACTGAGTGCCTCATGGAGCCGAAGAGACGAGGTTCAGTGGCTTCAGAGTGCAGTCAGACTCATGTCTCCTGAATGGCATATAAGTGTTATTCATTCAGTTCATTTTAGAGAATTAAATGTGACAACATTCATTCTCTGCCACTGAACAAAGACAGAGAAATGTTGCACAGCCTGGGACCAGAGGAAGCTTGTGGGTCAGGACTGTTTTCAGTTAGTGTCAGTTCCTACTTCATATGAAGAGCAGCACACAGCTGCTGAACCTTTGCCTCATCCAGAGAGAGTCCCAAACAGGGTTCTGTGTCTGTCAGACGGTCTGAAGGAAACTACCACATCAGCAGAGCAATAATGCACAGCAGATACAGAGCACGTAGATTTTTTTTCTTGAAACATCGGGCCTCACGCAGCAACACATTTCTCTTCTATTTTCCCTAAATGTTCAGTTTCTAACGACGCTGCAGCTGCACTGAATCCAACCAGCAGCAGGGTGATCATTGATGTAGAAAGATAAAGTGACTTAAACTGTCTGTTGGGGTGTGTCTGTAATGTGATGTGTCGGGTTGTTTGCATGATGTGGGGTGTTCATGGATGGTGAGCATGTGTACAGAAACACACATGGAGTCTACTCAGCACATGATCACCTGCTGCTGATTGGATTCAGTGCAGCTGCAGCCTTGTTAGAAGCACCTGTGCGTGGTATTTTACAACAAACCTGATGAAGCCATGGGCCAAACGTGTTGTCTGTAGCATTTCAAAGTGAAGACTGAATTAAAAGAGGAAGCAAGTCAGCCCTTTCATGTGCCGTGTATCTGCTTATTTGCTGCCAGTCATATGTTTCCTGTCATCACCTGCCGCAAGTTATGAGGACTGTTTTGAATGAGTTCATAAATATATATCTATATCTACAGTAGAGGGAACAGGGACAACAGCACAGAACACATACAGCTGTAACACCAACACTGTCTGAAATGAAGCCAACATCATCAACCAACCTGACGTGATAAACCAAATTCTGTCGCTGAAGACGGAGCGCTTTGCTTCCAAAAGTTTACAGAAGAGGCAGCAAAATCTTGGCGGTGTCTCCACGTCAGGGGGTAAACATCTATGATGTACACTGAGAAGAGGATGGGTGCATGAATGCTCAACTGAACTGGCACCACCAGCTAGCTAACACAAAGGAAATCTGACTTTTGTTCAAAGAAATGGACTGCGCTTGTCTTTCGACCACTCAAAGCACTTTTACACTACATGTCACATTCACCTATTCACACACATTCACACACATTCACACACTGGTAGCCAAGGCTACCGTACATGCCCCCACCTGCTACTCAGTAACCATTCACACACTCTCACACATTGATGGAACAACCATCAGGATCTATTTGGGGTTCAGTATCTTGCCCAAGGATATTTTGACTGGAGGGGCCAGTGATCAGCTTTATGCCTCCTTTAAACCCCACAACCTTGCTATACTGTCAGCTCTAAATGACTGTGTGACAGCTATAAAAAACTGGATGGCCAATAACTTTTTGCAGCTTAACTCTGATAAAACAGAAATCCTTATTTCTGCCCCTCCAAGTCTTGTCCCGAAGATCAAGGATGGTCTGGGTTTTCATACCTCAATGGTTAAATCGTCTGTGAAAATTCTTGGTGTCACTGTGGACCAGGCTGTGACTCTGGACCAACATGTTAAGTTATTGATTCGCTCTTGCTTTTTCCAGCTGAGGAACATAGCCAAACTCAGGCCCATTGTGTCTCAAGCAGAGATGGAAATGCTGATCCATGCGTTTGTTTTGTCACATCTGGATTATTGCAACTCTCTTTTTACCTGCCTCAGGAAAGCGTATCTGGATCGCCTACAAGTGGTCCAAAACGCTGCTGCCAGACTGTTGACCAGGTCCTCCAAAAAGTCTCATGTGACTCCAATTTTAATTGCTCTCCACTGACTCCCCATCAAATTAGGATCCAATTTGAAGTTCTTCAGTCAGGCACCAGCCTACATCAGAGATCTATTGCAGCCTTATGTCACCAGCAGGTCTCTGAGGTCCTCAGATCAGGGCTTGCTGGTAGTTCCTCGTTCTAGGCTGAAAACCAAAGGAGACTGCGCTTTTGAGGTTGTGGCACCTAAACTCTGGAACTCTCTCCCACTGATCTTAAGATCTGTGGACATTGTGGACACCTTCAAAAAGCAGCTCAAGACCCATTTGTTTAGACTTGCCTTTGTTTGATTTTTTTTTTTCTTTTATACATTCTATTTCTCCCTTTACTGTGTTTTATGTCTATATGTATACTTTTTGCTTTATTATTGCCTCTGTAAAGCTTTTATGCTCTTGAAAGGTGCTATATAAATAAAGTTTATTATTATTATTATTATTATTATTATTACCAAACCCCCACCTGCTTTGCCTCTGAGCCACAGCCGCCCCGGTTTTAAAGTGTGTTTGAAATTGGAAATGCCACTAATTTGCTTAAATGTCTGACTCAGTAATGTCTTCATTTCATGTGTCGTAACCTCTTCTCAGCATGTGCTGTGGCCAGGGCTGCACTCCACTCCACCCATGCATCATAAGTAAATAACCCTCCGGTGATCAGTGAGGTGTGGATACGTCTGTTTTACAGAGAAAAAGGGTGAGGCCGATCACAGGTGACGTTTTACATGAGGGGGAGTTTCCTTTTCCACTGGGAAGAAAAGCTCTCTGTGCAGAGTCCAAGATAAACTAATCACTGATCAGGTGCAGCAACAGGAGAGAATGTCGTGAGGGCACTGTGCCAGTGCTTTGCCCAAAAGGCAAGCAGAACTACAGGCCTGCAGCCATGCTCCTAACCTACCTACACACAGTGAGGATGGAAATACACAGTGTAAATAAAGAATTATACTTTGTGATGAAGATGAGCATCATAATAATAACTTTACCGATGACTTTATTCGTCACATGCAATTCTAAGAGGGAAAACTCCTCTAACTCGTGCTCTGTGATTTAGTCCTTCTCTGTGTCCTCTTACACTGGTGGCTGCTGCTTTAGGCCCTGATCATCTTTCAGCAGCTGGAGGCACTTTTAGTAATAGTTTTAATGAGAATGAAGATTTTTGCTCGCTGTTTTTACGTTGCTACACGCCTCATGTTTCTGCGCTCTAGACGCCTGGCATCTTTCCCGGAGCGCTCTGAACTCCTCAAGTTGAAAAAACCTCAACTCAGAGCAGAAAAGCGCCCCATGTCATCTCTGCCTTTTTCCCCATTGTCCAATGGGATGATCTGAGAGGCGGGGCTTCTGTGGTGGTCACGACAACAAGTTTACAGTTGGTAAACAATGGAGGAGAAACTGGCGGTAGTGGTTGCTGCATACCCAGAACTATACGACTTTACAAAGCACAGTTAGCACCATCTCAATAGAAAACAGCAGACGTGGAAGCAGTTGGCTTACAAAAAGAAAAAGTCCCTGCCGCACTCAATTAAAATAAAATCATGTTAGAAGTTTGGAGGGAAATTGTCAACAGCTAACAACTAATAGAAATCTGAAATGTCACAAAGGAATCCAGCTGTACTGTATCTTTGTAATGGGTCATGAGTCTGGAACCAGTGGTTAAATCTTTGACATTGTACAGTATTTTGGTATTTAACATATGTGTGTTTATTGTAAAAGTAACTTTAACTGTCAGATATATATAAGGCAGGGAAAAGTAAAATGTTTCACTCTGTGTATCAGAAGTATAAAGTTACAGAACACAGAAATACTCATGTAAAGTACCATAAAACTACTAAAGTTCAGTCCTTGAGTAAATATAATAAGTTACTTTCCACCACTGCACAGGGACATGGTGTCAGAGTAAAGACACGTTAACGTGACAGTTTTAAACATTCATTTCTAAAAGATCCTGAAGTTATTTTTAATGTATCTATATGATATCATAGAGTACCAGGTTACCACTCCTCAAGATTATCCAGCATGCAAAAGTTACACCACTGACACCATTAGTTACACCATTGTCATGAAAGGTTCACGAGACTTGATTTAGGATCGAGTTTTTTCCATATATAAACCTGTAGGAAGAGACGTGATGGACTATAAAAACAACGGCTGACCATTTCTCTGCCTCCAAACACCTGCACCAAACAGGAAAAATTATTAGATGCAAATTAAATTGGGATGACAGAGTGTAGAAGTAACTAGGCCATTGTTGAGACCACTGGACATCAATGATGATTTGTTCAGTCATGCACCTCTAAACTGGACATGTAAATCATTTTTGTTCAGTTTTTGTTTTATTTCACTGATATTTTATATATTTCACAACAACGACCATTTCTGTAACGTTCAATATCTTTTTGTTTGTACGTTAAATAAGTAGCATTCCTCTCGGCAGGTGGCAGCAGCACGCCTAGTGTGGTTGTGATTCACATTTTAGCTGAGAGGAAAAATGCGTTTAATCAGCTTCCAAATGCAGCAGGAGAAAATCTGAAAACAAGAACACGACGCTCTGAGCGAGCAACACTGGCTCAGCAGAGGACGACAAATATCGTTGCTGACTGAAACCATCTGGCGTTTTGTGGGTGACGCGATGTGAACTTTGTCCAGCACTGCGCTGGTACTCGACAAACATTACGCCCACTGGGTATTTCACTGCTGCTGTAAGGCTGTACGTACTAGAGATGATTTGTCTGCTACAAATATGTCTGATCTGGTGAAGCCTTCAGGCCCCGTTAGCAGACAGCACTAGACACATTTTCTCAGACGGCTGTGCTGAGTCGCCACCACAAGTGACCACATCCACATTTATTACTGCACTGCATGTCTGACAGCTTTAGTTACGTCATCCCTTTCCTGTCCATGAAAACCATTCATGATGTTGAACGTTTGTGATGAACTGAAGGATGACGTGTTCCTGTGTGTGCTTCTTGAAGCTGAATAAACTCTTTGAAACCTTTAAAAGTTGTGGTCACAAAGCTGAAAACAGGCTGTTTCTCTGACTGTTTAGAGACACGTGTTTCTCACAGGACCGCCACGCTACAAACAGACTTCAGGTAAAGCAAACAGCATGAAGAGGACAAACTGCAGCTGTGGCTCCAACAGTGATGGAGAACTGGAGCAGATCACCGATGAGCTGATGAACAGCAGCCAGTGGCGTGCACAGACATTTTGGGGGGCAGGTGCTCAGAGAAAAATAAGGGCACTTTGTGCGGCATGTGGAGCTGCCTTAATAGTTTTAATAATAGCCTATTAAGGTAAATACAAGATTACTGCAAGTCTTGTAACATAGAAATAACTTATGATTGGTACAAAATAATTTAATTAGCTAATATAGCTTCATGCCTGATTTAGTACAGCCAAACCACTTTGTGTAGTTAAAATAAAATGTGGACAGCTTTTAAGATATCTCAATAAAATTAGAGGAACAGTTCAACTTTAAAATCTGAGCTTTAAAAGGCCCTAAACAGTTAACATGACTCTGGTCTTGACTCTGACCTTTCATCTTCATCTTCCTCTCCCTCCTTGCTGCTGGTGGATGCTTTTATCCAGGAGAGCAGAGAGCTGCTCCGCTGGGCTGCCTGCTGTAGCTCCCTTTCTTTTTCTTTTCTTATCCCCTCCTTTCTAGGCATTATGCTGCAATTGGTTACATTACAACAAGGCACAAGGCTACTTTTTCTATTCTAATTGGGGCATTATTATCACAATATTATCACATATTTATAGATGATCATGTCAGCATGGGCCACATACACTGTTAAAAAAAAAAAAAAAACTTTCAAAAGGGCACTTGCTTGGTCCAGAGGGCAAAGGGCAGGTGCTTTAGCACCACCTAGTGTCTACCTGTGCACGCCACTACTGACAGCAGCTGTGCAGACTGAACAGGTGAGCTGAATGAGACGTCATCAGGAGGAGCCACATCACCAACAGAGACACAAAATGTTTTGAGAGACATATTGCACAGCACATCGTATCCAGCCTCTGTCCCCCCCCCTACTCCTCTACGCCCTGTACACTTAGGACTGTACACCTGACCACTCCAGCAACTTAATCATAACCGGAGGAGATGAGTCTGCATACAGGAACAGAATGACAGAATGACCTCCAGTGTCATAGGCAGAAAACAATGAGCAACACAGGGTAGGGCTATGAACCCAATAGCTTTCACATAACTGGACCCAGACACCACACACACATGTAAAATGGTTTGTTGAAGTTTGTTTAAAAAATTCTTATAAAATAAAAAGTGTGTTTTTGTGTGTGTGTGTGTGTGTGTGTGTGTGTGTGTGTGTGTGTGTGTGTGTGTGTGTGTGTGTGTGTGTGTGGGCGGGGGGGGGTTAATAGCCCTACCCTGTGTTGCGCATTGTTTTCTGCCTATAACATGGAGGTGGAAATCAGTGTTGAACCCAAAAAGAATATGTGAATATCTGTCGAATATCCAACGTCAAACTGTCTTCACCACGGTAAAGAAACACTGAGGACGGAGCCACGGTGAGACGAAGTGTCTGCTCTCCATTTGGTCTGACAAAAGTGTCCATACAAGAAGGCAACTTCATGGGTGGCTAACATCTTGTTGTTGTTATTGTGCTGCACATGATATGAGGTTGTAGTGTGCCACTAGGATGTAACGTCGGCGGGACGGAGCGTGATCTGATAGCAAACGGATCTGGATGGGACACCAGAGACGCATATTAATACCAGGTATAAATGTATGTGGTCATACGCTATCCTATTGCAATCCAATCACAAAAAACGCATGCTGATGCAAGGTGTAAAGGAGGCCTTGGTGTCTGCACAGATATTAGCAAGTTTGTTTTCAGATTCTGGTTCATTCATTCTACTGCTCCTGCAGACTGTGGATAGTGTGGAAAGCCTTACATACTTCTGTCATTACTCTTCCTGTAACCTGTGTCCCTCTGTCACTGTCAATGCTTTTTTGATACTGTGGCTGCATCTGCTTCCCTGCATGGATGAGCCTCAGACGATTTTGAAAACATGCCAACCACCGCCAGAATATACAAACCCATTTCTTTGGGCATCCAAACTAAATCAATCTGGGTGTTTGAGAATGGTCCCCATGGCAGAGGGTGGGCAGCCTGTTGTGTTTTGACTGTTTTTCCCATGTTGTTTTCTTGACAGATGTGTGTTGACAAGCTTCCACACAGCAACGGTGAGCACTAAATCCAAAGCACTGACACTGCAATAATTCCACACAATCAGCACAAAACTTTTTACATGTGAGCAACAAATAATACTTCCACCAACTGCAACAGCCATCAAATCACCTCTGTAATCTTCCCTTCTATTATCATATAATTTGAACTTTTTAACCACCCAAAATTCTGCAGCCAAAACACTGTGGTCTAACTCCGAAGTCATCGAAATGTGGCACTTGGTCAGTGACTTGCGGCGTCAGACACCGTAGAAAAAAGCCGTCCTTTCATGTCAGCGTGATACGCGGCCAGTCGTCCATAGAGTTTAATGATGCCTGGCAGTGTCAGGGGGAAAAGCGGCGGGACAAGAACGAAAGTTAAGGCGGCAAAAGTCTGAGTGCAGCGGGCAGGTGGAAGGGGTGGAGGATGGGTCCAACAAACACCGACTTTAACCCCGGAGAGCAGTGATTGTGTCCCAAGATTGTAAAGCCAAACTCTGTTCTTATTTTCTTGAACCTAACCATGTGTTTGTTGTTGAAGGTGAAAGACATTGATTGGCAGTGTTGTAGCAGTGCTTTTATTTTGAAATGTAAACTGTACATTTCCTGTGAAAACAGAAGTGTATTTTAAAAACAGACAATGCTGTAACAGGCTGAAGTTGACACGGCGTCCCAGAACATCAACAACCAACACACCCAGGGTACCTTGGACGTCATATGTGGACGTGGACAGTCCGTGACCAAACGTGGACATGTGACGAGGTCACAGTGAGAAATAGCAGGGAAGGAAAGACTCTCACCATTCCAAACAATAACTCTCAGCAACGTGGAGTCATTTAAAGTTGAAATAGCAGCACTCGGAGACCGATAACACCTTATATCATTCATCCACACACTCAGTACAATTACTGTACTCTGGCCCCGCCTACACTGGCAGCAGGTGACTTCACTCTGACCAGCCTGCCAGGTCACGGGCGTTAAGACCTGAGACAATAAATCCTTAATCAAAATTCTTTTATGGTTCAAAGCCAGAGGAAATACACACTTCACCAACCCACTGAACTTGGGCAAAGGTCAAAAGTCAAATCTGGGAAATTCTATAAAAAAGGTTTTCCCTTACCTTCCAGTGACGTTTTCAGCACCTGTCTTTCATTTGACTCGTTGTGGACCCTCTCGGACCTTCGAAAATCCTCCTGCTGTGAATACTCTTGACAAAGGTCCAGGAAGACCGAAACTTTAGTGTCTACTAATAAAGAGTGAAGCTGAGCAGGAGCAGTGTGCAGGATTTTCTGCTCAAAGACCCAGAATAAGAGACATGAAATCAGCACACCTTGATTATTACGTCTCACAAATATCCTCTTTCTGCTAACCGCTAGCAGATGGTCATCTTGAGGACACTATAATACTTCCTGTTTCTTATGTATACTTCTCATTTATCGTGCAACACAGTGTCATGTTTGAAGCAACAGGTGCGGTTAACTGCTTCGTCAATTTAGCCGCAATCTCCTTCATCATTCACTCCTCTCTACAGGCGCCAAACCCAAACAGACAGACAGACAGCAGCTCGCCATGGAGGCAAACTGCAGGAAAAGAAATGTGTGGGATTCATTTTTTTTTTTTTTTTACTTCCTGTTTCTTAGGTGTACTTCTCATTTTCTTGCAAAGCCAGACATCTAATGTCTAAAGCAACAGGAATTTTTAGACATTTTATCAACATTTTATATTTTTTTGTCCCAAAATTGTGATAATATTTTGACCTTTTATGAACATGTTTTCAGAATTTTATTTTTTTTTTAACATTTCATTGACATTTTTTGGACATTTTAATGATGTTTTTTGGACATTCCAGAAACATTTTCTTAGACAGTTTATTAATATTTTCCCAATATTTAATGAACATTTTTCTGGCATTTTAATAATATTTTTCAGACCTTTGATTGACATTTTTTGGACATCTGACCTTTTTTTTTAATATTCTCAGATATTTAATTAACTTTTTTTTCTGACATTTTAATGATGTTTTTTGGACATTTTATCAACATTTATTCAGACTTTTTTTTTTTCTTTTTTTCAATATTTATAGGATATTCCATTAAAAAGCCATAATTGTGCCCATTGCCAAGGAAAAACCTGTCACTTGTCTTAATGATTACCGACCTGTTGCTTTGACCTCTGTTCTTATGAAATGTCTGGAAAAACTGGTTATATCTTATATCAAAAGCATCATTCCTGCTGGCATTGATCCGTTACAGTTTGATTACTGTTCAAATAGATCTGTGGACGACGCTATTTCTGTTGCTTTGCACACTGCCTTGGTACACCTAGAAAAGAAAAACTCTTATGTCAGATGACTGTTCATTGATTATAGCTCTGCATTCAACACCACTGTGCCATCTAGATTAGTGCTGAAACTCAGAGGCCTTGGTGTGGGCAGCTCCATCTGTAACTGGCTATTCGATTTTCTGACGGGCAGGCCCCAATCTGTGTGCATTGGTAACAGATGTTCATAACAGCATAATTAAATTTGTGGGTGATACCACAGTGATCGGACTAATAACAGACGTGACCAGAGGGCCTATAGGAGGGAAATAGAGATCTAACCCTATGGTGCGATAACAACAACCTCCCTCTCAACATCAATAAGACCAAAGAAATCATTGTCGACTTTAGAAGGTCCAAAGGCATCCACAGCCCCATTTCAATCAACGGGTCATCTGTCGACATAGTTGACGACTTTAAATTCCTGGGCATACACATCACAGACACACTCACATGGTCCTTGAACACCAACTGCATCCTCAAGAAGGCGCAGCAGCGACTGTACTTTCTGAGGTGCCTCAAAAAATTTGGCCTAAGCACCAAGGGTCTTGTGAACTTGTGAACTGGCTGTATCACAGTGTGGTACGGCAATCTGACTGCTCAGGATTGTAAACGGCTGCAGAGGACTGTAAAGACAGCAGCTAAAATCATAGGCACAGAACTACCAAACCTCCATAACATCTACACCACTCGCTGTAAGAAAAAGGCCCACAGCATCATTAAAGACACCAGCCATCCCGCCCATACACTGTTCCGACTACTGCCTTCCAAAAAACGCTACCGGAACATCAAATCACATACCACCCGTCTCAGTAACAGTTTCTGTCCCCAGGCAGTCAGGCTGCTGAACAGCTGACTTACCTTGCACTATGCACTGTCACTTGTTTTTTTGTTCACCTAAATGTGTCTTGTGTCTTAGGCGGAGAGTGCTCGGAGCACAATGAATTTCACTCTATGTATACATTGTATTTTGTATTCTTACATATGACAAAATAAACCTTGAACATTTTTTTGGGACATTTTAGTCATGTTAGTCAGTCTGTTTTAAAACCAATGGAACTAGAGCCCTGAAACACTGAAATAATTCTGCTGACCTATAAAGATATACAGACTAGTCTTCTTTACCTGAGACTTTGAACTTTTGTCTTCAGTGATCTGATGGGTCAAAGGTCAGGCTGTTGACAGGATGTGATCAGGTTAGCTGTTCACCATCAGTTACCACGGTGATTTATCCCGGTAAAAAGAGAACCAGCTTCGTAGTACTGAAAAGTTAACCCAGTTAACCCTGAAGTTATCTCGCTAACTCCACATCCTGCTCCATGGTGCAGGCCTCAGGTCTTTCCTCAGCTATGTGTAACACTTCTCCAAGTAAAACCAGACATCAATAAATCAGCATTTTCCTGGCATTGTGTGAGTTTACAGCTGGACTAAGTAGCAACTGTCACTCAGGTCCAAGCTTGACGTCACTCACCCACAACATAACATCAACTGACGTTACCTATCTTACCGAACATTAACACCATACAGTATGTATATACTCTATTATACAGGTATTTGTGAAGCAAATTTCCATGACTTTTAAGGTTTTTTATGACCATACGAACCCTGCACTTGATAAACACAGAGACATGGAGTGTTTGGTAAAAAGAGCTTTAATGATGTTAAAATAGAACACACAAATATCCTGTTGTCTTTAAGAAGTGCTGAGGAGAGCTCTGCTTCAGGATGCCAACCTTTAATGACCACATCAAACAGAAAAATCTCTTCTTCTCCCTCTCACGTGTCACGATGTGAATTCATCTGACACGATACAAATGAAAGGAGAACTGGTGCTGTTAAAGTCGGGGGATGTGTAACAGTTTAGAAAAGGAATGGTCAAACTCTGCAGCAGGAGCTGAGGTATGTGGGCTCTCTGAAAAAGCTGGATCCTACGTTTCCCATAATGCAACTTGATTAATCAGTCCCTGCATCTGTCTACCTCTACAACCTCAGCTTGTGATGCAGCCTAAAACTTTTAAAAAGTTCTCTGCAGAAAACATCCCAGTGCTGTCTTCACAGGCTGAGTGGGACTCCTCCTGACAGGTAATCTCAGTTTGGCGTAGGATTGGTGGAGTGCCCCTTTAATAACACCTGACGGCAGGTGAACTGGCATCCAAAAAAAAGCATCTCAGAAAGATCTCAAGGCAACACAGGACCTGGCTGTGTGTGTAAGGGCGCACAGTACAGTCCTGGTCCACATCACAGTGTGCAGACCCAATCACACGGGACTCGCATCACCCGGGGACCTCTGGTCATTTCTATTAATTCCTCTATGATCATAATCCTGGGGGAATCTGTCAGATCTGTAATTTGTCAAGTTAAAACTGGTCAGCTGATAATATTAGTGGTTTGCCGTGGTGATGAGAAGCCTGAGAGAGGTGAATTCTTTGAGGAGAAACCCGATGGTGGCATCAGAGGAGACAAGGTGAGACAAGGTGCACTTCATGGTCATCAAAGTCTTAATCCATATTTTTCCTCTTAAGACTCATTTATACTCACTTTAGGTACATAAAGAGATACTTCCTTTTCCAGTAGGGATGCTGAACTAGTATCGATATATATCCACTTTTCCTCACCTAATTTTAGTGATCACCAAGTCTCCTCTGTAGTGGAATTAATCATATTATACATGCATACTCGTATTGTGACGGCCCAGCAGCAGATGGAGACGTGACATACAAGACTGTTTAACGTATGATATTCATTCACTGTGCAAAATAACAAAAGGCATGTTGGCTGATTCTGATGGTTCATTCTAAAGCCAATATTGGCCAATACTGACGAGGTGCTGATATTATCGTACATCCCTGGTTTCAAATGTTGTAAACATCGCTGCTCTCATACTTTCATGCATCCTGTCTGTTGGCATAGATACAGCCAACAGATGGCACTAGAGGGCGGAGTCAAAAGTTTCACACAGCAACAAACGTGGTGACGGTGGAGGAGGTCGTAATATTGTTCCTTTAAATGGAGGCAGCGTTGTAGACGGCAGCGGTCCCAAACTGTAGATGGAGAAAACTTTTCAGTGTGTTACTTATTCCTTCTGTTACAATATTATTTAAATTGCTCCATCTTCTCCTGTGGCTGTATCTCGCTTGAACTACGCTATACTGGCTCCACGATCTCTGGTGGTACTGCTCCGTTTTGTCTGTGTCTGTATGTTTTCAGAAAACCTGCACAAATATGGACGAAATAAAAGCAGACTACAGACGGGAGGCTTTGTCCGTCTACACATCTGATGCTTAGTATAAATGAGCCCTTACCCATAGTGCAGTGAGTCATAATTGATGATTAAGTGATGATTGCTGTTGAATGAGTTCCTGCACCTTTAGTAAATACCTTGTTTTTATAGTTCTGTTTTCTTTGACTCTTTTACCCCATGGTTTAAATTCAGTGTTACTCCCCTTGTCATCGATGCGACTTGTTAAGTGTAACACGTGCTCATCAGCACCTCATCGATATGGAGTCTTTTTTTGGCAGGATTTGTTTTCTCCGTGCCTTGTTTCCACCTGTTTCCGGTCAAGAATTACAGAGGCAGTGTTGGCCATTATAAATCAAAAGTTCTGACAGCATTTTGGGTCCAAATTTAGGAGGTTCATCTCAGGACTTAGCTTATCTTGTGCTAATGTAGCGCGTGAAACACACAGACGTGGAGGGGTCATTTCTAAACCACATGAGGTCCTCTGTTAATACCAGTCCTGTTTGAATGGAGCTTCAGATCGTAGTTTTAAGGTTTCACCAGTCTGGTCAGCACCAGTTCTGTCTGTATGAAAAGTGTGAAATGTGTCAGTGTTTGTTAGTAAAGTGGAAATACCTCAGCTCAGCTCTACTCACTGCAACACCTCCAACTAACCCTAACTTTAAAAACAGAGGATGATTAAAAATTCATCAAAACACGGCACGTGTGAAATCCTCACTGTAACTTTGGTTTTCAAGTTTCAAGGTCCAAAAAAAAAAACCCACGAAAAAAAAGTCCAGTCACATCAAAAATAGTAAATCAGTGTCCACAGCAGAGTAAAGAGCTACACAACCATCAGCTGGGAGGAGGAGGAGGAGGAGGAGGAGGAGGAGGAGGCTCAGGATCCTGAGGAGGCCCGGAAAGAGTCGGGGAGGTTCTTGGCGTACTCCACCAGCTCGTAGGAATCTCTGATGTCCGTCAGTCCGAACCAGAAGACGGTCCACATCCCGTTAACGAAGCTGCCGTCACAGTGTTTAAAGTACCTTCACAGACACACAGACAGACACACACACAGACAGATGGAAAAAAAAATCACATCATTGTGTATTTCTGCCATATTTGAATGAAGCACATGTGTGACATCTCTTCTTAAACCATGTGTCTGATTTCTATCAAATGTTTTGTGGATCATTATCAGACCAAGCTTATCAAAGGTTAACAAAAGCTTGTTGATACCTGCTGAGGTCATCAGGTTGTTGGGAGAAATCTAAGATGTATTTTATGATGTGTTATGACAACACTGGTGTGAAATAACTCCTGGGAAATGAATAATGATTAAGAAATAAGAAATAAAATGTAGTTAGGGACTGTTGTTAATTCATAAGGGGGGGTGCAAAAAGGATCAGGCATGTCAAATAAATTTCTAAGCACTGGGGAGGGGCCTTATGTTTGTTATTCTGTCTTAGGGGAGGAGCAAACAAATTTAAATGGTTGTATTTTGTATTTATTTTACAGATATTTTTTAAATATACATGCCTGCTAAAATGACGTCATTAATCACAGCCAGAGTCTGTGAAAACAGAAATTCTTGTTGGATTTTTAAATTTCTGATTGTTCTTGGACACATCCTGCGCGACAAATGCTTTGTTTAGGAAAAAAAAACAACACAACCAAATCTGATCTTAAAATAGTGATCTTTCTTAAAAATCACTTTTTGTATGTTTCATTTCAAATTTGGCCGAAAATAAACGGCTTGCACGAAAAACCAAGACTTTTTTTTCCAACTCAAGAATTTTGTCTGAAACTTTTAACTTTTAAACATCAGAGGGTAACTTTCAAAAAAGTAATAACTAATTTATGGGGTCAAGGTCACTGTGACCCTGTCTGTCCTACTCTCTTGAGCGTGATTCCTCAAGAACACCTCGGAGATTTTATTAAATTTGGCACAAATGTTTACCTGGACACAAGAATGAGCTGATTAGAATTTGATGGTAAAAAGTCAAAGGTCAAAGTCACTGTGACCTTACAAAACAAGTTTTGGGCCATAACTCAGGAACTACTTTGTTAATTATAACAAAACTTCAGGTTTTTCATCATGTTTTAACGTCATATCTCAGGAACAGAAGGGGAGACATTTGGTCAGATACTGAATTGGTGACTCTAATTTTGAAGCTGTGCTGATTGTATAGATCTCCTGTGTGAATTCTAGTTCCTAATGCAGTGCGAGTTGGATTCAGCACCGTGCACAGGTGGGTTCGGTCAGCACAGGTTTCTGTTGTAGGCCACTTTTTAATTCGTCAGAACATGTCATGATGATAAATCATGCCTTCAGCCTGTTTGCATAACAGACCGGCAAAACCAGAAATCAAACAACTCTACTTGGATAAACGTCTGTGCGTTGCTCTGGACAAAAGCATCTGTCAAGTGAATTTACTGCAATGTAAACAAGAGAGTCTTAAAATGTGTGTGCGTGTCTTACCAGGGGTTGATCCTGTTGGTGGCTCGAGACCTCCAGAACAGTTTGCCCAGGTCCTGTCTGATACACTCCCACAGGATGTGGCTGGTGCCCTGACCCTGCTTACTGCTGCTCACCACAAACTTGTCGAGGTAGGGGGTGCCGCTGTTCACCGGCTCCATGGTGATGATGGCTGCCGCGCTGTAGCTGGAGGGACACACACACAAAATCTTTTAGATTCACATATGTGGCCTGTTCTGTTAGAGCGACAGGATGCAGACTGTTTTATTAATACTGATCTGGATTTATTTGTCTAGTGTTTCTCCTGGAACAGTCGCACACACCCTTCAGAGAGGTAGATGGAGTGCAGTCGTCCTTTCAGGGACTCGATGTAGTCTCGCCTCAGAGTTTTATCAAACGACTTGTTGATGAGAGCCAGCAGACGCTCTACATCGATCTCATCCAGAGAGCTGTACCTGCACACACACACACACACACACACACACACACACACACACACACACACACACAACAATGACTTACTCTGAAAGAGTCAAACACAGTGTGTGTTGTTGTACTGTTACATCTGTGATGGAGAAAACAATTCAGCTCTTTTAAGAAGGTGATTTTGGATATGAATTTGTGGAATTTAGGGTTACTAACCGGTGTATGGGGTCTCCATTTTTAAAGAGTGTCCCTGACCCTGAGCCACAAATACAGAAAGAACAAGACGTTAGACGTAAACTCATGTTAGTCAGTGTGGGTGGTCAGACCCACCTCCTCACACACACATGTATGAACCGTGTCCTCTTGGGTTACACCTCAAAATAGACGGCGCTCAGTACATATGTGTCTACACGTGGGAGAAAGTCAGTGTGTCAGTCTCACCTCTGTGGCTGAACAGCTCTGTCAGTAGCGTGTCGGCGGACGTGATCACCGCAGAGGACTCAGTCAGCAGCTGATTGAGCAGTCGGGCTATGGCGCTTACTCTGCGGCGCTCTGCAGCGCTCAGCCACGCTGCCGTGGACAGACGGGGCAGGTCGCTAGGCAACGACACTATGTCCAGCACCTGTGACACGAACAAGAAATGTTCAGGAGAAGTTGTACAAAAACTTTTATAAAAGATTTCTTTTTTCATTCCTCTGCACTCTGCCTTGCTCTCACCCAGACGCTGACTGATTCAATGAATTAGGACTCAACAGTGCTAACTCCACTCTGCCTGTTTCCTAAAGAGCACTGAGTTCAGCACCAAACCCTGAGTCAGACTGGACTGTTTCTTAGAACGAGATCACATTTGCAATCCGCCTGACAAACCTGAGAATGGATACACACACTATATATAAGTGTTGGCACATCTACGCCTATGGAATCACAGTGAGAGCTGCAGCCAACCTTGTTTTCTTGGCTGCGGAGACCTCCGCAGTTGTTCAGGAACATGACTTTGAGGGGTTGCAGAGCTCGGGAAATCGCGGCTGTCACCTCCGTTGGGTCCAACATTACAGAGCAACCTCGCCCGTCCCTTCCTACCGGACACACCAATGGGATCGTCCCGCAGTTGAGACTCCACTGGAGGAGGCTGGTGTCCACGGTGACGGAGGGTGAAGCGCTACAGGAAGAAGAGAAGAGACAACGTTAGTAGCGTTTTGCAGCTTGGCAGGCGTCTCGTCTAGGTGTCACGCCATCAACCATCCCCTCCACCTCCTCATGACGAAGTCACCTCACTTTAGAAATGATATGTATGAAACGTACAAATGTAATGTACCTGTGATTTGCACTATTTATTTGTCTGTTCAAATTGATAAAACATTGTGCAGTAATAAACATTTCATCTGCTCTGTGCTAAACAACACACCTGAAAAACAAACACACACACACACACACACACACACACACACAGAGTACGGCTGCGCACCTAAAGCATTAAACTCTCTTCTTCACTGTGTAATTTTAGGGCAACTGTTTTAACATTTACTTTTAAAAATGACAAAGAAAAAGTGACGACAGGAAACCTCAAACTTAATCAGAAACCTGCTTCTGCTGTTACGTCTCCACCCTCACCTGCTCCCACGCGGGGCGTCATGCAGCAGGAGGAAGGACTCAGCGGAGAACAGCGGCAGGACGGTGGCCGAATGCCTCTGCAGAGCCTCGGTCAGCTGCTGGCTCCGCTCCACCAGCCCTCGGGTGCACTGAGACCCGGCCACCGGCTCCGTGGGCCCCGTCTCCTCGTACTCAGACCGGCCCATCACCACCACAGGCTTCATATCCATCCGCTGCAGGAAGGAGAGCCCGAAGGCCAGGCTCTGAACCATCTCTCTGCTGGCGAAAACTGAGCTGTCCACCTAGGAGAGACAAACAGACACACAGATGGACAGACAGAGACAGGAAGTGTTAGTTAGCCTTGTCTCAAACTGAGAGGTTCTCTGAAAGAGGTTTTTCAGTGTCTAAACCAGAGAACAGGTTGTTCTCAGAACATCAGTCCTTGTTCCAGTGGTTTCGCACCTTTGAGTGTAAAACCTGCTTCACTGTTGGAGTCGTCAGCGTTTTTGTGTTTGATGAACTCACAGTTAGTGAGTCAGTGTGACTTCAATTTATTTTGCTCACTGTTTTTGACAGATATGTCTGTACCCAGGTGAAAAAGGAATATACATTAGTGTGTGAGAAATATAATTTACGTATACAGAGGTTATCACATGTATACTCTTGTGCTGAATTTAAACTATATTTAACACACACTCTTAAAACTGCACTTTGACATAAATGTCATGAAGTTCTACTTCCATGTACTTGAAATAAATATGCTAATTCTGCAATACTTAAAGTAGTATTTTAGTGTACTTATAAAAGTACTTTATAATAATTTTATTGCAAATTGTACATCAGTGTACTTTTAAGAGTGCACTTGATGGCAAATAGTTATAGTGGTAATTTTAGTGTACTTACAGAGAGTGTGCGCATGTCTCATGTCTTTTGTCATACACTATTAGTAAGCTTTATTTAAGTGTACTTTTATTTCACTTAATTGAAAAAGTGTTTCTGTATACTCACAAAAAGTGCCCTTTATCTTAAGTTTATTTTAAACTCATTTTAATATATTTTTAAAAAAGTATACTAAAGTGTAAATACTTGTAGTGATAAATTACTCGTTTGTTCGTTACTCGCGAGGGGGAGGGGTGGGGCAAAAAGGATCAGGCATGTCACTTATTTTTTTAAGCACTGGGGATAGACTTACATTTTATATTTTGGCCTTAGAGGAGGAGCATACAGATTTAAATGGTTGTATTTTGTATTCATTTTACCGCCAGTTTTTTTTTTACATGCCTGCTAAAATGACACCATTCATCATAACCAGAAACTGTAAATCATAGATTTATGTTGGATTTTTAAATTTCAGACAGTCCTTGGACGCATCATGCGCGACAAATGCTTACATCAGAAACAAAAACATAACCAAATCTGAGCCTAAAATCGTGGATATTCCATCACAATCGCTTTATTCTACGTGTCATTTACAGTTTGCACAACTAACCAGCATGCACATAGAGTGAAAACCCGAGGCTTTTTTTTAACTTCTTTCGTCTGCAACTTTTAACTTTCTAAGCATCAAAGGGTAGATTTTAAGAATCTAATAACTATGGTAGAGGGTCATGGATTTTCTGCCCGTCACTCAGAGAGGATCAGGGAGGGTCAATAAAACCTCCTCTGATAAATAAAGAACAGTCCCTTACTATGCAGTATTTAGTACCTGCCAGCTCCTGGGAGCTTTTACTCCTTTTTCCAAACCAGGTCCTCACTGATAAAGTCCATTTACACCATTTATGTAGAGGTATTGAAACAGAAGCACATGGTTTATTTTCCTTTGGTTGTTTTGTTTGTTTGCTTGTTTTTTTCCCTCAACATTGACATTATTGTGAATTACTTTGATTTCTGAGTGGCAGACATGGCGCTCCACATCAGTCCCAAACCATCAACAGGTATCATAAACCTCTTTATGTGTGGGTCACAGTTTACCTCCAGCACGGCGAAGGCAGGAGACTGAGCCGAAGCAGCTCTCTGGAACTGGGTCAGCCAGTACCGAGCCTCCCGGGGGTTTCCACCGACTTCATTCAGGAAGGCTTTCACGTCCCGGTAAATCAGATTCAGGTTAGCCAGCACATTTCTGTCCGCGGCGGGGACAAGCGGCTCCTGCTGGGCCAAAGCCGCGGTCTTTCCTCCCGCGCCGGCCGCGTCACCGCTCATCGTTCGCCGCTGAGGACCGAACATCTTCCGCTGACGCTGGCCGGAGCTCCGGGTCAGAGCGGCGGGAGACTGGCTCGACAGAAACTTCCCTGCCTTCACCATGGCCCTACAGCCGGAGGCTCCGCTGTTCACTTTGGCCATGCTGCCTGCCGACAGTG
This sequence comes from Cephalopholis sonnerati, assembly GCA_019142605.1. NCBI lineage: Eukaryota > Metazoa > Chordata > Actinopteri > Perciformes > Serranidae > Cephalopholis > Cephalopholis sonnerati. Next base: position 40,522,301 of record JAGQAX010000016.1, on the reverse strand, counting down.
GTCTCGGTCCCTCTGGATGACGGCTGGAGTTCGGGAGACCCGCATGAAGTCTCCGCAGGCCGGCTGCTGACAGCTCTCAGTGGGCGGGAGGAGAGATTCATTCAGCCCGCTGCTGCTGCTGCTGCTGCGTCGGCACTTCTCAGGTTTCATCAGCCGGGACACGAGAGGAGGAGGGGGAGCACAGGTACCCGCTGAGAGGGTGTGGGGGCCGGACATGCCTCGTGTCAGGGCCGTAAGCACATATTTAACTTCCGGGGGGGCCACACACCTGGGCCAGAATAAGGAGAAGGATTCACGGGGCCCAGAGAGGCCCCTAATACAATTATAATACTGACAAAATAATATGACACTCAGTAATAAACTTACAATCACACATATATTTTATTTACAATGTATTGGTAACACTAAGTGTATTTGTTTTGGAAACATTTCTCAGCGCCCACCCCCCCTCTCTATTTACATAAATGGTTCAGTCCACCTGCTCCATCAGACAGCTGCAGAGAAGGCAGGACGCCTCAGAAGTCAGGGAGCAAACAAAGAAAAGAAGAGAAGCTCAGACAGGAGAAAGAAGCGAAGGGCCGACAGTTTGTCACCCAGATCTTTCATAGGCAAGGTGGGTCTGTTAGTGGTTCATGTGATGGAAAGTTCTGGAACATTAGCCTGTTGTCTATTTCTAACTTTGTCCATAGTTTATAAGCTAGCTCACTTTTCTCCCCATATTAGCTCATGTTTCTGAAGAAAACTCTGGATTTATACATGTCACTGTTGTTGTAGTTCAATAATCAATGCAGGCAAACGTTTAGCTGCTCTGCTCAAAAAATGACGCATGTTCCCAACAGCCACGTCAAGAGCAGCAGCAGCCGTCTGTCAGTCCCTCCCTGCCCCACCTGAACAGGCCCAAGTACCCCCTGAGGAAGGAGGTGAGCAGCTGTGTGTTGAATTCATCGATTATTATGGAGATAATACATTCTAGAATAAAAAGTCGTTCATTATTTCAGAATGATTTTAATGGTTTAAAAAGCATCAGCTATCACTGAAATGTAATGTTTGGTCAGTAGTTTGGGACTCTCAGCCCCCTGCTTTGCAGTAGGAACAGAGAACATTTGTAGTGTGTGCAGACTGGGTGACTGCTCTCAATCCAATCACAGAAATGTTTACATTTTCTCTGGAAATCAGAAGATTAGATTATGAGCCATATAGCCTCATATATGTATTTTTTCACCACAAATCTCACCTGTGAGCCTACAGTTTTGGACATAAATTAGACCTGCATGTGGGGCTACAAGAGGGAGACAGTGAGGAGTGGAGTATTGGAAGTAAAATCACATTTCACTTTGTTATTTTTGGTCAAATCACTGAAAACACCTTTAAGTAAAACAAAGTGGTGAGAGGCCACCTGAAATAGTGATTATGATGCTATTACAAATGGCATTACATTATAGGAGATACTATATCATTTTTGTATGTCATGTTCACTACAGAGCCAGGTCCAGGATCCTCTTCAAGTTTGTCAGAGAGGAGAGTGGAAGAGATGAGTTTTGGAATATAGAGTATCAGTCTTGCAGCAAATAATTGAATGCTTCCCCTACCAAGTAACTGTCATGTTTTTCTTTTCACAAATATGGGAATGATAGTCAAAAAATATCATTAAAATGCACAGTTTTATGTAAAACAGTAGCAAAAGTATCAGCTTTTGCTACAATACAATACAATATTCTCAGATGATGCTTTAAAAATGCATATAGATGCATGATTTTGTCTTAATAGACAAAATGAACTATGCATCACCCTACAGTATACTTTACATCTGTTGAAAGGACAAAAGAAGATGAAAACAAAACAATAAGGCTTGAGAGGTTATTTCCATTGTGATCTTGGTGTGCAGGAATAATTATTACCTTATGTTTTCCTTATGTTTTTTATTCGGGGTAGTGTGTGTTTTCTGGCTCCTATTTGCTACCGGCTGAGTTTTATTAATTGGTTAACGATCACAAATCGCCATGAATTCAAGCATGTCTGATTATGAATACAATACCTTTTGTCTCTACCATCTGAATGAGACACACAACACTTTGTGTGGAAATGCTTCAAAACAATGAAGATGCAAACTGTGCGCTGCGCTGGATGGATAAAATCCACTGGACTTATGTTTGCTGCAACTTTTAGAATCTCAGATAAAACTCCAGGTGAAGCTCGGAGCTTCAAGATCACTGGATTTATACTTTATTCAAAACCTATCGGGGTGAAATACAAATGCACGTGATGGATTTACCGTCAGCAGCTGGCTGTGGCAAAAAGCGCCCTCACTGAAGAAAGACGCCAAAATCTCCAGGGAATGCATACAAAGCTAAATATATTGAAATGCCATTCTTCTTCCCATAATGATTATTAATACCAGCAGAAAATACACTAAAGTGTTGGAAACCTGCATCCATCGGGATAGAGCGCCTCTGTTTCCAGGATAGGAAATGTAATTTTTGGGAAAATATTAATCCCTACACCCCCAAAAGGCTATTTATGGACTCTGTCAGACTACTAAGTACGAAATTGTGCAAAAACAGCTACAGCAAATAACCGTAAGACAGCACCGAACACACATGAACCAAGTCGGGATCAGCACCTTGGAAAGCGCCGCGGCGTCAGCGCCTGGAGAGAGCGCAGCGGTGCCAAACACCTGGCGCAGAGCGCGTGACAGCGTGCTGTAAAGGTGCGCATTAACTGTCGCACACTGAAAACAACAGGCAGTACACAGTGTCTACTGGTGTCGTACACAGTAAGCGGTATGTGGCTTCGAATACAGCCCAAGTTTCACGAGTGGGCCATATTTAGTTCTATTTTTAGAATTTGCTGCGGGCCATTTAAAAATGGAGCGCGGGCCAATGCGGCTGCAATGATTTTGGACACCTCTGGTTTAGTGGGTGTGGGTTTCAGAGTAGTAGAGGATCTTTGCGCCTCAGCTTTGTGCGAGCTCAACCCCCTCACGGCCTCTGCAAACATAACTAATCGACCACGAGTGTCTTCTCTCAGGCTCAACAGGTAGCTCACAGATGAACACAGCTGTCAGGTATATTCATAACCGTGTTTAACCTTCAACATATCAAAAGGCTGTGGCGTGAGACCGTGTGAAGCCAATCAAATGCGTGATAGTTGGCAGCTCTGCACACTCTGAGTGTGTCCCAAATCACGTACTTCTGTCAGTGCACTTCAGTGTAGGACACTATGTCCTTTTGGTATGGTGCACTCATTTCAGCAGGGCGGTGTTGTCTAATCACTGCAGCTTTGCACCTCCCGAAAGTGACAACAGCTTTTGTTTTAACCGCCTCTTCTTTGTCTTCGTCTTTATTTCTAAATTGCAAAGGAACAATGAAGCATTATCGCCAGTATTTCACAGTTATCTCCGCCCGCACATAAACCAAACTTTGGCCACAACAACAGTGTTGATTAAAACGTTAGTCCCTCCATCATTACAGAGCCATCAAACATTACTGACAGCTTGGTACTGGATTGAAAAACTTCAACATGCCATCAGTGTATCGACTGTGTCTCTGTGGTAGTTATTATTCACAGCATGTGACTGATCTGCAGTCTGATAACAGCCTCCTAATAATGCTCACAATCAGTTATGTCTCTATGAGAAATTAAGAACAGAAATACAAACACGTTAGAAGCATTGAAGCATTGATTTGCCCACGTGGGTCCAAAACTGTTCAATCAACGAGCTACCTGCCAGTCAGTAGAACTTCATGTCGGTGTGAAGAGGAACCAAAACTAAAATGGATCATTTTTTTGTTATAATGACTGAACGTTAATGTTTGTTTGCTCCACAACACCAGCTGTGATCATGTGTCATCACTGTTGAATCTGTGGAGCGTTTGTTAAACACTGATGTGTTCACGGTTAGTCAGAGCTGTGTAGTCTCTGTCGACCTCTGGAGGACAGTCAGGGGTGATACAGTCATCAGGACCTGCTCGGTATTAAGTTTACCATTGAGTAAAAAATCAAAGTGCATTTATACACTTTTTTTCCCAATTTCTATTTGTGATATGACATTTTACATTCTCTGAATTAACAATTAGTAAATGTACACTCACCGGCCACTTAATTAGGTACACCTGGTCAACTGCTCGTTAACAGCTAATCAGACAATCAGGTGGCAGCAGCTCAATGCATTTAGTCATGTAGACATGGTGAAGACGAGCTGCTGAAGTTCAAATGGAGCATCAGAATGATGAAGAAAGGTGATTGAAGTGACTCTGAACATGGCATGGTTGTTGGTGCCAGAGGTCAGAGGTCAGAGGAGAATGGCCAGACTGGTTCAAGATGATAGAAAGGCAACAGGAAGTCAAATAAGCACTGGTTCCAACCAAGGTGTGCAGAAGACCATCTCTGAAGCAACAACACGTCCAACCTTGAAGCAGATGGGCTACAGCAGCAGAAGACCACACCAGGTGCCACTCCTGTCAGCTAACAACAGGAAACTGAGGCTACAATTCACACAGGCTCACCAAAACTGGACAATAGAAGATTGGAAAAACCACATTCAGATGGTAGGCTCAGAATTTGGAAGCATGGATCCATCCTGCCTTGTATCAACGCTTCAGGCTGCTGCTGCTGGTGTCATGGTGTGGGGGAGATTTTCTTAGTACCAACTGAGCATGGTTTAAACACCACAGCCTACCTGAGTATTGTTGCTGACCGTGTCCATCCCTTTATGACCACAGTGTACCCATCTTCTGATGGCTACTTCCTGCAGGATAACGCACCATGTCACAAAGCTCAGATCATCTCAAACATGACGATGAGTTCACTGTACTCCAATGGCCTCCACAGTCACCAGATCTCAGTCCAATAGAGCACCTTTGGGATGTGGTGGAACGGGAGATTCTCATCATGGATCAACTGTGTGATGTCATCATGTCAATATGGACCAACATCTCTGAGGAATGTTTCCAGCACCTTGTTGAATCTGTGACACCAAGAATTAAAAAGGGGGTCCAACCTGGCACTAGCAAGGTGTACCTAATAAAGTGGCCGGTGACTGTATTTTTTTAATTTCACTTTATTTGAATAAACTGTGCCTTAAATTAAAAGAAAATGTGCAGATGTCTGAATCCTAATAACATGATATACATAATGATATAGTGCAGTGCAGATATGAGTGCTTGTCACTTACCAAAGTTCGTGTGCTCCGTCACAGTAACTTCAGCCGAACCGTGACTCTCTCAAACCTCAGTGGTGTGTGTTATATAAGCCATGACATGACTCAGTTTTCCTGCCTACCACAGACCTTCCTCTGGTTTCCTCTGGCCCTTTAGTATCCCGACTACAACAGCACTTTTCCAGACTCTCTCTGTACACTCCTCACTGAGGGTCCCCCGAGGATCTCTCTGGTCTCTGTAGATGCTGTTGTCTTCAGTGTCCTAAAACATGTGAAAGGAAAGCTTATATAAGATATTTCAAGATTTTGGCACATTTTCTATAATAAATGCAATTTCTTTTGACATATTTCTCCTTCACAACATGTTAGGAAACTCTAATTTTGCGTCAGCCACCAGAGTTAGCACCCCCTCCGTGATAAGTAGTGTCAGTAAAACTCTGATTTTTTTTAATGTGAAACTGGTTTATTCAGTGTTTTACCAGTTTTAATCACCTGGTCTGTTTGTTTTTTAGAGGAAGAGACGTCTGTGGATAATTTAGCTCCTGGTGAAAACCTCCTGAACGTCTGGATCTCAAGTTACCAAAGAGAAAAGGTGAGCAGATATTAGCAGGTGAAGGCTGAGCCACCCATCTCAGACATGCCAATGTCAATGTGAATGAAACTGCTTTATTCAGTGTTTTTACTGGTTTAGATCACTGGGGCCCTCATCACACAGAAAGCGCACGGCATTGCCTTTTTTTTTTAAATTGAATGCCACTAGTGAAAAAACACTTGGTGCACCTTTTTATTGTTGTCAGGCAACCACGGCCTCACCTCCTCACCATAACCTTCCTCTGTACTCAGTCTATCTTTTATTTATTTATTCTATGTATCCTCCAGTAATGAGTGTGTAGTTCCTGACATGTTTCAGCAGAGGGTACTGTCTGTAGCTCTGGTTGAGGGTGAGAGGCTGTCAGCAGATAAACAGAGATCTGTGTGGGTACATGAGACCCTAAAAAAGAGGCTGGATCTCGGGGAGTACCACCAGTTGGTCCAGGAGCTTCTCCTCCATGATGGGGAGTACCACCAGTTGGTCCAGGAGCTTCTCCTCCATGATGGGGAGTACCACCAGTTGGTCCAGGAGCTTCTCCTCCATGATGGAGAGTACCACCAGTTGGTCCAGGAGCTTCTCCTCCATGATGGGGAGTACCACCAGTTGGTCCAGGAGCTTCTCCTCCATGATGGGGAGTACAACCAGTTGGTCCAGGAGCTTCTCCTCCATGATGGGGAGTACCACCAGTTGGTCCAGGAGCTTCTCCTCCATGATGGACGTTTACAGTACTGCACTTATCTGCTTCCACGCCTGCTGTTTTCTATTGAGATGGTGCTAACTGTGGTTTGTAAAGTCGTATAGCTCTGGGTATCCAGCAACCACTACCACCAGTTTCTCCTCCATTGTTTACCAACTGTAAACTTGTTGTCATGACCACCACAGAAGCCCCGCCTCTCAAATCATCCCATTGGACAATGGGTACAAAACAGAGATGACGTGGGGCGCTTTTCTGCTTTGAGTTGAAGTTATTTTAACTCAAGGAGGTCAGAGCGCTCAGGCAAAAACACCAGGCACTTAGAGTGCAGAAACACAAGGCGCATAGCAATGCAAAAACAGCGAGCAAAAAGCTTCATCCTCATTAAAAACTGTTACAAAAAGCCGTTCCCAGCTGCTGAAATGCTTTCTGTGTGATCAGGGCCTTGACCTGTTTATTGTGGAGAGGCAGAGACCTCTGTGAATAATTCAGCTCCTGGTAAAAACCTCCTGAACAAGTTTCAGCTGGTTGCAATCTGCAGTCTCATCACTAGATGCCACTAAATCTCCCTAAATCTGACACACTGGACCTTTAACTCACACTCTTGTTGCAGGCCTACATAGGACCCCATCATAGTTTTGTAAATGATATAATATCTTATTTTTTTCACTCACAAAGTATCAGAGCTCGTCCTCCAGGCTAAACGCTCCCACTCTGCCTCTGCTGTTCTCAGACCAACAGATTTCTGCCCCCAAAAACCACAATAACTCTGAGAGCTGCCAGAGTCCTACTGAGGACCAGCTCAATGACTTTAGCAGCACTTCCATCTGTTTATTTCTGCAGTGTAAAAATGTGCTGACTCTTCTGGTCAGTTTATGCACTTTATTCATTTCAGCATGACGGCCAGACCTATTTATAACTCCTCCTGGCTGTCACTGTTTGATGACATCATGCGTCTGTCTCTGTTTCTTCCCTATCTCTGTCTGTCATCAGGCAGGACTCCATCTGCCCAGGCTGCCCTCAGGCAAGCACACACACACACACACACACACACACACTCACACACTCACACATACACACACTCAGTGAGGGCAGTGTGGAGGTGCACGTACTGTATAATCTTCAGGAAGTGATTAGGGGGTGTGAGATCAAAGGTTTTTGTGCGACGGAAAAACATTCCTCCCTCCGTCCCCCCTCGGGGCGAGACGGACCGAAAGCTTCCTCATGTTTAACTCAAACAGATTTTAAACTATGATCCAAACCTGTTGACGGCATTAAAGCATTCAAAAATAACACTTTTAAAGTGGGACATTTTTAGATCTTCGATTTGTTTAAAACAAACTTAATTTCTTCATTTTCAGCATCAGGAAGAATTCGCTGAAGCATAAGGAAAACAGAATTTAGGGTGTGGCTCAGTCGTTCACTGCACAGTGGACTGCACGGGTATTCCAGCCCGTTATCATTCCCAGTTTGTCAAATACCGCCGCTTTGTCAGTAATTTTGGCGTCTGACACCGACGCAAAAAGAAGGAGAAGAAGATATACTTTATTAACACTAAGAGGAAATACATTTTTTTTATTGTGTCATACACACAGGCCTGAAATACACACACATGCACAAACAGGACCTATACATGCATTAAATGGAGAGATGTCAGAGCGAGGGGGCTGACAGGCACCCCGAGCAGTTGGGGGCTTGGTGTCTTGCTCAAGGGCACCTCAGCATTGCCAGGAGATGAACCGGCACCACTCCAGCTACCAGTCCATGCCCCCAACCCAAGTCCCTATTGATTGAACTACTGCCACCCCAAAAAGGCACCTTTTGTGGTGGTATGATTCGCCACTGGGCAGTGTCAGTTTAGAACGCTGCAGAATGGCGTCAGTTTGAAACGCCGCCAATATCAGCACAATATAAGTAGCTAAGTCCCTTTTTAAACACACGTTTATTACCATACTCAAGTTTGTCATGTTGACTGCACTTTTCTTATAGGCGTAGATTTCAGGCAGGACGCAGAGGGGACTTCCTCTCAGTAGTAGAACATGTGACTTGTCCCCCTCTCCCCAAATAAAAAACATGAAAGTAACAGAGGACTTTTATTTCAATGAAATTAATGACATTTCCATCATTAAGTGAAGCAGAAAGGCACTAATTGGTGCATAAAAATTCATCAGAATGCACCCCCCCCGTTTCATATACCAATGTTGAAACAAAACCAACACCCTTGTTTTTACTTAAAGGGGATCTCCACCAATGTTATATTTTACACACAATGTGAGGAAGCTGTATGAAGCCTTTGGTTGTTGTGAAACTAGAGGCAAGTGAGCCTAGCAGTAGCCCGCTCCTCATCTCTGCTGGAGGTTCAAGGCTACATTAGTTGTTACTGTCATAAGTCAAATACATCTCAGACTGAACTGTCCGCAGCCACGCTGCATTGTGGGTAATGTAGGAGGCAGGTTTTGACAAGAAAACAGAGCTGGTGGAATAAAAAAGACACTGAGTGTGTCTCAAATCGCATCCTTCCCTGTTAGTACACTTCAGTGTAGTACACTAAGTACACTACGTACTTCTTGCATGGTGCACTAATTTCAGCATTGTAGTGTTGTCTCAAATTGCGCACTGCCATTTTGTAATCACCGGAAGTAAGTAACTGCATCTTCTTCTTCATCTTCTTTTTTAACAGCAAATTACAAACAGACGATGGAGCATTATCGCCAACATGTGACCACTGTCTCCGCCCACACACAAACTAAACTTACGCCACAACGTCAGTGCTGACTGAAATGTGCCGCCGTAGCTAGGAGCAAGTTAGCTAGCAAGCTAATGTTAGCTCTCTCATTATTGTTTTCAGTACCAAGTCATTACAGACCCAACAATCATTACTGACGGCTTCTATTTGACACCAGTATTAATGCTTAGTGCAAAAACGTGTGCTGTAATACTTCAATTAACTGCCCAGTCCCTTTTACCAGCCCGGTGTGGCTACATATTTAGACAAATAAAGGCCTGTCTCAAATAGAGGCCTGGTCTGGTTGCCAAGCAGTTCATTGTTTTATAAAAGTTTTTCAGGTGTATAAAAGCAGGCTGTTGGCTACTTCAGATTCTGTGTCCATTCCTCGATTACCCTGTAAGTTACGTCACAAAGATGGCGACTGTCGAGGGTGAGAAGTGTGCGTCATTCCACACTCAACTTTTGGATTGTTTTCCAGTAGTACACTGCATTTTCCTGCACCTCGCAGTATGAACACACAAAATATGAAGTGTTTAGTACAGAGCTGTGTGACGTGAGACACACTGTGTGTCTCTGCTGCATCGACTTTGATCCTTTTATTGTAGATGGTCAGTGTGACAGTGTTGTAGGAGTACAGTTATAAACTGGTGGAGACTCTTTTAACATTTTAACTGCAGGACTTCACTGGTAATGGAATATTTTTATACTGTGGTACTGCTGCTTTTCGTATTATACTTGTTCCACCAGTGGCAAGATTTCAAAATCAGAGAGGTATGACGTGTCACATCCTGCCATCGTGGGTCATGCTACAGAGTGTGACATTACATGTCGTGGTTCCTTTATGATTTTTGAGTGTAGTTTTGCTTTGTAATGTTCAAATATAGTAATATGAGGAACTTATTATAATTTACAGCCATATTTTCTACATTTGAGACACCTCCATATGAAGTCAGTCAGACTCATACACACAGACATGATGCAGTTCGAGGACATCAGAACTCTGTTGGCTTTTTTCTTTTTCTATTTTTAAATCATTATTTTATTTTTAGAATTTACTCTGTCACTCTTTATGTCTGTCTCTGCTTTTAGCCTGCCGTGACATGCAAATTTCTGCAGTGTGGGATAAATAAAGTTTCATTTTATCTTATCTTTAAACTGGAATGAAAATAAAATATAGAGACAAAAGTGCTGAGAAAGTCGATACGTTTAATTCAAGAGAGCTGAGAGTCAGAGCGACGCACTGCACAAGACGAAGAAAGAAAGAAGCCTTTTCTGTACATCAGTGGTCGTATCAGTGGAAAAAACTTTTCTGAAGGGTTAAACTGAGATTCTTTAAACTCCCAAACACATTTCCGGTTCTGTTCTCACACAGAGGTTTGGAAATTAACTTTATAATAAACATGACAGCCATACATTGGACTTAGTACTTTCTTCACTCTCATGTTAAGAAATGACTTATATGGAGCATTGAAATTAGTGGTTTGAGCCCTCAATATTTCTTAATACAGATTAATTGTAATATGAATATTTATGGAACTACAGTGCAATCATGTGAATTATTCAGGATGAGGAGGATTATCAGTTACATTTTTAATTTAACTCAACAATTTATAATTATTCTTTTAATGATAATAATTAGAATAACAATAATAGGAACTAGAATACATGTGGCATTATTTATTTGTACTGAATTATTCAGGAATAGGGAGATCATAAGTTAAAAAAGTATTCAGTATTTATAGTTTTTGATAAAAAAAAATAAAAATATCGCCACAGTAAATTCTAATACATCAGTGTTATTATTAGTAGTACTAGTAAAATAATAATAATAATAATAATAATAAGAAGAAGAAGAATATAGCGACAGTAAAAAACAATACATTTTTATTATTATTACAAAAACAATAATTATAATACATTTATGATAATAATGATAATAATATAGCCACAATAAATTATAAAATGTATTATTATTATTGTTGTTATTAAAATAATAATTAAAAGTATTTAAACAATTAATATTGTTTATTTAATATGAATATTTAAACACTATCTAATTAACAATATTTACTACAATTAGAAAGAAATTAAAAAATAAAATAACAATAATAAAGATAATTATAATAATACCAATAACAATGATAACAACAACAACAACAACAACAACAACAATAATAACAATAATAATAATAAAACAGAATGCAAGTTGGCAAAACAGGAACCCATGTAACCCCCCACCCTATTCCCACTGTCTGATATTCAAAAAGAAATAGACACAGTAACAGTGTTGGTTCCTCCTCACACAGAACCAGTTTAAACAAACCAGTTTAAACCAGTGTGAAAGAGAATTCATTCATTAAACCTGTTCATTTGTCAAAGACTTGAACTTGAGACCTGAGGCTGAATTCAGCTCTGCTCAACTCAACACAAAGAAACGCAAAACGATGAACACACATTTTATTTAACATCGTCTCGTCTGAACGAGCGTCCGTCTGATGTGAGCGTTTAAAACAACAAGATAAAATCACTGCGATCATGTTCCATCTGTTTCTCCTCATTCACTCCAACTGTACATGTCAAGACTCCGAAAGACAGTAGAGGGCAGTAGACACCAAGGACTGTGTGTGTGTGTGTGTGTGTGTGTGTGCGTGCGTGTGTGTGTGTGTGTGTGTGTGTGTGTGTGTGTGTGTGCGTGCAGCATGTATCTCTCAGTACTTCTGAACTGACAGCTTCAGCTTTCATGACATGTGACATCATCATGTGACAGTCACTGAACAGTAACTCTGTCACTGGTGATCTTGAAATCATTTCTATAAACATGCAGGAGTACAATCGTTTCTCTTCTTGCACATAAATCACAATAGCTGAGATGATGAACAGAAGACAGATGACAAACGTCTGGCTCCAGCAGCAGCTCAGCTCTCTCAGGGTCGCAGATACAGAACACATCTGATGAGGCCGAGATTTGATCTGTAAATAAATGTTTTTAGCTCCTGATTTACATGTTTGGGTTTTACATGCTGTGGGAGTCCAGCTAGTGATCATGTTATAGTGTTAAACCCCGGCCTCATTTAACTTTGATCAGATTTAACATGTGTATCATCATTTGTGAATGAACTGGTCACACAGTTAAACTGACACCACCATCAACACCATCAACACCATCAACCCTGAGCTCTGAACTCTAAAAGTATTGAAATTGTGTCATTAAAAAAAAGATGTTTTTTCCACCAGATTTCACAAAATAAAAAAACAAAACGAAATATTTTTGAACACTCTCTAACTTATTTGAACTCTGCACATTGATTTGATTCATTTTTGAGATGTGATCATTTTAATGAGCAGAGTGAAAATGTGTTGTGATAGATTCATGGTTCGTTCCTCTGGTTTGCAGCACACATGACGGGGCATGATTATCATTAAGTTTTTATAGATGCTTCTACTTTTATTGATACTCTTCGACAGTCTGGTACTTTGTTGATAGTTTCAATGTTTGTTTGTTTTTCATTTCTAAATAATTGATTTTCAGACAATAAATGAATTTTAAAAGAATAAATTCAGAACAGGATCATTGAACATGTTAAACAGAGCTAACTGTAGTTTCCAGAGCAGCAACAGTTACTGTATAAATAACATTCCTGACATGACAATACTGAGTAAAGTTTAGCATCTATCAGTCACTGTGAGTCAGTCCTCCGTCCTCCTCACATACATGTCATTTTAGTGTATTTGTAACAACTCACTATTAGCTGAGCCAGCGTGATGTCCTTGTTTAAAACGTAATGTTAGCAGTGGTGAACAAGAGACTGCAGACAGAGCAGAAGGAAATATCACTGCTAACGTGTTCATGCTTGCTGAGTTTTTGAGATATTTTTGAGTTTTTAAGATATGCTCATTTTTCTGAGCAGAGTGAAAATGTGTTACGATAGCTTCATCTTTCAATTCTCTGGTGCTAAAGCGCATTTTTGAGTGTTTTGCACGACACACACCGCAGCGCAGTGACGTCATGATGAGTGTACAAAGTGATGACACAGAAGACCTGAGAGCCTGAGCTTTCTGCTGCAAGAAGAATGAATGTTTCAGTTGTTATGGTTTTTATTTTAGATCAATATATACACCGGATTGTGCAAACAATGAGCTCCACGACTATATACAGGGGAAATACTGTCATAATTTGGGTTAAAAAAAACGTGTTTGCACAGCATGTAAGGAAAGGTAACATAAGATAATGACGGGGGAAAGACAGTCATTCTTTCAGCTGCAAACAGAATGAATGTTTTAGCTATTATGGTTTTAATTTTAGATTGATATATACACTGGATTATGTAAACAACGATCTCCCGTGGCCGTTACTTAGAAATAATTAAGCCAAAATACCATGTTGCATGCAGGACACATAAGGTAATGATGTGGCAGGGAATGGCAGGATAGTCAGGAGCCTCAGCTGAATACTGCAGCTATTCAGGTCTCTTAAATTAAAGTTTGTCGTTTATTAAAGACAAAGGTTGAGCTACAAGGAGCTAGCTGAATCACAAAAACTTTTATGAGTTGCTGACGTCATAAATTTAGCTCAGCTTACCAGGTCTTGTTGGTTGTTTAGTCCGTCTGTCCTCTCCTCTGTTTAATGTCACACACTCAGAGTCCACTGTTATTCTGAATATATTTACTGACTGTTGCATGTTCTGAGTAAGACGTGTAGGATATGCTGATGGTTTTCGGGTTTGATAGCATTCTTTGGACACGTATACGGCGCATTCAGAATATGCATCTCAGTTGGTGTTTTTGTTGCAGTTTGTGACACACAGCCTCGTCTTGAGCTGTACACCAACCAGCAAGCCAGCAGTTTGCAGACTGAGGCAGAGACGCATGCCCCAAAGAAAAGCCCACATTTCTGGTCTGAAGGAGAAACACACCAACTTTTAAACACGATGAAAGACTTGATATCAGCAGGTGTTTGTATATGTGCAAATATCACCTTAAAAATCTTTAAATAAAATAAGATATAGTTACATATAATTTTCGGAATAAGGGGCAAAAACCAGAATGTTTTGTGCATGTAGATGGAGTCAGCATCAGCATGGGTGTAACATTTGTGTCACTAAGCTAACAAGTCGAAGTAAAACTGTTCATGACGAAGGAAACTGTACAGGACGTGAGGCATGTGACAGCTAGCTAACAACAGCTGAGACAGTGTGGAAATGGCTGGCACTGATTCCATGGGAAGCCTCAGTAGCTCTCTGCACAGACTCTCGCTGCCTGTCGGACCCCAAAACACCCTTTAATGGCCTGGATCCAAGATCTCCTCCTGTTCTTAGCAGAGGGTTGGGATCCCCTCGGAACATGAAGCATTTTCCATCCATCTTTTCTGTGGTTGGTGTAGTTTAATGCAAAGCTTCTCTTGTCATCTCGAGCTTGGCTTCGCTAGAAATGCAGTGAGGAGTGCGGCTCTTCCCCGCAGTTGTGCACGCATCTCTGTGGTGATGTTGCACAGGAGCCCGTCTTAATGGGCGCCTCTCAGTTGAGGAAGAGGTCGCCCGTCTGAACACATCTTAAAGAAAAACTTCACCCACAAAATAACAATTTGTATATCAGTTAGCAGTGTTGGGCAAGTTACTCTCAACATGTTATATATCACCAGTTACCTTTATTTGAAAGTACTTTAAAGTATCACTAATAAGTTACTCATTATGTTGTGTTCACATCAAACGCAATGTGAATTTTCATGTGAATGCTAATGCTAATGCTAAAACAAGCATGTTACTTTTGCGACGTGTTACCCCGACACTGTCAGCCCATCACATGCCACGGTACCTTAAATTTGTGAAAACAACTTCTTGCATGCCACAGTGAACAGAGAACATGTTGATTTATTTACTGATTTATTGGGCTCCAGGTTTAACAAGAACAAACCTGCATCAAAACATCTACATCTACAAACTCTCACAAGCTCGTGCAGTTTAATCAAAGTCTCATTTATCCACCCAGACGATCTTTACTATTCACATCTGACCTGAGGGTGAATCTTATCTGCGCTCTCTTTACAGTCAGACTCCAACACAGAAGGGTTTCTGTTAAGCACTGAGCTCTGATAGCTCTGCTCTGTTTGTTTCTCTTCCATCTTAAAAACCTGTCTTTTTCTCCTCTCTGCCCACCTGTGTCCTACCTGTCTGTCCGTCTGTCTGTCTCTCTGTCTGACCGTCCGTGTGGGTGGTCATTTAACCACAGCCTGTATGTGGTCCTCCATCCTTCTGAGGGCGAGAGGACAGATGGAATTAGAGCTTGGGAGCATCTCTGATTACACAGGCAGCAGCTCGAGTGTGTACACATCCATCAACAGCCAGTGTTAAAGTGATATTTCTCTCTGAGACTGAGCCGGGCCGTAAACATGTCAGATGACATGTGGTTTCAATGCTGATGCCTTTTTTTTTAATTATCCTGTGTGACTTCAAAACAAGGCAGAGAGTGTTTGTAGAGTTCACCCACAACACACACACACACACACACACACACACACACACACACACACACACACACAGGGAGGATATTTACCATCTTTTTACTGAGGTCACCAGGAGAAATCTAACACGTGTTTTATGATGTGTTATGACAGCACAGTTGAGATTACTGCTGGGAAAATAATAAAAATTAAGGAAAGGTGTAAAGATAAATATGTTATAATCATAGTAATAAGTCACATCATGCAGGTTAGCAGTTGGATAATGACTGTTAAAATTACATATTTCATTGTGAAAAGAGAAGAGGAGGTGAATATATTTGAGCCACAAACAGATGAGTACAATTTCTTTTTATTGTAATGTCACAGTGACACATCGTACAAACTACCTGTGAGTTAGGAGATTTTATCATTTCCTGTATTTTGAGGGGTCAATTTGCCCAAATTATACGCAAACCATTTTAAAATATGAGATTTATACCTTCATATAAAATTGAATATGGAGCGACGCCTGCGAGCTCGTTCAGGCAGTCAGCTCGAGCTGCGCTGATTCATACGTCACTCTCCATATGTCATCTACAAAACACACCCTCGCAATCTGGTGGTCTGTTTAAGCTGCTTCCCAGCCCTCCCTTTGCCTTGGCAACGCCACTGCTGCCCTGCTGCTCGCTCCTTCAACCCCGCCTCCACCCCAGCATCCACCTGTAGGCTCCGCCTAGGGGGGAAATATTCGGACAGAGCACCTGCCGCAGCAAGCCAACACGCTGTCTGCGGTCATTTTGACTTGACCAGCGGACTTCACTACAAGCTGATTGGCTGTTGAAACAGGTGACGTGCTTTAAAACCAGCTGAGTGTCAGGTGACACCATCAGCCGGCTTGAGTCCAGCTCAGACCGGCCAGTTCACACCGCTGACACTTTTCTCTGTGACATTCTGAAACGGTTTCGTCTTGTCACCAATCTTTGGTCTGAACTGGGCGTCAGAGCTCCGTTGTTGTCAAAAACACATCAGTGACGTTAACGTGCACAAAATATTCAAATTTTTGCCCTTATTCCAAAAAGACTGCTGTTTACAAGGTTCATGAAAAAGAATATTCCACTACTATTCCTGTGTACACGCAGATTAACGAGCCTTACATGTCATTCATCAAGTTAAAATACAGAAGAGTGGAACTGCTTTTGCATAAACAGGTGAGAGACCATGCGTCACAAAATGCGATCATGAATATCCTGAATGTCCAAATAATGCTTCTAAAGCCTGAATAATATCTGCATGTCCAACATGTCTTCATGGTACAATTCTACATTCAGAATAAGGTCAATGGCCTCGAATTTTCTTGCTGCACCTTTTTATTGTTGCCAGGCAACCACTCCATCTTCTCCTTCCCTTAACCTTCCTGTGTAATCAGTCTACACAGTTTATTTCTTATCTTTATTTTATTTCACAGTAATTAGTAGCTAGTGACTAAAGCAGACAGGCTGAGGAAACTTGCTGTAGCTCTGGTTGAGGGTGAGAGGGTCCCCCGTGTCCCTGTGCCCACCATGTCACATACAATGTACTCATGAGGCCACGCCTCCTCCAGTTGTTGCTCCTCCTCTGTTGTATTGTTTAAATACACTGGAGGCTGAGGGGTTAGAATATCTGAAGGCAACTCAGATAAGTGTGTCAACATTTTTATCATTGTCTCCTCTCTGGACTGTGCTGACTGGACGGTACAGGAAGCTCAAAAATCTCACAGGTGTTGAATCCTGACGTCACTGACGAAGATCCAAGTGGGATCGAAATGTCTTCATTAAATTTGTGTGGCATGGATCGAGTGTGCGGGCGTTACATTAGTCCTCATGTACGCTGTCGCACCTTCGTGATGTGTTGTTCCTTCTCAACACTGTAAATAACTGTGACGTTTCTCAGATCTCAGTGAGGCTGTTTTCGGGTCCAGGCCTCTCCTCCAGAGACCACTGTCCTCATCTGCTTTCATCGTTGACCATCTCTGAGCACTTTCCTTCTTCCACCAGGGTAGTTATCAGCATCAGCACCAGCACACGTGCATACCCCCAGTTCATGCTGACACCGTCACCAACTAAAGGGTTAAAGCAGCCTCAGTAGAGCCTCTCCGAGCGCTCAGCAGCAGTGACAGTGTATAAAATGCAGCATTTTTCTCCAAACAAAATGAGAGGCTGCTTTGAAGCCTGGCAGACAGCTTGTGGGCACATGCCCCCCCCCCCAGCAGTGTAGACACCCACAAATCCCCAGCAGTGCCACCCTGCCACCCTGGTGCCACACAGAGACTTGAAACGCTAAATTAGAGTCAGTCAGGATGGCGGATTTGGATGCAGAGTCAGGGTGGGCTCATTGGTGTGGTTGGATATGTTGGCGAAGTGCGGTTATGTGTGGGTATAAAGTATTTATTTTGGTGATAGTAAGCTGTGTGTGTGTGTGTGTGTGGTCAGTGTGTGTGTGTGTGTGTGTGTGTGTGTGTGTGTGTGTGTTGAAAGCAGGTCTAGTCTGTATGTTAAACCATGTGATCTCCTGATTAAAATGTCGCTCCACAGCAGATTGGGACCTAAACAGACTGTCACATCCACTCACAGTATATTTTACTGCAGAGTAAACAAACACCCAAAATCTCCCTGCTCTGGTTCACGTGTCGCACCTCAGGAAAATGTCGTGAAAATATGAGTCGTTATTTCACCTTTTATATTCGTTCTGGGCTCTTTAACAAACATTTTATGACATTCTTGTGGTGCAGAAATCAGTCACACATCTTATTGTCCAACTTATTTTCTGTCCCTTTGCACACAGGCTGTTTTTGTTATTTTGAGCTGACATATACACGTACATATTTTGTGTAAAAACAATCTTTTCTGAGGCGCCCAGTAGCTCAGTGGGTAGAGGGGCGTCCCATGTACAAAGGCAATGTCCCTGCTGCAGCAGCCATGGGCTTCACCCACTGAATAAAGGCAAAAAAAAAACAAAAATAATCTTCCTGCCTTTTCTGTTCAAAATGAGCAGGTGTGTGTCTGCTTGGATTTATTTATTTATTTATTTTTAGTTTTGTTTTTATTGGCAACCAGAGAATTTATGAGAAAGAAAATAGTTACAAATACTTAACTTCATGCCTGTTTTAGTGGTTATATGTCACAAAAAAGTGCTTAGAGAAAATAAATAATTGAACAAGCCAAGAAACAAACAAGCAGATAAACAAAAGCATACAGAAATAAATAAATTATGTACATTCAGCCACTTGCGAGTTATGACTTTCTTACATGCAGCCAGCAGAGATGTCTGCTTGGATTTAAAAGTTTACCTCTGCAGCCCCTCCCAACCTGTGATGTCACAGGGAAGATGTCGTGTCCTTTTTGGAGTGTTGACCAGCTTCGCCCCCTAAACCAGGGGTCAGCAGCCTTAACTATCAAACTATCATTTATTTCTGACCAAAAATCATTTTAAAAAATCTGCCTGGAGCCACAAAATATATTTGAGTCTTAAGGCCAAAACACACCGACAGCAAATGATGTGCAGCAAGACACATGTATTTTATTCCCACTCACTCTCTGCTTTTACAGTCCAGCTCCTGTAGCAGCTCTTTTTCTCTGCTCCTACGGCAGCTCGACTCCTCTCCTCACCATGGATGTATAAAGAGAACTCTGTAGCTGTTGCTGTGTCGCATGTGTGACAAAGAATGGATGAAGAGAGACTCTAAATGGCCCACAATCCCGTCATTATAAAGACAGTGACTAAAAACATACTTCCTAGTGAGTCACAGCTCTGGAGACTGGCTGTTAAGCTGAGAAATCAATGTTAATTAGTAGCTGTCCATGCATGATTTAAGCTTATACAGAGATGGAGGAAGTACAGAGCTTTTTGTAAAAGCTGCAGCACGACACGTCCAGTGTGTGCTAAGGGCGGCAGCGCCAGTGTATTTTCAACTTTATGGCAACACTGGGTATTCAGTCTGAATTAGCCTGTCAGCATTAAAGATAGGTCTAGATTAGCATTTGAAAATATGTTTCGCCACAAGATGGCTCCTCTGCAGTGAATTATTTATGATTATTTAGTACTTAAACTTTGCAGTGTTGGTGGTGAAAGCAAATGAATCTGTCCAGGCAATATTAACCTCTATATTTTCCTCAGAGACTTTCATGGATTTGGAGTGTGGCTATAGCCTCTCATTGAGCAGCTAACATTAGCACAGAGCACACGCCCACAGCAGTGAGCAGGGCAGCCGATTTGTCCAGAGAGACTGAACGGTTCATTAGTGACGGCTGTTTGTGTTTACATGACTGTGACATTTAACAGAGATGATTATTAATATATTTATTAGACTGAGAGAGCGCAGAGGGTTCGTGGGACAGAGCGAACTCACCTCTGACACACAGCAGGTGAAAGAAACAACACTGATACTATGAGCTCTGATGTCGGTAGTAACGTAGTGTCTATCTAGTAGGACAGAGAAATGCAGAAAGTTCAGTCAGTTCAGTTCAGTCTGACACAGCTCTCAGTCTGTTCACGTTTCCATCAAGTCATTTCTGACATGTAAAACGTGTTTGGAAAGAAATCACTGATTTTGTTTAACAAAGACTTTAATAAGTCCACGTCAGCCAGACTTGAATTCCTGCTTTCTAGGGAAAAAAAACATAGAAAAAAAATATTAAAGATTTTTATTAAAGACATTGTTCTAGCTTTTCCCTTTTTTGCCGTACCGAAAACAAAGTGAACCGTGACACCACTGTATCGTATTGAACCGAACCATGAATTTTGTGTACCGTTACACCTCTAATCTCACTTTTATTCTGTCAAAAAAAAAAAGTCATGTTTCTCAAGCAACAGGGATGGAAGTCAACTTTTTTGTCTGCTGGTAGATTCCAAAATCTATCAGCCACTCAACATATTGCCATTGTTTTTCTTATAACAGGACTGAAGCTAATCCAGCAGCCACTTGCATATCTGAGCAGCATTTGGCTGGTAGCTGGTGATAATCTTCAACCCTAAGCAGCATCAAAAATGTTGTCCGTCCAACCAGGCTTTTGGCAGTGCAAAGCTGTAAAATCAACACTTTTGAATATCAGTTTGTCCGATAGGGGAGGGCAGATCGATCCTAAAATACTGATATTCTCAATTCTATGTTTTCAATTTGAGGATCAAACCAAGTGTCAGTGGGACCAATCAGTTTCTCTCTTCTCCGTCATACATATTTGTATTTCAAGAGTAAGTGCAAACAACGTTCTGTTGTCCTGAGCACATCTGGTTTCCTTTGCTTCTCCACTCCTTTTGTGTCATCTGCACTCAAACATCAAACCTAAGACCCAGCAGTGTCTTCTCAGTTTCACGTTCACCTGATGTCGGCAGAAGGACAGTAAGCTCACCTCCCAGCCCTCCTCTTTACTGCTGTAGGCCGACACAGACCCATAACTGTACAATGAATAGAACCGCGTGTGCATCTGCCTGACCTCAGCTGTCTGCGGACATTCAATGCAGACAGTATGTCCGAGCCTGACAAGTTCAATCAGACCCATATCAGTGACGGCTTCATGAAAAGAGGAAAAAAACACAAAAAAGAGAACATGGAGCTGCCACCGAGAAGAAGGGAGGAGGAGGAGGGAAACACCTCAGCATCCAGACCTCAGAGTCTGTTCAGAGCAGCCGAGTGAATTTAATATTGTAGTCAAATCAGATCTGTCAACACTTGCTTAAGCAGATTGGATCTAAACCAAACTTTGTGGTATCGCCCACCCCTGTTGTCTAATTGATTTAATTTTTTTAAAATAAAAATGCCATGAGTTTGAGAAAACAAATATAAAAATGTATGAGTTTATATTTTATTCTGTGCACAGTATTTTGATCATTGCTTTGACTTTTATTCCAGTGTCAAGGAAAACGTGTTGAGTAACTTAACAAGTTTCCCAAAACCTTTTCAAACCTTTAAAACTTGAACCACAATGACAGAAAAATGCTGCTGGAAGACTTTAAAGTGTAAAAATTATGTAGTCACAGAAAAATAATTAACAGATAAATTCAAAGATTTATTTCAAAAAAGGAAACCAGGTATCTCCAAACCAGAAATGGAGACAAAGTGGAGGTGTGAGGAGGGAGACACTAATTAGGGAAGTGAGAACAGGTGAGCAGACTGCAGGACTGATGAGGGACAGGTGAGACTAATCAGGGCGGGGCAGACAATCAGAGAGGTGAGGAAACACAAGAGCAGAAAGTGAGTGATCTGAGACAAGAGGAGGTTTGAAAATAAAATAGGAAACACCGAGAATGACCGAGGAAGAGAATTAAACAAAGGAAAAATGACCTCAAGAAAAG
The DNA here is from genome assembly GCA_019142605.1 of Cephalopholis sonnerati. Taxonomy (NCBI): domain Eukaryota; kingdom Metazoa; phylum Chordata; class Actinopteri; order Perciformes; family Serranidae; genus Cephalopholis; species Cephalopholis sonnerati. The sequence continues at coordinate 40,500,366 of JAGQAX010000016.1, read as the reverse complement.
AAAAAAAAAAAAAAAGTTCTCAAAGATTTAAAGAAAAACTGTTTTCCGCCTCCGCAGTTTGAGTGACAGGTGATCTCTGGGAATTTAAGAGGCAGAAACACAGCAGCGTCGGCTTATCACACAAACTGATGCCAGAACAGAAAAAGACGTGAGGCCTGTGGAACACCACTTTGTTTTCACTTAGCGCGATATGTCTGTTGGTAGGAGCGGTGATTGCTACCAAAGAAATTGGTGCCCATTTAATTCTCCTCACGACTTCATTCTGGATCCCAGCACAGCTATTAGAAAACACCTTTCACACACACACACACACACACACACACACACACACACACACACACACCATAAACAGTCGCTGAAAACGCCCTCCTTGTATTTCAGCCAAGTGTTTCTTTTTTTTTTTTCTTACACTCAGAACACCCGTCTCTTTTGTTTTTGCCTAAACTCTGGTGAAATTCCAACACGAGGCGAACGGGGCAGGAGAAGGACGAAGGAAAAACATGTTGGAATTTTCTTCTCCTCTCAGATCTTCAGGGTTTCTCAGCAGCAATTACACAGAAGTGTTACCAGATGCTTCTCGCCATTGTCGGACCAAAAACCACGTATCTGCACAAAGTCAGTCTGTCTTTCAGCACTGGGAAAAGGAAATGCTTCTTTTTTTTTTTTTTTTTAATTTACGCCAATGCAGTTTTGAAATTTCACAACAGATTTTGAAGAAAATATCTCGGGGTTGATGAGGCTCATCCTGCGCACTAACCAACAGCAAAGGAAGAAAAACAGAGAAACTGCAGTTACATGGTTATTTCCCGACAGCAGCGTTTGGTTTCTGCAATCTTATCTTATCCTTGAGCCTTGACTCCTCGCTCTCTCCAATTAGTTTAAGAAAAACACACTTACGTGCACACACAGATGCTCTGACACACAGAGACACACAGTCATGCACAGACAGGTCGTATATTTTATTTTCACACACATGCTTCAATATACAGCAGAAATATCTGTGCTCACATATTCACTGAAATAAAACCACTTCTTTCATGTTGCTATTAAAAATTAATCACTCACAATGTGAACACAGCAAAAACAATACTGAGTTTTTCCTCTGAGAATATTATCTCTGTCTTTAAAACACAATGTGAAATACAAAAAGTATCAGGCCATACATGTGAGCACCAGCACGAGAGGTACTTAAAACGTATTAGTACAACAGTTCAGAAATACTCCAAGTTAAAGTCCTGCATCTCAAATCTTACTAAACGACATTCCTACTAAAAAAACAGTAAAATTATGACCCAGTGTGTGTTGGTTTATTTATCTGCAGAGACTCTGCTCTCTGACTGGAGTTTATTTCGCCTTCACACTGGTGATAGCCGTGGCCGAAGGCATTATGTTTTAGGGTTGTCCATCCGTCCATCCGTCCATCCGTCTGGCTGTCCCATTCTTATCAAAAAGATATCAAGCCTTGAGGTAAATTCTTTAAATTTGGCACAAACATCCACTTGGACTCAGAAATAAGTGATTAGATTTTGTTTGTCCAAGGTCAAGGTCACTGTGACCTCATTCATTCATTTATTCATTGAATGGGATGTTTTTGGCCGTAACTCAAGATTTCATACGCTAGTAAGACAAAACTTGATGAAGTGATGACATTTTCTATTCAAAAGGTCAAAGGTCAGCTTGACTGTGACATCATCATGTTTTAACGTCATATCTCAGGAACAGAAGGGGAGACGTTTGGTCAGATACTGAATTGGTGACTCTAATCTTGAAGCTGTGCTGATTGTAGAGACCCCTTGACATGTTTGCGGGCGTGTACCCCCACAGCGCTCAGAGTTTATAAAAAGGTAGCGAGCAGGTGTCAGACTGTCAGCAGCAGCATCCAACAGACACAGCGCCAGAAATTACCAATATAGTGAGGTGAAATACCAAACGACAGTGAATCTGTGGTTGCCTTTTCCTTTTCCTTTTGCTGGCGAGTATGTTAGCAAACAGTAACCGACAGTCCTGCGGAGTTCATAAGTGTTGAGTTGAGTTCACTTACTTTACCCAAACTCTCTTTGCTGTTTCAGTGTAATAAATATAAAAATCTGGCATTAAACTCACAAAATGACAAGTTAATATTCTTATTCTTGTTTTCTTTGTTAAACAGAGAAATAAAACTGTACACACTCTGAATTCAAGTGTCTCTCTTTCACTGAACTGAGATGAACGTTAGCTTAATTGCCTCATTGTCATTTAGTTAGTTAGTCCACTGTTCCAACAATCGCCAGCTCTGGTTTGTCACCAAGTTTGATGTTAAAATGTGTTCTTTTTCTCGGCCTCTCACTCTGCTGCTGCTGGCGGGCTGTTTACAGTCCTCTAACGTTATCCCCACCCCAACACACATTACATTTACATGCAGCTTGAGAAAATCAAATTATTGGCTTAGTCTGAATAAAACTGGACTTTTAAATGCATGTAAACAGCTTAGTCCGACTGAAATTGACTATCCGCAGCTCGACTAACACACCTAGATAACTAGATTGAAAATCAAACTATTGCTGCATGTATCCACTTAGTCCGACTGGAGTCAGACTCGGCGTTCTGCGCATGCACCACTTTTTCTTTCGCGGCCTTTCTCCCTGAAGAAGAAGGAGATGACGTAGCAGCAGTTCACTCCTGGAAAAACAAACAAACAAACACCATGGTGACCGAGAAGCAGAAGACGCACTTCTGGACGGACGAGGAAACTACATTCATGCTCCGACAGCTAAAGGAGCTGAACATGTTGAAGTTTATGGATGGTAGGAAAACGAGAAATTTAATTTATTATTCCTCTTCAGGTCAACAGGAACTAGTTCAATACGCACTATATTAAAAAGGACACAGCGCCACCTATGGAGGCGGAGTCAGACGTACTTGGTCAGAAATTCGATTTCCTCGTCTGCATGTATACTCAGACAAGACGAGAAGTCCGACTTGACTGATTAGCCGAGCTATGAGCTTAGCTCGACTACTGCGTGCATGTAAACGTACTGACTGTCAGCTCAGCTCAGTAGAGGCTGGAGACTGACCTCTGGTGGTGCATGATGTGCATTACATACAATGAGTTTAATAGAAACAGTCAGAAATATGAATCTACACAGCCTGTGTGCTGCTAGCAAGAAACTTCTCTCTTACACTCTGAAACAGCTCAGTGAAGATTTTTCCCTCGAAAACACATGTGAACAACATCCATGGTCACCAGTGACACGACGTTCAGAGCTGGTTCAAAAGTGAAAGTTTTTCACCGACTATCTGAAGACGTTGATCGAACTGTTACATTTAAGACCGTATTTCAGCAGGATCTGCAATAGTGACTTTCAACTGAGAAATTTGGACGTGATTTCTTAGTGAGGCTGTAAGACTATTATTTGCGTAATGTAAAGGATGAAAATTTTCAGGTACTTCCTCCACCACCTGATAAAAAGTGTGTGTGTGCTTCTATGCTGAAACTCTTGAATTTAAATTGCCAGAGTTGAGACGACAGCAGAGCCAATGACTGACCTCCTCTACAGGCAATTTAGCGGTAATCCACCAATCACAGGGCTCCCTCAGTCCAACAGGTCGGCCCCGCCCACAGCCTGAGTCTAATGGAGGAGAGGGAGATAATGACACATCAAATATTTCTGACACAGGTCGCTGTCTCGTCGGCTTAACCTCCGACTGCATCGACTCTTCAAATGGCGGCGAGCTGGGGGCCGTTCATAAAGGGGGAAACTAAATACCTCATGTGGGCACACAGAGGGATTATGGGTATTTTCGGTTATGTGGGTAAGCTCAATTTTCTGACACGGTCGCTTTGGGGTTTTGATTCAGAGCAGAAACACGTTTGATATGCACACACACACACACACACACACACACACACACACACACACACACACAGTCCTCCTCACTCATTCACACACACAGAGAAGCTGCCTGTGCTCTCAGTTTCTCCCAGTGTCTCCTGGGAGAGGTAATTGCTGCGGAAGCTGAGCTACTGAGCGCCAGCCGTCTGTTTGGTTGATAGGGATCAGTGGGCGAAGAAGTGTGGAGTCTACAGAACTGTTCGCAACCTCAGAGCACAACATACAACAGTTCTCTGAAACTTTTATTACCTGTGTTAGTCAGAGCTCCTCCGGCTCTCAGATCCAGGTACAGTTACAGGTGGTGGCTGCTTGAGCCTGTAACAGTGTAGAGACAGAGGACTTGTTTCAGTTTCAGTTGCTGTTCAGTTTATTTAAGAAGGGACAGTGTAAATGGTAGAAACATGCCAGAGTTAGCTTAAAGGCTGTTTTTCATCTGTAGTCTCTCGGGGGACTGCAGATGAAAACAGGGCATACAGTTTAAAAGACTTCTCTGAACACAGGATCTGCCATTTTAAGACTGGAAAAGGACACACAGGCAGTAGTGACATGTATACATATAGAACAACACTGCAGAACAAGCAGGGCATATTAACAGCAGCAGCAGAAAAGAGTTTAGTGCTGACGTGTGTGTGTATTAATCATCCATTGTTTTAATTGATCAGTGAAAGATCTGTAAGTGTTTAGGTCTCTGATATGAACTGGAGTTATATTCCACTCTCCTGAGCCTCTGACAGACCAGACTGACTGGCTAAAAACACTTTTACACATCGGAATAGTGCAGTCTGCTCTGATGGAGCATGATTTGTGTTGCTCCTCTGCTGATTTCAGCTACAGCTGGAGGTGGAGCGAAGTCTTTGAATATCAAGCACAGGTTTGAAGTTTGTGTTATGAAGGCATTTATGGTGAATTATAAAGCATTTATAATGCTCTATGACCACACTCATAAACACACATAAAGCTTCCTGATGCACTTTATCATCATGAAACATTATGGATGTGGCTTATAATGAATTATAAGTGTCTTATGGATGTTCTAGACTAGTTATAAGCTAAAGGCTGACTGATGGAGCTTATGAAGCATTATGAATACCCAAACTCACATATACACACCTCAACAATCGTAGTTAGGGCAGTCTATGCAGTATCATAAGTTATATGTGTTCAGGAAAGTGACGTACATACGGATGCATCTATAATACTGCATGCTTCATCATCACGTGACACCCTCTCACATCTATAGACAATGTGTCATGAGTCAGAGTTTTTAGCCACAGAATACGATTCTGTAAAGACTTTCAGAGTCACTGTTTACAAGATTGTTAGTTTCAAAAAGGAAAAAAAGTGGAAAGAAATTGTTGCAGCTTTAAAATCCCACTCTCCCTATTTCAAACAGGGTTACTTGTAAGATAGTCTCATATGAGTACTTGCCACAGCTGACTGCTGAGGTGTGTACAGGTGAGTATAGGTATTTATAATGCATCATCAGCTCCATCTGTCATAAACATCCATTAACATTATAAGTCACATCTATGATTTTTTTATGACTGCTGATTTAGTGCATCAGGAAGCTTTATGTGTGTTTATGAGTGCAGTCACAGAGCATTATAAATGCTTTATAATTCATTCATAACACATTATAGATGTGATCTTCATAGAAAGTGCTACCAATATTTTCTTTAGAATGAGGCAGTGATGGAAGTGTTTTGGTTTTTTTGTTGAGTATTTATCGAGCCTAATAAAAGTACTTACTCTCCCATATGTATGTCATGCATTGTCCCACTAATGTCCTGCAGCAGGACAGTAACGAGGTGTCGACTCTGCTCACAGCACTGTACCAACAAACAGCCTTAACATGGCTGCAGATTTGTCAATGTCCTCGCTCAGCCCTGAGACTCAGACTCAGACCCTCTGTAGAGACTTTATATTTCCCCCTGAAGCAGGTTACGCTCTGCTCTCCTCCACAATAGTGCTGACGATGCAAACCACACTGATTTCCCCCGGTGTGCCTCACTCACTCACCGACTGACTGACCTCTGAGTGCTGCATGCAAACACAGTTTCACCTCCTCCACCAGCAGCCATCTGCTCAGTCCTTCCTCAGTGTCCTGCACGGGGAAGTTTAGATTCCCTGTTTGACACATCGACGTGCTTCACAGATCAGAGAGCGAACCCTCCGATCAGTCAACTGTAAATTTGCCACTAAATAAGTTTATGTGTTTGCCTTCAGTCTAGTGACAAAACAAAGAGGGACACACTCAGGGAGTTTTTAAAATTAACAGGATTTGGTGCAACACAGGACCCAAGAGACTTTACAGAATTAAATAATTACAATATTCATCATCATGACAGTAACAGTAAATAAGTATTTAGTCAGTAAATTATATTTTTAAAGCACCTTTTGAAGCAGGAGTTACAAGGTGCTGCTCAATAAACACTGAAGAAAATAACAATAAAACTAAGAAACAGAAAGTAAAGTACATTAAAACTGTGCAGACAAAAACACAGGACAAAGTGCTCACAAAATACTTTTTAACCCTTTGAACTCTGCAACAGAAACAGCCATGTCACTGCCTTATTTATACAGTGTATGGTCACTGCAGCCTGCATCAAAAAAGGATGCCATTCATCAGCACATCTGGGTGATGTTGCACTAATTAATGTAACATCTACAACGAATCCCATTCTGCTTTTGTGTCCTGAGGCTGCCTGAAAGCAGGATAAGGAGCTGGCCTCCGGTTTGTTTTTTCCTCGTCCTGGTGATCGGCACCGTAGCTGTCTGCTGCAAAAAGAATGAATGCTTTAGCTATTATCGTTCTCATTACTGATCGATATATATACAGGATTATGCAAACAGCGATCTCCTTCAATGTCCACAGGATGTCTGTTTTTAAAGGGTTAACAGCTTCGTAAAACTTTTCACTGACTCTGCATTTATTATAGCAAAGAGACGGAGCCACAATAACTCGGTCACCCTCAGTTTTCAGCCTTAATTTCAGGATGTCAGGGGGAAAAGTACATGTGTAGTAATGTAGCACTTTTTAAAAATCAATATTGCAGTTAGTCAATAACCAACGTAGAAAGACCAGCACTGGTGTCATGTGTGACCCACGTTGTGTCTTAGTTAAAAGCCTAGCGGCTGCATTTTGAAGCAGAGACACAGCAGAGCGACTCGGGGTGGTGAATCTGCCTCAGATCGTGGTGGAACTTGTCTCTGTTGTACGAGTTACGATTTAAGTGTTTGTTGATTCATATCTGGAGCCAAAAGTGACAGTTTTAGCTGCCAGAGTGGTGACAAACAACCTGAGAGAAACACGAGAGTGAAACAGAGAAACAAACCAGAGGAAGGAAAGAAAGTCTGAGAGAGAGAGAAAGAAGCCGAACGATGAAACAACCTGATGATGTTAAAGTGAAACTGCTGACTCAGCTCTCCTGGGAGTTATTCATGCAACTGGCTCTGGTATTCTAGGGAGTTTTATGTGACTGTGTGTGTTTGTGTGTCTTCACTCGGTATTTTCCATTGTTATTCCTGTTTGGTTGTTTTCTGTGTTTGCTTTATTCAGTGATTATATGTTGACATAAATTAAATTGTGGCAAAGGAGAGAGATTTTCAGGTGGAGACAAACTGCTGTGTGATGAGCAACCTTTAGGGCTAAGGTTGGAACTACAGCTTTGCAAAGATGCCTGTACATGTATCTGTGATGTGTCACTGTAAAGCAGGCAGGCACTGTGCATATTTATTTATCTCGTACTTCAGGCGTGGGCCAGCCATCAGGAAGTTTGGGAATTTTCCCAGTGGGCTGGTCTTCAGAGGGCAGGTCTTCTTTGGCCTACAGCATATACATAGCATATTCATAGATCATCTTAGCTGCAGAGAAATGGCTGGTACAGTCCATAACAGCAGGCAACAGTTACCATCAGAGCTGAAACTGAAAGTATTGTGTGTAGTGTAAGGAAGTCTTGATATATATAAAATAAATAAATACATACATATGTAAATAGAAATAAAACTTGGTAGCATTTCTTTTCTTTTCCTTTTTTCTTTGTAAACATCTTTTGACTTTTCACTCTGATGTTTATCAGCTGTCTGGTTTTCGTAACCGTTCTTGTAAATATGCAAAGCTCCAGTCAAATGAATGCGACTGTCATCAAGAGACTAGAGATTATTTTATCCTTTAATACAATATTAAATGTCAGTCTTACTTTGAGGAGGTTATGTCTGTGAGGGTAGATGCAGAATTGTATTTGTACAGAGCGTCTGCCATGATGAACAATTTGGTGTTGCGCATGGTCAGTAGGTCGGCATCGGTGCAGGTTCTCACTAGTTGGTTTGGGATGGCATTTAATGTGGCGGAGCCTCCGTATGACCGCCAAAATGGAGTGAAAGTGAGTAGGGAGAGGGTGTAGGGGGTGGTTTGGGGAAAGGCCCTCAGTGTGCTGCGCTTCTTCTTCGTCTTCTTTGTATTTATTGACGGTTCACAAACCAACTTTAAAGGTCAACCACCACCCACTGTGTGGGGGTGTGTAGGCGCTGCTCTTGATAAGAAAATATGCTTCGTATTGTCAGCGACTGTTTTAACAGTCCCGTTTTTTATGTGCCTGTATCATGTGTTTTTAAATGTGAATGGTGTGTGTTGTCGAGCCTTGTCAAGTGAGAATTTCTGTCAGTGTTGGGACAGATAATAAAATCTATTCATCTAGGTATACTTCAATTTCCGGAATAGTACGTGATAATATAAATTTCCCATCATCAGCCAAGAATTTATCAACCGAAATATACATTGTGCATCTCCAGTAAATACAGTGTGCTCTGTGTGAATATGTGAAGTCAGTGAGCTCCTGCTGGTTCCAATTTAGTTCTGTGTTCAAACACTGTTCTAAAAATCCTGAAAAGCAACATGAATGTTTACTGGGGCCTTAAATGTCCTGAGCAGTAAGATACAGCTTTCTGGCATCCATGTTGTTTCCACATCGAGGTCGGAAGAATGACTTCCCAACTCTGGAAATGGGAACTCCCGAGGAGCCCCTGAACGCAGCGCGACATGCTGAAGTTGTTCTCCTCTTTCATGTGGTCGTCAGACTCAGTCACACTGGAGGACATTTGTCTCCTCGTCCACACTACCTCGCTGTAAGACACTGTAAACTGTCATCGTCAGTGCAGCATCTGGGTGGTTTGAGAGGGCGCGGCATAAACAACGTTTCACAGGGACTCGGTTTGATTTGATTCCCTCCACGCTGGGAGGACGGCTGCACGAGGGCGGACAGTGTGTTTTGAGTTTTGGAGGCAAATTGAAGAGAGGGTTAGCTGAAGCCGCACTAACAACAGAGCAACTGGGAGACACTAACATTTATGCAGAGAAACCACACACACACACACACACACACACACACACATGTACCGAGTTACATATGAGACATGGTTCCATTTACACAGACAGATACACACAGGCAGATATGAAGTGGTGTTCATTTACAACACAGGAAAGATGCCAACATTTACGCAGGGGAACATTAATGCACACACACACACACACACACACACACACACACACACAGATGGTGGCAGCAGAGCAGACCCCCTAGTCTGTCCACATATGGCTGCAATTGACCAGTAAGGTGGGTGGATAAATGGCAGCCGACCAACCGGTGGTATAATTATCTGACCAGCCTCTTTATGGAGCCTTAAATAGCCGACTTGTTTGCACTAAAAATAAACTGTCATTTCAGCCTGCTGACATCTGACCCCTGACACCTGACCCCGGGCCACAGAGGACAGAGGTCGGCCATATTGGACTTGGCGCTAAAAATAGCACCCTTGAACCTGAATCAGAACAAAAACGGTGTTTTATTTTTGTTTGTAGCCCAAAATGTGCAAACCATCATCCTCTCAGTGATGAACTGAAAACACAATATTAAACAAAAACTTTTTTCGCAGTAGATAATTTAAAGGAAAATTCTAGTAGTTTTTAACTGTCTCAGGCCCTGATCACATTGAAAGTGTTTTAGCAACTGGAGGCAGCTTTTTGCCACGCGCCTCATGTTTCTGCGCTCTAGGCGCCTGGCGTTGTTGCTGGAGCGCTCTGAACTCCTGCAGTTGCAAAAACGGAAAAGTGCCCCACGTCATCTTTGTTTTATCCCCATTGTCCAATGGGATGATTTGAGAGGCGGGCCTTCTGTGGTGGTCACGACAACAAGTTTACAGTTGGTAAACGACTCTAAACTGGAGCTGTGGACTGCGATTACTCTAAGGATCATGTATGGGAATGAATTACAATATAACACGCTATAATTTGCTGAGGGAAATGGTTTTCATCTTACAAAAATAGACAGGAAGTCTGCGCCGCCGTGACGTGTAGTTATATTTCTGTGGAAGTCAGGCTACGCCATAGGTACGGTGTCAATTCAATGCAGAAGTGTGAATCCGCTTCAGCTTGAGCTAACTGGGCAGACACTGAGCGTTCACCAGGAGGACAGCTGCTGACGGTCCCTCAGCGTTGCGACCCACCTGTTAAACATCAGCAGGAAGTTTGCTGATCTTGTGAGGAGTTTGGCGGTCGGTGCAATCATGTTGCCTTCCTCTGAGACTGTGGAGGCCATCCACACTGGTAACCACTGCACTAGTTTCTCTTTTTTCATAGGCTATAACTGATTTCTGTCTTTTCCCCTGATGGTCGGAATGAGTCGTTAAATCTGTTGCTTGACACTTGTTTCAAAGAAAGTCACTCAGAGGGTCGAGAAGTTGCTAAATGTAGCAAGAAAGTCACAAAGTTGGCAACACCAAATGGTTCTCTCGTTGCAGAGAAAAGTGTCAGCGGTGTGAACTGGCCGGTCTGAGCTGGACTCAAGCCGGCTGATGGTGTCACCAGACAGATGGCGTGTTGGCGTGTTGGCTTGCTGCGGCAGGTGCTCCTCCATGGTCATTCAGATTTTAAGAAGCTGCAAATTATATTCAGCCACAAAATAAGATTGAAAAGCTGCAAATCACGGACGTACAGAGTTGTTGACTGGAGATGATACACCGTCTCATCGTGAGCTCACTTCCTGTCAACCGCCAGCTTTTTCCTACGTTACAGCACGGAGCGTTGACAGTAGTTGTTGGTTTCAACTCGTCTCATCAGGAATCTTTGGTCTGAACTGGGCTCAAGTCAGTAACAGCGCTGAAATGACTTCTGTATAAAAGAGACAGCCGGCCACTGCAGGAGATTTAAAAAGTTAGCAGTTAGCAGCTAACTCGAAGAAGAACAACAGTGGCCGAAATGTCCACAAATAGTGAAAACAATGAGGTCCAGGAGCTCCTTACCCTCCAAGACGAGATTAGCCGTCATATAACAGGGACGCTAAATGACTGTTATCGACATGTGATGTCATTGTTATTGTTTATAAAGAGCTGCTGACACGTATGTTATATGTCACAAGACGCTGCCGTGTTACATGTCATGCTTATGATGCCTCTTTTGCTTTTGTGATGTCAGCATGCCGTCCAATATCACACTGCATGGCATGATACTGCCGTCATTTGGCTCTGTGTAGAAGGTGCAGAGGCAGTTTAGAGCTTTTCGGACATGTTAAGTCTGAATGTCGCATGATGTGGTGGAAAACTCTGCAAAACACCAGTAAGTGGACTTTTTCCTCTGCTGTGAAAACAAAATGTTCGATCCTCTTAATAGGTAAACAAAAAACAACACTGACAGAAAGAAGCTACCAGACGTGGATTAAAAGGTATGACGCTGCGATAAGTTCCCACGTTAATGGCTTCATATTCTCAGGAGAAGTTAATCTGTAAACGTGTGTGTGTGTGTGTGTGTGTGGATGTGTGGTTATGTGAAACAGGAGATGGGTTTGTGAAGAGGAGCAAAGACGGGAGAAGAGAAATATTTAACCTTAGAACAGAGTTGTGGTATTGTAATGAACTCTTTGCCCGGGCGGCGATTTTGTAAAGAGCAATTTCCATGTCATATCTGATCAAAAGTGACGTTGTTGAAAGAGTACTTTAGCCCGCACTGCCGTCTCCAGTGTCTGCGCCGCGTTACGTTCAGTCGAACAGTTTCCCCAAAGAAAATCAAACAGATCAGGCACATGCCAAACACATCAATGTATATTTGTAAGAAAAAAAAAAGGGTGTTTGGTTTACAACCCGGGGGACACGCAGTAAAAACTCCCCACGAACAGTAAAGTTATCCATGAGCTGGAAATATGCACACACAGAATTCTGCTGCACTGTTACACAGACTGTTTCCATGTTGTTCTTACATTACACGTCCATTTTGATTTGGGACAACTGAAAAGTTTCAAAGTATGAAATGAGTGTACATTATGTATATATGTATGTTTATGATAATAGAGACTCCCAGCAATGATGTTGGTGCTGTACTGGACTGTACTGGAGTCAGAAGGCAAAGTTTTCAATGTACCAGTCACTCTATGTTCCAACCCTCACCTACGGTCAGCAGTTTCAGGTAGTGAGCCAAAAAAAAGAGATTTTGGATACTAGCAGCTAAAATAAGTTTCCTCCACAGGGTGGCTGGGCTCAGACTTATGATCCAGCCCAACGTAAGACCCTTTAAGGGCTGATGTCACAATGACATCATGTTGTCACCTGGAGGTGAAGCTGCCTCTCCCCCACAGGGCTGTAGGCTACATAGGAGTCTTCAAATGTAGTCTTGTTGTGTTATTGGGAGCCAGAATAGAAGGAGTCATGGCTCAAAACCAGCCGCCACTGCCCGTCAACAAAAACAAAGATGGTTAAATGTGATCAGACCAAAGGACTGGACGGAGGCCATCATCAAAAATGCTCACATGTGCAGCGCACACTTCATATCAGGTTAGGGACAAAGTATTTCCTGTTGTAGGGATGAAGAACGTTATGTGTATTAAGGGTTATCATGTCCACCTCATCAGAAACTGGGGAGCTATTAAGAGGAAGATTGGATTTCTCTGGAACGCTAACTTTTTAGCACATTAGCTAACGTTAGCTTCCATAGCAAAACAAACAAGATTGGCTTCCTGTGACATCATCCATCCACTGAGTGAGAGCATACGGGTCGGCCAGTCTGGTCCCGTTGGTCAGTGTTTACTTCTTCCAGTAACACTGGCGGTCCCGGAGAGTGAGTGACCTGACATGGTGCGTTGGTAAATTCAGTCTGACGCTCTACACTAAAATGAGAGCCCTGTTGGTGGAAGAAACGGAGCCTTATATTTCTACATCAATGAACCAACGCTTAAGTTAATCACACATTCACTCCGCTCGGCGCTCTGCTGCTCCGTCTCCACAGACAGAGTGTCCAGAGTGCGCTCTGCCACTCTGAGAGTGCGCTGCTCTGGATAACCCAACGCTACATTCAGACAGCGCTCCCAATTTATCAACGCTCCAGTTTGTGTCAGAGTGCGCTCCTGAACGCACCACTCACATCATCTTCCTCCATCGGCTAAAACAAGACAACACAACTTGTTAGCTAGCGCTAGCTAACGTCTGTGGAGGATTGTTTTGCCTTCAGCTAAGCCCCGCCCACCAAAATACATCATACTGTTCTCTAACAGTAAAAGAGTCGATATGGAACCAATTTGCACTTTACCAGTTTCCATATTTTCAATGTTTATGTGTTGTTTTTATCTTTTAAGGCCAATAGCAAAAAAAAAAAGTGGGCGTACTGTCTCATATCAATCACACACCCCTGAATCACATCAAAAGTGAAATCACAGCAGGTTGTGTAAAAACGACAATATCATATTGTTGTCCAAAGAATCGATGTAATACAGTATCGTGATGAAACTGGTGATTTACAGCCCTGTTATCTAGCTAGTTATAGCTGATAAAATCTGCTAGCAACAGTTTATATTTAAGCAAAATGGACAGTCGCCAACTAGATTGAACCAACATTTAGCTGACTGATATTTTCTTGAATGCAAAAAAAACCCTTTATTCAGGAAAATAAATAAAAAGACATCTTTTGTGTTTGACAGGAAGAGCAGCAGTAACTGTCAGACCCTGTCAAATTTAAATTAAACATGGAGGGTTGATTGATTAATATCTGAATGACGCTCGCATCCTTCATCCAGTGTGTGTGTGTGTGTGTGTGTGTGTGTGTGTGTGTGTGTGTGAGAGAAAGTTCAGCCTCCACATCTGGCCCTGTGTGTTCCCGCAGAGGTCAGAGGTCTGCTGGGTCTCTACAACCGCTGCCTGTGTGTGTGTGTGTGTGTGTGTGTGTGTGTGTGTGTGTGTGTGTGTGTGTGTGTGTGTGTGTGTGTGTGTGTGTCTGGAGCAGAGCTGCAGGTGAACGCCACAGGCATCATAATCACAGGTCAGGGTCACTGACTCTTTTCTCTCTGAGTGTGTGTGTGTGAGAAGAAGGAGGGTGTGTTGAGGGTGAACAGGTGGTGATGTGGTGTTCAGGGGGAGGGAGGAGAAACAGAGTTTGACTCGCTCTGCCTAAAAAACGGCTGTGACACAATGGAGATCTGCTTTTTAATCAACAGTTTGGAGAGTTTTCCAAATGGTTGAATATCATGGCTCATAGATTTCCAGTCCTAAAACATCTGAAGTTAAATAATGATATTTTTTTATTCTCATAATTGTGGCCACTTTGGTTCATGCTAACTTTGCTCTCATCTCCTCCATTTTAAAGATTCAGGAAGTACAGCTTGTACAAACACATACTGGGGCAGGCAGCGTGAGCCTCCTGAAGGTTTCAAAATGAATTTCAATTTCACATAAATGGTTTCTTGTCTTTGAGTCTGACCAAAAGTAAACACAGAAGCTAACTGACGTTGTGATGACGTATGATAAGCATTATTCTATTACATCCAAGTGGGACAGTCCTCCTGCTGTCCTCTGCCTCAGTTTTTGTCTTTAACTTTTTTGTCTTTAACCACTCATTGTCTGTTGACTCTTGAGTTATGGCCAAAAATATGTTTTGTGACTTTCAGCCACTAAATTCTAATTGGTCCATTTTTGAGTCCAAGTGGACGTTTGTGCCCAGTTTGAAAAGAGTTCTTGAGATACCGCATTGACGAGCATTGGACAGACACGAGGTCACAGTGACCTTTGACCACCAAAATCTAATTAATTTACTGCTGAGTTAAAGTGGATGTTTATACCAAATGTGAAGAATCTCTCAAGGTGTTCTTGAGATATCGCGTTCATGAGAATAGGACGGGCCGACGGAAAACTGGAGAACGTGATGCTTTTGGCCACGGCTGTCAGTGGCGAATAAAAGCTCTTTATTTTTCTCAACCTGTCTGCGCTGGAGCACCTGTGTTCATCCTCTGCAACATATTCTCATAGAACGGTTCGTATGATATCCTACGAATTTGCACCTCATGAATGACGTTATGTCCTTAACGTACAGTTACGTTATTAGCGTAAAGTTATGAAGGTCTGGTTTATGAAAAGAAGCATTTTAAAGGCGGATCACATGGATCCAAACACATGTCTCCAGGGGAAAGTCCTATTTTTTGTGACCCATCCACCTCCCCAACCTGCCTCCTTACAAGCGCTCAGACTGCTTCCTCATTTACTGCTGTCAGCGCATTAGTCATGTGATCGCAGCCCTCGTAGTCCAGCCTCTTTTTTAGGGTCTCATGTACCCACACAGATCTCTGTTTATCTGCTGACAGCCTCTCACCCTCAACCAGAGCTACAGACAGTACCCTCTGCCTCAACATGTCAGGAACTACACACTCATTACTGGAGGATACATAAACGGTAGGATGAGTGAACGGGAAGGTTAGCCTACACAGGTGATGGGGTGGTTGCCTGGCAACAACTAAAAGGCACAACAAGTATTTTTTCTCTAGTGGCATTCAATTAACAAACAAAGACAGTAAGGTGCGCCTCACGCTTTGCAACCTGTGTAAAATGCAAAGCACCTCCGGCCCTGCGTCCAGCCTCACAGACACGTCTGCAGACTCTTGTTTTTCCAGTTCTAAGTTGTGACACTGATGAACACAATAAGCAGACACACAAACACCACTCTGTCTCTTTACTTCCCATATTTCCTCCCACACGTTCGTACTTCTTCCTTCCTCTTCCTCCTTATCCAAAAACATATCTGCCTTGCCACCTGCGCCCTGACTCAGACATCTAAAGCGCCGATCTCTTTTTATCGTCATCGTTCAGGGGTCACATCCAGAGTCCAACTCCCTGCAGCGTGCAGGCAGTCGGGAGTCTGGGGACACAAGTCAGACACACTGAAGGACAGATGTCCACACACACACACACACACACTAACACACACACTCAGAGGAAGCTGAGAAACTAAAGGAAGCTATGGTGACAAACCATTTCCCCTGTTCAGCAATTACCAACCATTCAACTCTGCACTGAGGCTCATTACACGCAGGCCTGGAATGACATTTGGAAACGGTTGAAGGGGGCCCGCTCGGCTCAGCGCTGCACTTTGTTGTTGTTATTATTATTGTCTGTGCTGAGAGCGGCGCGTTAGCACATGCTGCGCTCCTCCCGCCGCCTCTCACCACCTGCACCAGCTCAAGAAACTGGAAACCCTTTCACTGGAGATGTCACAGCCCTGCACCAACAGATGATTTAAATTTGAAAATGACATGACAGCGAATGATTCAGGAACAAGTTTAATATATATTTGAACACATTTTGAGGTTGTGAGTCGATATATCAAATACAGCTGTGGGTTTATAGCTGTTTTGCAGTATGAAGGGTTTTAACTGAATTCTGTTCGTTAATTGTTTTCCGAGCGACACTGATCCATAATTTGTCTCTGCATGTCCGAGTCATTTGTCTTTATTTTTCTTCCAACAGTCAAACATGTTTACAGACGCTTGTCTCTGATGTGATACCTTATAATTATATATAGTATTAATGAAGAAGAGTAAGATATTCTTTATTAATCCCAGAGGGGAAATTCAGTTTTTTTACTCTGTTGTCATACACACAGGCCCGAAATACACACACATGCACAAACAGGACCTGCACATGCATTAAATGAGATGTCAGAGCGAGGGAGCTGCCCACTGACATGTGGCCCATGCAGTTGGAGGTTCGACGCCTGGCTCAGGGGCACCACGGCAGTGCCCAGGAGGTGAACTTCCACCTCTCCAGCCACCAGTCCAAAGTCCATCTTTGGTCCCGAGAAGGACTTGAGCCAGGTCCGTATAGACTGAGCTACTGCTGTTCCCAAGGGGCTGTAAATAACGTGTTAATTTCGATTAATAAATCACAGAAAAAAATTACGTGTTAAAAAATGACGCTGATTAATGGCGTTCTCTGGTGCCCTTTGACAGTGGCTTCGTCACATGATGGAGGCAGACGAGACGTCACTGCTTGGCCCTGTAGATGGAATGCTTTAGGGATGTATGACGTTGGATTTTTCGCAGATAGCCGATATTTAAAATAGAATAGAATAGAATAAATTTTAATTGTCCACCATGGGTGGAAATTAGTCTTCAGCTCCCCAAAACAAAGGACAACATTGTAAAAAGCAGACAAACAGTCAGTAACACAAACATACAAAGTCATTACAAAACACTTCAATCAGCTGATTGTCTGTCTGTGGCTTAAAACTCATCAGTCACATTGTCGGGTTAAGAACACTGATGGCACTCGGGACGAAGGACTTCTTAAAAACTTTTTTCGGTCACCAGAGGGACTCTGTAGCGCCTCCCGGAGCTCAAGAGCTCAAACTGACCAAAGAGAAGACGTGAGCTATTTGCCAAGATACTCCTCGCTCTCTTCCTCATCCTTTCTGTAAAGAGTTGCGTTGAGGGCTTCGTGGTTCAACAACTATTTTACTTGCCAGTGTCACAATCCTAGAAAGATTATTCTTAGATGTACAGTTAAGGTGACCGTACCACAGGTACATTTGACTGATATACATCCACTTTTTCCGCCACCTAATTTTAGTGATCATCAAGTCTCTTCTGTAGTGGAATTAACATCATATTATACATGTGTACTCTCATGGTGATGGCCCAGCAGCAGATGGAGACATGAAGTACAACACTTTTTAATGTATGTGATATTTATTTATTGTGCAAAATAAGAAAAAGCATTTTGGCGTGCTGATGTCATCATGCATCCCTACAACGTTTGCATTTAAAAAAAACACCCAGATGGACCTGGGGACATAATTTAAAAAAAAACTGAAAAAAGGTATAAATTATATTTTATCGCAATACTCAGCATATCGTAGCTCGTTTACAGTGATACTGTATCATGACTTATGTATTGTGGTAATATCGTATCGTGGGACTGATCCCCACTCCGAGTAGCTCACAGGATGCAGATTGTTTTAAACTCATTTGACATTTTATTTATATAGTGAACCACAAATATGCAAGTTTTGTCTTTTTTCTCTGATCTAACTTTGTATTTTAGGACATTTTTATTCGTATTTATTCCTTAAACAAATTCACCTCTACATGTTTCCTTTCTTTCTACATGTTAAACATGTCAGTGACAGAAAGTTAAGGAAAGATGATGGTACAAACCTAAATAGCAAACATTCTAATAAAGAAACAATTAATGATGTAAAGCATAATTTAACTACAAGTCAGAGGTCTCTAACTGCACAGTTCTGTTTATGTAACTTAACATTAGATTTAAACCTGAGGACAGACGAGCTGTAGAAACAGGCAGGGTTAATGATCCTCACTGAAGGAGAGACGTCGTTATGTGAGACTGAAGTCTGTTTCATGTTTAACTGCTCGTTACATGATGATTTAAGGGCGACACGCTTCAGTAAAATGTCCTTAAGGAAGGAAATCGTTTTGATCACAGATTTTCATCTGTTGATTTTATGACAAAAAACAAAGTTCTTGTTTGAAATGTGACGCTAGATACAAAGACTTCTGGCTGTATTTTGTCCCTCTCATGTAGACTTGACTCGTACATATAAATGACACAATAAATAAAATAACTGACCACCTCTGCAGTGTGAGTGACCAGAAATTTATTAACTGTAAATCTCTGATGATTTTTAAAATTATTTTAAAATACTGAAAAAGATTATCTGCAGTTATTCTACATTTCAACACACAGGAAGTAAAATGAATACCAAATATGCAACCAAATATATCAATAATAGAAGCAAAGTGAAAAACATTTTTAAAATTCAGACTGCACTCGACAACACTGTGTGAGAAACGCCTCATGTCTGATTATACGCAGCTCACAGATTACTGCATGTGAATCAGCATAAAACAAAAAATATTAAGATATTTTTAAAAGCCGAGTAAAACAAGACAAACTCTGTGCAGACTTTGTGCTCCAAGTAGTTTTAGATATTTTTTTTTATTTCTATTTGATGTGACAGAAAATAAATATCAGTGTTGCAGTTATGCTGCAACACTTTATACACATTTCTCTCATTTTATTCTCTCTTATCTTTAATTTAGTTGTGATATATTGCTGAAATAAAATAGTTTTTGGAAAGAAACTAATTTGACTTAAAGCATGTGAGAAGTTTCGAGGTGAACTCAGACGAGGAGCCAAACGACACACTGCCCTTTGAAGAGAAGCTGGAAACCTCTGGTGTTGGATGAAGTACCTGAACATCACGCTGGAGTAAAAGTTCACGTTACCAGAAAAAGACTTTTGGAGAAGTTAAAGTCACCTAGAACAATATTACTTGATCAAAAGTATTTGATATTTATTGTACTAAAGTATTAAAAGCAGTCATATGATTGTACGAAAGTACGTCAGTACTGAGAGAAAAAGGGAAAGCTGCTAAGAAAAAGCAAGCGCTCAGAATTTTAAAGATTAGGAAGTTTTCTCTTCATAACTTTTACACCGCCTTAAAATGGAGTGCACATTACACCTGAAGGGATCTTTTTCACCACTTATGAATTTAAAGAATAAACTTTCTTTGCTATTATGTGTAAAGTACTAAAGATGCTTAGAGGAAATATGTTGGAGTAAAAGTTTACATTTTATTTAGGACATGTAGTGGAGTAAAAGTGAAAACTGACAATATATAAAAACTCAAGGAAAGTAAAGTCCACGCTGTAAAATATCTGACTGTACATTTACAGTAAAGTACTGTGACAATTTTATAGTAAACTGCTGTGATCTAACCGTAGTTAAGCCTGCATATTACAGTGATATAACAGTGTGTTCCTGTAAATTACTGACATTAACTGTAACCTCAAAGTGTACGTACATCTGATTACTGTGATTTATCATTTATTATTTATCATGCTCCTGTAGACTTACTGTATGTCAGTATGTCACAGTAATCTCACAGCTAAACTCCATTAATTACTGTGATTTAGCAGAGCACCTCTGTAAAATTACTATATTTGATAAGGATGGGAATCAACGGAGGATCCACCATATAATCACAATACTTAAGTCACGATACAATATCACTGGGATTTTAAACATGTTGTGATATGCTGAGTATTGTGATAAAATAGATTGTGATTATTAACTTTTCCAGCTGTAAATTTTGTCAACATCAGTTTAATCTAATAAAATAAAGTTAGTAGTCTGTTCATCTCACTCACATTTTTTTTTTTTTGCAGCAAAATGTATCAAAGTGGGCCGAACAAGTAACTGATGATATTATCCTAGTAGTCCACCTAAAGTTTAATTTGCATTTGTAATATTAATAATTTATATGTTAAATAATCGATACTACCATTCTCCCAGCTTTAATATTTACCTGCATGAATTTCACAATAAATTTCTGAATTTGGTTAAATGTCACAGTAAAAGCCTGTGAGGTGATAAAAATGTCATTTGCTGTGAAATATTAGTTACATATTGTAACTTCCTGAAAATAATGTGCAGTGCAGATAATCCCAAAAAACATTCTGTAACAAGTGTTGTTGCTCCTCTTACACCACTGGAAACCTAAAGTTTAAACTGTGCCTGCACTGTGTAATCAGTAATCATATAAACAATTAACGTGCTGGTTTTTCAATTTAATTTCTAAAATGTCAGAAAATACTGGAAGTTTCCAAACATACAAGATGACGTCAACAACTTGCTTGTTTTACTTTAAAATCTAGAAAAATGTATGGTGTCCAGCAGCTCAGTGATTACAGCAGGTGTCCCATGTACAAAGACACTGTCCTTGACGCAGTGGTTGTGGGTGCGATTCCAGTCGACAGCCTGCATGTCGTCTCCTTTACATTTGAGACTGTCCTGTCTAATAACAGCAAAAAAAAAAAAATCTGTTATATTATAAATCTATATATTATATATTTATTATATTATAAATATTATATATTTTTAAAAATGGCAAATCCATGAAATTGAGAAGCTGGAAAAAAAAAAAAATGTGATTTTTTAAAACTGTAAATGTAAATTTATTTCCTGTACACGACTTGATTAAATGTAACTTTCCTTCACTGGTTTTAATCATAAAAAATGTCCCTGCCGTTCCAGTTTTCTGTCCTGTGTTTGTGTCGCTGCAGTGTGCACCAGCAGCAGCTGTGCTGTATTATAATGTGGTACACACACTGGAAATGACTCTCCCAGCTGTTCAGCTGTTGACTCTGTCAGTGATAACAGATCTGTGCGGACAGATTCTCGTTGGCTCCGTGTGGAGATGAGAATATGGTATTTTATTCAACTTAAAACCCACGACTGGGTATTTACTGTCTGTTTGCAAACATCACACATGTAAACAAGTTGGGTTTTCATGCAGGACTTTAAGGTGTAATGGAGTATTTTACTGGGACAGTCACAGATCTGAATGATTCCTACATCACTGCTGAGAAGGTCAAACAGCAGGACGAGACCTTCAGCTTTTCAAATGTATTCTGTTTCTAAAGGAAGTGGAGGACACTCTGTCCAGGTTCAGTATTGACCTGAGGGGTGTCCACAGTTAGTGAGTCGTCTGTTTAACGAGAGGTGAGGTGAGAATTTTTGGGTGAACTGAGCCTTTAAAATCCAGACAGACTGAGCGTAACCTCAGGAGGGAGGCAGAGGCTTCCAGGTTTCACAGCCTCTTTTATAGAAGGAGAAGTGTCAAAATTTCCCCCCAGCTCTTTCCACTGCTGACACGCTGCGCCGAGAACGACCACAGACACACACACACACACACACACACACACACACAGACACAACGGGCAGGCCTGTTAGAGCTGCAGGAGAACAATATCACAGCCACTGAAAATCAGCAAGTGAAGACGGCCGATATGTCTGCATGTGTGTGTGTCTGTGTGTGTGTCTGTGTGTGTGTAACATTGGCAGTATGGAGTGTTTACATCATGGGAATACACTTAACAGCTCAGTTTTGTTTGCTGCTGCTGTGAGGTCATAACTCCAGTTATTCTTTTGTCACATTGTTTATTTATCTGTATTTACTGACACTCATCTTCATCATCACTGAAGAGTCCAGATGTTAAAAATAAGCATCAGAGAGCTCTGTGTCGAGGTGCAAACTGTCACCTTTCAGCAAATATCGCCATTTTAAATCCAGTATAAGTTGTTTGTGTGATCGTGACGATCCAATGAGTTATTGAGATGGAGGCGGGGTCTGTGAGGACAAAGTCACAGGCTACATGAGGTAAACGAGGTAAATGATGTCAAGTTCTTTGCTACAAACTCTCATCACTACAACCAGGGTCGTCACATCACTAGAATTTCTAACTCGATACCCAGATAAGTACCCAACACCATTTTCCAAACCACGAGGGGAAAAATCACAAAAAGTTAACAGGCATAAAAAACATTTTACTGAAGATAAGAACACAAACAGTAACATCAATAAAATAACAACAACACTCTACTGTCCATTCTGCTTTTTAAGCCCCGCCCTCCTCACCCTGAAATTCATCAAGGTACGTCGTCTTTAAGGACAATCTGATCACTTAGAAATGTCTCACTGGAGATGAGGAGCAAAGAGGAGGAGCCTCTTCACTCGTCATCTCCTCTATTAATTTTTTATGTATTAATTTAAAGTCTCCCTTCACTAAAAAATATGTTTTCCTTCTGTTTATGTCCTCTAAAAGGTCCGATGAATGACCTTCACTATACTGACTGTCTGTGCGACGTTTGTCACTAACAAGGTGTTTTCACATTCCTCTTCTGAAGCCAACGACATCTGTGCGCTGTCCTTAAATCTGAGATTCAAACGTACGCTGGGCAGCCTCGTTGTGGTGGCGACGTTAGGTCATGTGATCGTGGTGCAGTTTGTTTATAGCCTTATGTTAGCTTCTTACATCTGGTGATTGGATTGAGGCTTCTAAAATCATCAAAGTAGTGTTCATTAGTGACGGTCACTTACTGAACAAAACGCGTCAGTGGCAACATCCCATTGGCTTTTTGACGAGGGAATCACGGCGACATTAACTTCCGTCAGCCTACAAATAATCGTCACCCTGCGGCACTCTGAGGGTGAATGATGTCTGTGTTGTAAAGTGCTTTGAGCGGTCACTAACACCAGGTCAACACTGGACGTGGAAGAGCCTGATCTGTTAATTGTGGATGCACACTGGTCAGCAGGAGATTCTGCTCTCTGCTCTGTTTGAATCCTCCCACAGACTGTGAGAAGGCTGGTGCAGCTACACTGGACCACATGGATCAAAAACATTTGGGTACGACAGCAAGTTTGATGAATGCAGACTGTGCGATGCCAACGCCTTCTGAATAGTCTAGTCCAGGGTGTACCCTGCCCCGGATAGGCTCCACCCCCCTACCCCCACCCCGGATAAGCAGTTACGGAAAAATGAGTATTATCTGAATCGATTTTTTCTCTGCTGCTCGCTGTCCGCCTGCTGCTGACAGTGACACAGACTTTCAAAATAAAAGAGTGACCTAAAGATGACGATTTAGGTCGACGTTTCCACTTTGCATCAGTGACACTGGATCATCATCACTGAACTGATGGTCGTTACACCCCGAGTGTGAATTCACCATTTACACAAAATATCAATAAATGAAGTAGTATTTTTACACACTTTGAAACATAAGGGACACACACACACACACACACACACAGAGCTGCAGGCAGCAGCATCAGCGCTCCACATCAAGAGTGAACTCAGATCTGATCTCAACTCTACAGTGAAGTTCTGGTCTGCTGACTTTGTGTGTGTGTGTGTGTGTGTGTGTGTGTGTGTGTGTGTGTGTGTGTGTGTGTGTGTGTGTGTGTGTGTGCGCGCGCGTGTGTGTGTTCCATCTGGGTGGTCAGCCAATACATTAACCATCGTGTATGTAAACAGCAACCAGTTAATGAGGCTCAGTGGCCCCACGAACCTCAAGTTTATTTGTTCAGTCAGACATCAAAAAGCAGCGCATTATGTTTATGGATATATTTTTCTACGTTACACAACCTCTAACTGACCGGCCTGAAATTTGTTTTTTGATCCGTAGCTTAAAAGGTTGTTGGTTTGAATCCCTGAAAAAGAATCAATGAACAAAGAAAAAGCTCCTCTCCCAAACTGAACACTGTAGATAATTTAAGTTTGTAAAATAACTCTAGTAAATAAAATTTGTTTGAGTGAGTGTGGACCAAGTGGCAACCTCCAAGGCTAAAATATGGAGCCAACACAAGTACCAAAACTTGCAGTTCCTCTAATGTCCACTTGAGGCTGGCTAGAAAGAGCGAGTCAGTCCCCACAGACCTCCATGTTCAAACTTTACAGCAGAAACAAACACGTTTACAGCCTGGTACAAACAACAGGTTTGGCCTCTGTAGCTAATTTCAACATTTATGACGACTGTAACTCACATTTTCTGTTTACATTTTATTAAGGCCTAAAGTTACGCATAATTAAGGGCGGGGCCTCTTTGAGTGACAGGCTGTCAGCTGAGAGTGTCCTCGGCTTCTCAGTCAGATCCACCCCACGCCCAAATATGGTCACTCCTGGCTCCAAAAAACAAGATGGTGACGGCTGAAATGCAGAACGTGAGGCCACAAACCAACGAGTGACGTCACTAAGTAGTTTAGCTTTTGATGACTCAAACAGTTAGGTCTGCAGATTTATCACAGTGTCTGTAACACCGTAGCTCTACCATTGTGCGATCTGAGCAAAAGAATTAAAATTTGCTTCGATCAAAATAAATAAATACCTCACAGGATTATTTACGGAAACAAATTAGGAAAAAAAAAACTCGTAAACAATTGAAAATCAGTTCAGTGTTTTTTCAGACTCAACACAGTATCACAAAACATCACATCATGATACTCAAGCGTCTCAATACTTTCTTACGCCCCTATAAGGGCTCATTTGTGCTCATTGTTAGATATCGAGATGGAGGCGGAGCCTTCTGTCTGTACTCTGCTTTTATTTCGTACGTATTTGTGCACATTTTCTGAACACTTACAGACATGGACAAAGCTGAGCAGTGTCAACATGATTGTGGAGGCAGTGTAGCATCAGAGACAATGAAGAAATTTAAATATTGGTGGAACCGAACAAATCCGTAAAATGGTTTAAAAAATTCTCCATCCACATGTTGAGACGTGTGTTATGGCTGCACTGAGCACCGCTGACTGCAACACTTCATCCATTAAAAGGTACAATATTACGACCTCCTCCACCGTCACCTCGTTTGTTGTTGTCTGCAACTTTTGACTCCGCCCTCTAGTGCCATCTATTGGCTGTGTCTATGCCATCATAAAGGACACATGGGAGTATGAGGTTAACAATCTTTGAAACCACACATCCCCCCCCCGACCTCGTCACATGTCCACGTTTGGTCATGGACTCTCCACGTCCACATATGACGTCCAAGGTACCCTGGGTGTGTTGGTTGTTGACGTTCTGGGACGCCGTGTCAACTTCAGCCTGTTACATGCATTGTCTGTTTTCAAAATACACTTCTGTTTTCACAGGAAATGTATAGTTTGCATACAGTCTCTTTCAAAATAAAAGCACTACGTCAGTAAAACACCACCAACGGATGTTTGTTTCCTTCAACAAAAACACGTGGTTGGGTTTAGGAAAAAAGAACAGGGTTTGGCTTTATAATCTTCTGGGAAGTGAACACCAGCCTCCCTGGTGAAAGTCTGTGGTTGTTGGACCCATCCACCACCCCTCCTGCACGCCCTACTTGGACTTCCACCACCTTAATTTTCATCCTTGTCCCACTGTATTTCCATCTGACGCCACCTGGAGCCGTTAAACAACAACAACAGCAACCGGCCACGTATCATGCCGACAGGAAAGGACGGCTTTTTTCATTTCTGTCTGACGCCAGAACTCACTGACCAAGTGCCAATATTCGACAACCTTGGAGTGAGACTGGGTTGTTTGAAATGGTCGTATCTATTTTCACACATAAAGGGGGGAAAGGAACCTTTATTCCTCATCGCTTTGAACAGTGTGACTGTAAATACCTCAAAACCTGCAGCATAAAACTCTGCATTAAATGTAAGAGATACTAAATTTATAAAATCACTGTTTTGCATCTCCAGGACTGCAGATATTCATTTTAATGTCTTTGTAAATGCAACTGCTGAACATCGTCTCTATGTCTGTTTATCCAAACACAACTGAAGGTGTAATCCACCGTGACCGGCTGAATAGAAAAGGATCAGCATGTCGAATGATTGACGTTTGTTTCCCACACCCAGTTTGCCTCAGAGGGGATGAGAGACGAGTCAAAGGAGAGAGAAAAACAGAGCTGCGGGGAGTCAGAGAGGAAATCCTCCTCCTCTCACTGTCTCTTTACTCTCTGTGTAAATCAGTGAATTAAGAGATTAAAGACAGAGAGCTGAGATTACCGGAGAGGCGCAGAGGATTAAGGTGTTCAAACATGACCATTAGCCAAATGCACAATTCTTCCAAGCATCACAAACATCACACGGCTGGTGATGGAGGATCCTTCCAGCCCTGCTGCAGCACTGTCAAATGGAAAACTTAAAACTTATTTGATCTGATTGGATTTTTGATTCAAGTGAACAAGAAGGTGACTCAGCCTCCAAGCAGGGGTGTCGTAGAGGGGGAAAAAAGTAGGGCCAATTACCCAGGGCCCCAGTGGGAGGGGGGCCCTCTAAAGCCTGGAATTAGGAGTTTAATTTTGATTGTAATTTTTTATTTCTAAATAATTAGTGCCATAAATAAATTAAAACTGCTGAAGAAATGGGTTGAATCATTTAATCGGCAACGAAACACAGGAACATCTGCACGTCATCAGCTGTATGGTGTAGTTTCGTGGGCTGCCAGTTCTCAAAATCTGGGTCATGTGAAAAACACAAACTGCCGTCACGACTGAAAGTAGCTTTGCTTTTTTGGGGCATCCAGTGGCTCAACGGCTAGAGCAGGCATCACATGTACAAAGGCTACATCCTTGCTGCAGCGGCCACAGGTCCTTTGCTGCATGTCATCCCCCCTCTGTCTCCCTCTGTCATGCTCCAGCTGTCATATCAAATAAAGGCACAAAAGCCGAAGAATAATAACTTTATAAAGAAATGGTGGGTTTGTACAGTCAAGGTGGGACCAGGTACTGTCAACAACTCCTGCTAATGGAAAACCAAAAAAGAGCGAGTCGAGTTGAGCAAAGCGGCACCGTACTATAAAGTGGAAATGCCACATTATACACCGAATTTTTAAAAATTAACTTTTAATAACAGCTGTTTTATACTGTGGAGTGTTGTAAATGGAGATTATCGAGACATAAATGCTCGTAAACCCGAAAATAGAGGTGTGGAACGTACGGCGCGGGGTCAGAACTGAGAACTAAGAGATGCAGGGTTTCAGGAGCAAGTTAAACCAACACATCCTCACTGCGACCTCGTCACATGTCCACGTTTGGTCATTGACGTCCACATATGACGTCCAAGGTACCCTGGGTAAATGGTAAATGGACGTGCATTTGTATAGCGCCTTTCTAGTCGTCTGACCACTCAAAGCGCTTTTTACACTACGAGTCACATTCACCCATTCACACACACATTCATACACTAGTGGCCGAGGCTACCATACAAGGTGCCACCTGCTACTCAGTTTTTTTAACACACTCACACACCGATGGAAGCATCATCGGGAGCAATTTGGGGTTCAGTATCTTGCTCAAGGATACTTCGACATGCGGACTGGAGGAGCCGGGGATCGAACCGGTGATCTTCCGATTGGTGGACGACCCGCTCTACCTCTGAGCCACAGCCACCCAGCCAGGTGTGTTGGTTGTTGACATTCTGGGACGCCGTGTCAACTTCAGCCTGTTACATGCATTGTCTGCTTTCAAAATACACTTCTGTTTTCACAGGAAATGTACAGTTTGCATACAGTCTCTTTCAAAATAAAAGCACTGCGTCGCTACAATACTGCGAACGTTTTTTTCCTTCAACAACAAACACGCATGGTTACGTTTTGCCAGCAAACGCACGTGGTTGGGTTTAGGAAAAAAAAACAGGGTTTGGCTTTACAGTCTTACAGGAAGTGATCACCAGCCTCCTGGGTGAAAATCAATGGTTGTCTGACCCTCCCACCAACCCTACTGGGACTTTCACCCTCTTAACTTACATGTTGTCCCGCTGCATTTCCCCCTGACACCAATGGACACTGTTCAACAATAACGGCGACTAGCCATGAATCATGCCGACATAAAAGGACAGCTTTTTTCATCGGTGTCTGACACCTGAAGGTCACTCACCAAGAGCCACATTTTGACACCTTCAGAGTGAGATGTGTTGGACCAGAATACAGCTCTCTGATAAAATCAATACTTACTGTGGTCATATTTAAAGAAAGTGAATACTGTGCAGAATATTGTCAGTCAGCAGCTTCAGTAGCTTCAACTTTAGTTTTGTGTGCTTATGACAGCATGTAAATACATGTAAACACGCTCGTGTAGTGACAGCAGAGTGACGCAGTGTGGAAAAACTCAGACATGTTGTTTATAGCACGCTTATTTTTCTGAAGACATCTCAGGCTGTTTATCATCTGGCTGTAAATGGATATTTTCAGAACGTTCTTCTTTACAACAAAAGACAGGAAACATTTTGTAGGTGGTGTTATTTATAAGTTATTATCCTGTGGTTTTACTGGTCTGACCCACTGGAGAAAACACTGGTCTTTATGTGGCCCATGAACTGAAATGAGTTTGACACCCAGCTCCAAAACCTCACACAGTAAAGTTAAATCATTTAGAACAAAAACAAAAGAGGAGTTCCTCCGACAAAAAGAGTCACCTTGATTAAAATGGAGTTTCCTGAAAGATTCAGCAGGGCTTCATGTCCACCATCTTGTCTGTGTTTTACACCTGTGAAACTGTCTCACCTCTTCACTTGAGTTGACTCAGTTAATGATTGTAATTTAATGTTATGTGGTAACACACTGAGAAATATAAAACTTTCCTTTTCAATATTAAACATTCAGTTTTTAAAGAAGTTAGATTAAAAACTTGAGTTTGGAAAGACTGAGACTAAAAACTCGAAAACTGATCAAAGTAAGTCTTTAAAAACATTTTTTAAATGTTTTGTTGGGACAGTTTCTGTGACCAGTGACATTTACACAAATATTAACTAGACAATATTTAGTAAAAATTTGATCCTCATGTACTTTTCACACACTGTAAGAACACTTTTTATTAACCTCCCCGACCACTATAATGCACAGCTGTCGATCTCTGTCTCTCTCCTGTTGAGTCTTCAGGTCAGTCATTATTTTTTTCATGTTACATGATGTCAGTTTTAAATTTTATGAGAGAAATCACCTTTTTAATATGACTCTGCTTACTGACCATCAATTTAGTCATTTTCAATGGAAGCATTTAACTAGTCGTCATAGAAAAAATGACATTTATAGCATCTCATGGACGAGATTTGGTAACAGCACATGATAGAAACATTTAACTGTCTCTCTTCAGCTTTAATGAGCCTGCCTTATTTTTGTATGTCACTCTTTATGCACCATATCCCGTGGTGAAATGTAACTATGTCAGTGGCATCAGGTAGTTACAACAGGCCTCAGTGCATGCTGTTATGATGGGCCCTAGTGCACACCACTGTGCACATATCATTTTATCACACGATCAAACGGACTCGACACAGGACAGCAACATAAATAGTACCCAGCAATCATCACTGCATCTGTATATGACAACAATGACCAAAGAAAATAAGAAATTATTCATTTAATTAAATCCTTTTATAGTTTATTTATATATTTATATATTATATTTTATGTAGCTTAAGCATGTCTGACCTGACGCCCTCAGACAGGTGCTACAGGTCGTTAAAAATACGTCCAGATGAACCAACAGTTTCTTTCACTGAGCTACAACGACACTAATCAAAGAATAATCTTGTGCAATATTTTTAACCACTGTCTTTTATTGTTTTATGTATTTTATCATTTGCTATTATAGCTGTTATATCTGTCGTGTTCAGCAGGTTGTCTTGTTTAATCTGGTTTTTAAAGAACTGATGAAGCAGCACCCATAATCTCATTATATTTAATAGATCATGACCATAAAGCTTTCTATTCTATTCTATGTAATTTCATTATAGACAGTACTGACTGTTTTATTACAAAAAAAAAACATGACAAAGATGGGTTTCCCTTTTTTAAGGGAATGTGTTTGTAGCAAATGGCACCTTGTTGAATTTAATTCGAGTTCTTCTTTGAACATCGGCATATCTCTAAGGTACAGTCACTAATAAAGGCCCATCCTCCGCACAACACATTGATGGAGGGCCCACTCTCTGTATGGGCCCCCACCTCACAGGCCCCGTGCACCCGCGTTGCCTGCACTGTCTGTATTTACACCCCTGAAACAAGCACATTTACTCTGGTGCTCTGCAGTACAAATTTGAGGCTCATCATTTGAGTTTATTTTTGTCACGACACTTTTTATTTTTGCTCCACTACATCTCAGAGGAAAATATCTAAACCTTTACTCCACTGACAGCTTGTGTCACTAATTACTTTACATTTTAAGATTCTAGCAAACAAAGCACACTGTCAAAGCCCAACTTTTAGAGACAAGAATTGAACATTTGCAATGGCTATAAACTCTCTGTGTAACACACAGTCTCATACTACGTTAAATTGCATCGGCCCTATCAAATAAAGTAAATAAAAAAGAAAATGCACAAGTACAGCTGAAATGAATCAACAGAAAATGTACTACTTTAATAATAAATGTTATTTTTCATGCAAAAAAATCAAAAACATTTCACAGTTCCAGCTTCTTAAACATGAGGATTCACTGCTTTTCCTTTTAATTATTCTACTTTAGATTTAATAATCTTGATGTGTGGTGTATCGGTTGGACAAACAGAGCATTGTGAAGATGTCACTTTGAGCTCTGGGGCTGTTATTGGATTTTTACAAACCAAATAATTAATTGCGTCACTGGGCAAATATTCAGCAGATGATTCAGATTATTTTAGCTGGTCTGCGTGATCATGTGTAGATTCTTTTATTTGGGTTTTTATGGTTCACTTACAGCATATATTAACGTACAGTTTGTCTTTCCTCTGTAGTAATTTCATGTTGTGTTTTATACTGCTTGTTTCAGAGCTGTGTATTTTTGGTTTTGTATTTCTGTCCTGTGTTGTCTGTCTGTAACTGATGTTGCTGCCTGTCTCGGACACGGCACTCTTGAAAGAGAGATTTTGATCTCAAGATGTTTTTCCTGGTTAGATAATGAAAAAATTTAAAAAATAGTCTATGATGAAAGGAACTATTAGCTGCAGTCCTGAACAGAATAGTTTTTAAATAATGAGCTCCACCTCAACACACTACAAATGAAATGCAGCAGTAAAGTCCTGCTTTTACATGAATGCATTAGTTATAATGATCAAATGACATGTTTCATAACAATATTTTCAAACTTGACCTGTGTGTCAAAATGAAGCCAAAGTTTCCCACAAAAATAATAATTTTTAGCCAGGAGTAGTTTCCACAGACTTCCTGTCCGAGCATTAAAATAAAAACTCCAAACAGAAGTTGACAGTTTTCATAATGATTACCTCACATGTCAGCGTGTCCTCTGCAGCTAAATCATCCACATAAATCCAGTAACTCTCAGCACCCATCAGATGATGATACTGAGACCCAGCACGCACGAGTCCTCCTTTATGTTTAGTGAATAAAATAATAAAAGTCATATTCAGAAAGCTGAGTGGCTATCCTGAGTGTTCGTCAGCAGGCAGGCTGCGTCTTGTCCCCTCCATCTCCCCACCCTTTACTTTGAATTAAAAAGTGACTGTTCTCAGAAATGTTCTCACACACACACACACACACACACACACACACACATTAATGTGCAAGTGTGCATGTTTGCAAAAACGTCCACATATTCAGATTCAGACAATTTTATTAATCCCAGCAGGGACAGTTTGTTTCACCAGCTCGCCTTGCACATATTATAACATACAGGAACACGTGGACACATAAAGAGATGAGAAATAAATAAAAATAAAAAATATGCCAAGGAGTTCAGGAAAGGTAAAGTAAAGGAATCTATGAATAATAAAAAGTTAATAGACTGATCATCAATATAATAGATTATTAAAAAAAACTATTAAATACTTAGAGAGAATTTAAAAGACAAACAGCAGAGGGAATAAAAGCTTCTGAATACCAGTTAGTTTTACAAGCAGGTGAAACGTGACGACACCCTGACGGCTACAGAGCAAATTCACCTGCAGGGACACGTTCAGAAGAAAATAAAATACTTTATGGAGGATTTGTTGAAACCGGTCACGTCCCTTTGTGTCACTGCTGTGATCTCAGAGCAGATTTTAACAATGCAATAAAACTGTGAATACCACAAAAAATGAGTTGCTGAATTTTATTAATCAACATCTGAATGATCGAATGGCCTCAGCTTTACTCAGCCCGACCTGGGTCACAGCAGGTCACCGGGTTAAAGGTGTTCTGTGGAAAGAAGATTAACAGCTGTCACACTGTGTACAAAGACTTATCTATGATATTGAAGAAAGGCATCTGGACGAAGAATCTCACATTTATTTTAACTATTTTCAAAAAGAATTTTTACATGTACCTCCATTTTTCAATAAAATCGTTTCAAGTTTTTTGTCAATTTATTGAACCTGTTAAAATATTACAAACAAAATAAAACTCATGAGCAATAAAATCAAAAACAAACAGGATCCTCAGCAAAATATAAACAACAAATAAACAATAATATCATTTATGTTCAAAAGGAGTGAGAAGAAATTGAAAATTTGAGGTCCTACCCACTCTTGTTTTTTTTTATATATATATTAATCATAGAAAATAAAGTTCAATTTTTATTTATTTCAGGGTCACTGTAACTGATAATCTTAGTAATTCTGTAATACTGTGAAACTGCAATATTTTCTGGGACGGTGATCGTACCGTGAATATCTCATTCCTTTGCAGCCCTACTCCTACAGTTACGTCACTTTACGTTACATATGTAACATGAAGACGCCCAGCCATGTTTCTTTTCCTAAACTGAAACTACGTAATTTAATTTTAAGTGTGTAACTTCATGTGAAGTGCGTTATGTAAAGACGCCCAACCATGTTTCTTTTTCTAACCCTAACCTATGAAACTTTACTTTGCTTAACCTGACCTGCGGAACTTCACATTATGCAAAACGTAAAGCTGCTCAACCACGTTTCTCTTCCTTAATCTAACCTACGTAACTTCACATTAAGTACATATGTTTATATTACGTACATAACGTAAAGCACCCATCCATGCTTTGTTTCCTAACCCTAACCTACAGAACTCTACTTTTCTGAACCTAACCTGTGTAACGTTACGTTAAGTACATAACTACATTACGTATATAACATGTCCACGTGACCTATGTAACTTTATATTATGTAACAATACATCACGTAAGTAACATGAAGACGCCCAACTGTGTTTCCTTTTTTAAACGTAACCTACGTAACTTCACATTAAGTACATTACTCTACATTATGCTCATAACGTAAAGACGCCCAACCATGTTTATTTCCCTAAATGTAACTTAATATTAAGTACGTAATTTTACATGAAGTACTTAATGTGAAGACGCAGTTTGTGGGTCATGAATTTGTGAGTTATCATACAAACTGTTGAGAGGATACATTAATACTGTTGTGTTTAGACTCCAGGTGATGTGCTCTGAAGCAGGATTTGGGATTAGTGAGCTAAGTTCAGGGTTAACCCTGCGTTTGTAGTGCTACAAGACTGGTTTGCTTTTTATGGGCATAAATCACCATGGTAACTGACGCTAAGCAGCTAACCTACCGTGCAGTAGGTTATCTTCAGAGGATCAGATCACAACCTGTAAAGACCTTGAATGCTGACCGATCAGATCACTGGACAAAAAAAAAGAGGGTCCTGACATGGACGAAAGTCCTGAGTGACAGGTATAAAGAGGTCAGTAGAATCATTTGAATTCCTCTCCCGTATTAAAACAGAGCTTCTAACAAACGGAGGGATCGTTTACAACATTAAACACATAAATGATGATTTCAGCTGCATATTAATTGTGTAAAGGTTCATTTATCTGACAGTCTGATTCCATCACTGCAGCTCAGAGCATGAGACACCTGAGTGATGAGAACTGAGAACAAAACCAGAGATTGTCTTCTATTAACCACACGCAGCAGCATGAACGTGACCTCCAGCTTCTTTTGTGCGGTTCGCCCTCTTTTCATCCCGACCGCCTCCCTTTGACTTCTGTGTGGTATAAAGATGTAACACCTCGTTACCTTACCCGCTGAACATACTGTAAATCCAGGAATGACGTCATCGGCAAAACAAATGGGCAGCATGTAAACATGGTTTCCAGGAAACAGAGTTGCATCAGGTTTGTTTTTATTTGCAATCGCCATGACGACGGAAACGTGACTGACATATTAAAACTGAAACTATAATTATAATCAAGTCGTTTGATTGATTATTTCCATGACATAGTCTGTATAAAACAAGAAAAACAGCAGTGAAAAAAGGTGTGCCTCTGTATATGCACGGCATGTTTGGCAAGGGGAGGCACACACACACACACACACACACACACACACACACACACACACACACACACACACACACACACACACACCTCACTTGTTAGAGGAGTGTAGCACTCTCCTCTAACATGCAAATTCAACCAAGGTGTTCCCTCACAGCCTCACCTGAGTTTCCACATACGTTAGCTCACACGTTATTTCAGAACGGAAGTTTTCATTATGATTTTGCATACAGCGCTGGGTTCGTGCCAACAAACTGCTTCTGTAAAAAAATAAATCTTTCAGTGTGTTACAGTCAGTTATCACAACAAACTGACTCTATTAAAATATTGATACAAAGCCTTCTGTCAACCTCTGTCCTATTAAAGAGGTAAAATGAAGTCCGAGCCTTCTTTAACATCAGGGAGAAACACACACCCAACTGTTGCTTCATATTTTCATGATTATACCAAGTTGTGTCTTTAACCTTTGACGTCTGTTCATAAAAGCTTCTGCAGATGTGCACTGATATGTTTGAGGCTCCCGAAGCACTGACTTTAGAATCCAGAGAAAACTGAATTGGTTCTTTTTTTATTTGCATTTGTTTTAATTACCCAAATTTATATTTAAAAGAAAACTTGACCATTTGTTTATCAGTTACTCACCCTGTGTTCACTGACTTTGTGAGGATAACTTTGTTTTTGTCTCACGACTCCACGGTGAACGAAGAATCCACACACGGAGAACGTTCTTCATGAACAGAAGTAAACAGGGGCTGAGTTTAACAACAGCAAAACTATATAACAACATCAAACTCTACAGGACAGGTGCAGTATATACAGGTCTCATTAATCCAGTCCTACGCTCAGTACTTCACAAACACACGTGTTACTAAAACGTTACGATATAAAAGACTTGCGCCGACAGGTACGATTAGATTTTGGTGTTCAAAGATCACTGTCAATATGACCTTGCACTCATTCTCATAAACGTGTTATCTCACCTGATTTGGCATAAACATTAATTTGGACTCAAGAATGAACTGATTAGATTTTGGTGGTCAAAGGTCAAAGGTCAATGTGACCTCTCAAAACATGTTTTTGGCCATAAATCAAGAATTCATTCACTGATGAGTGCTGCTAGGTCTACTACTACTTCTACTACTAGTACTACGATTACTGCTGCTACTACTACTACAACTACTTTTACTGCAACTATTACTAGTACTGCTAATACTACTGCTACTGCTACTACCTATGCTACTACTGCTAGTACTACAGTTACTGCTACTAGTACTAATAAAATATCAAAAACATTCAAATTCATTGACTTGGTTTATTTTCAAACAGCGCAAATCATGTACAAAGCAATACACAATCTACTTCCTGGAAATATTCAAAAACTGTATTTGAACAGAGATGGGGGTTATAACCTGAGGGGGGAGTCCAACTTAAAACAGCAGCGGGCACGTACAACATTAAAAAGCTTTGGGGTTCTGTTTGTGGAGTGAGGTTGTGGAACCGATTGGGTGTGGAGCTCAAGCAGTGTCCAAGCATGACCCAGTTTAAAAGGCAGTACAAATATATGGTATTCAAGAAGTACAGGCAGGAACAAGAGCTTTAACAATCAGGTTTTCTCATAAAATATTTATGTATTTTCATATTTAATCTATTTTCTGTTTTTCTTATCTATTTATTTAGTTGTTTTGTAAATAGGTCTTATGTAAATATGTATGTTGGGGAGACCGACTGTTAATTGAGATGTGGAGAAGGGGTAGGTTTAAATAAGCTATGCTTCATCCTAACCCTTTTTGGACATGTCGAGTTCATATATTGTTGTTTTGATTATCCTCATTTGTTTGGTTTGTTTACTTTCAGTTTACTTTCTTGTGTTGCTCGCACATGTTCGAAATAAAAAGAAAAAGCAAAGCAAAAGCAAAATACTACTACTACTACCTCTACTACTACTGCTAGTCCTACAGTTACTGCTGCTACTATTGTTACTTCTACTGCTACTACAACTATTGCTCCTACTGCCACTTCTGCCAAAACTGCTACGACAACTACTGCTAGTACTACTGCTACTACATCTAATACTACCACAACTACTACTACAACTACTGCTTCTACATCTGATACTACTACAACTATTGCTACAACATCTACTACTGCAATTACTGCTTATACTACATTTCCGACTTCTACTGCCACTACTACAACGACTTCTACTCAGTCCCTCCAGAAAATCACGATAATTAACGCAACTTCAGTGAAAGTCCACAATATTTGTGGGGGCTCCCGCAATTTTTCCACATCTTCCGGCTGACTTGAAACATCAGTTTGGGCGGCAGTAGCTCAGCCCATAGGGACTTGGCTTGGGAACCGGAGGGTCGTTGGTTCAAGTCCCAGCCCAGACCAAAAATATGGAGAGGTGTCAGTTCACCTCATGGGCACTGCCGAGGTTGCCCTTGAGCAAGGCACCAAACCCCCCCAGCCGCTCGGGATGCCTGTCCATGGGCAGCCCCCCCACTCTGACATCTCTCCATTTAATGCATGTATAGGTCAAGTTTGTGCATGTGTGTGTATTCGGACCCGTGTGTATCTGACAACAGAGTGTAAACCTTGAATTTCCCTTTGCGGGATTAATAGAGTATATAAAATTTAAAAAATAAAAATTAATTAAAAATTATTATTATTACGACCTCAGCCAAAGAGGTTATATTTCTGATCCTGTTTGTCAGCAGTATTACAGAAAAACTACAAGCTGATTTTCATGAAACTTGGGTGAAGGGTGCAGCATGGGCCAAAGAAGAACCCATTACATTTTGGAGCAGATCTGAATCACAGGGCAGAGCTACTAATTATTTTTCTACATTTGGGCATTTTGCTTTGTCAGAGGTCTGAGGTCTCTGAGTCCCCTTCTGGTCGTTCCATATTTTTTGTAAAAGAAAATCTGGAGTAATATGCGTGTGTGTATTGTACAAAAGAAATGTGTACAATATGGAAACTCTTGGCTCTCAGTCAGTCAGTCAGTCTGTTTCCTCACAGTCTGGGAGTCAGTCTGATTCGTATCTGATCTGTGAGCCTCAGAGTTCAACTCTGGACAGGCTGATAAATGAGGGCAATTAAAGCTTTCTCATTAATGTTGTTTTTAATTCAGCCCATCCACAGAGGGTATTCATCATCTCCCTCTGGTACCATGCATACATGTGCAGGTGTTTGTGTATGTGTGTGAGCGAGTGTGTGTTTTGATAGTGAAACAGGAGACAGAGGGTGACGGGAAGAAGGAGAGAAGGAGAGAAATCAAGGAACGAACGTCGACCGTCCAGCTCCTCGCTCTGTTTCTTTTGGCGTCATGTGGCTGTTACTGGAGTGCGGTGGGAGACAGGAAGTGAAGAGTGAGGGAATTGCTCAATTTGAACAGACACACGCTAGATCCATGACAACTGTGCGCACGCACACACACACACACACACACACGCACACACACACACACACACACACACACACACACACACACACACACCTGTGGTTGGAGGTTGAGATAATGTTTTTTATTTTGCTCTTCATAAACAGTCATTTTTCAGATGTTGGGCATCATGACAGAGTTGAAGATGAAGTTCTTCCCATTTTTTTTTTTTAGAATTTGTAGGATTCATAATCTGTCATTATGATGAAGACATGGCGATGAAGATGATTGTAATGGTGATGTAAAGGTATGAAACGTGGAGATGATTTAGTAATGATGATAAATTAATAATGACCAGCGTTGGGCAGCAGCACACTCAGGATCAACTGTATTTAAGGTATTAAAATGGCTATCAGAAATAATTATTGATTATTTTAAATAATATGATTTAATCTGCCCAACACTGGGTGGCACGGTGGTGCAGTGGTTAGCATTGTCACCTGGTTCGAACCTGGGCTGGGGGTAGAGTGCCTTGAGAGAGAGAGTGGCGCCACCTCCGTTCACTGCAATGGTTCATTTTTTTCAGAGCAATGGCGGAGCATGGAGCCCCTCAAAAGTTCCCGGAAGTTAGCACAAGCTAACCGCCGCTCAATACATTCTAATGGAGCAGCTGGTCAGAGCAACACATGTTCGAGGTAAAACGTTTAAAGAATGACATTTTCATATCATTAGGCCATCTGAATTAAATTGACATGAGTAATTAAGTATGTTGGCGGGTTTTGTCCGTCTAGATTAGAGGATTTAGAGAATATTAACAGATAAAAGTTTAGGCTAGCACAATGGATAATGATAGCAACCTGCGCAACAGGCTGATAAATGTAAATTCTGCTCGCTAAATAACTTAATCCAACCCTGTCGATTTATAGTAGTGGCGAGGTTAACGTGTAGGGATGTAATTGCAGTTACAATAGTTATACTATTTGTATTTATTTGTTTATTTGAATGTACAGTTTACATTAATAAACATAAAATCATGTAAATATACCGGATTATAGCATAGTGCTAATTTCTATCCATAGTCACAATAACAGCTACGGACATGTCTAGCATATATCCCATTGTGGTTGAATACACACTATTAGATAGTAGTAAACTTAGAAGATATGTTTAAAATCTTTGCACATATAAAACAGTTAAGAACATGAGGCAACTTGACAAATGTGTTACACATCAGTGGCCGATTATACTTATTAACCATAAGCAGCAAAAGCTGTTGATGATTGGAAAATGTGGCTCTCCATATTTTAAAGTGATACTTTTTTCTCTGCCTTGTATTTCCTGCACGAGACAGCACGCAGCACTCTCCCGGGTTGCAGGAGGAGGCCAGGGTGCAGGGAGATACTTCAAGTGGGACTTCTGCTTAGCAGTCTGTCACTCTCTGCATTTGTCCAGCAATGTCCTGAAGCCCCTTCAGGTGTTCTGGGGTTACCCGTGTTGTTTAGTAACTTCTTGGTTTTTGCATTGTTTTTCTGTTCTTTCTTATATGTTCTTTATTATAAAAAAATCAAAAATTTTCCTTGTGGTGTGGTATTTGAAAGTGTTCGAAAGTGCAAATACATTGTTTGAATATGATTACCTCACATATTTTTTTGCTGTTAAAATCTTTGTTTGTGACGGAGAAATTGCTCCTTCCGACTTTAGCCACCCATGCCTTTCTTCTGTCCCTGTCTTTGGGGAAGCCATACATGTGGACGCCTTTCTCTGAGCGGTTGGAGCATCCCCATGCAGCACAGTATACCATGGTGGAGACTATCAAGGACAACATAGTGGGAATGACACAAACAGCTTTACATGCTGATCTGTTTGACTTCTGTAGATTAAATCTTTAAGGAATTAATTGTGGTCTTCAGTGCATTGAGAAAAAAGGACTGTGTGATTTACTATGCATCAATTAGTAGTGTAAGTTTGGGATAAGCCAGAATAGTTAAATACATAGAACTCAATTTATTTGCAAGGAATTGAAGTGAAATTAATTAATTTAATTTATTTGACATTGGTTTCCTCTTAGAACACAGTTATGTCAATTGATAAATCATTGTTAGTCACCTGTCTTCTTCACTCAAGTCTGAAAGTTAGAAAAAAAGAGAGAGAAAATATTACGGTTTTATTGCTGTCAACAAATGTACAGGTAACAGAGTCCAAAGCATCTAACACAAGCATATATATTTACAAGGAAGGAATAGGTATAGAACTCAATTTATTTTCAATGAATTCAAATGAAAATTGATTTGCCACAGATTTTTTATTAGAACTCACATCATATGCTGTTGTGAGTGTAGTCAATTTGCAAATCACTGCTAGTCACCTTTAAGTTTGCCTCACTCTGAAAGTTAAAAGAGAGAGAGAGAGAGAGAGAAAATGCAGTTTTATTGCTGTCAACGAATGGTTTAGTAAAGGTAACAGAGTTCAAAACAATCAACACAAGCATATAGTACATTTACAAGGAAGGAATAGGTAAATAGTTATAGAACTCAATTTATTTTCAAGGAATTCAAATTAAATTGTATTTGCCGCGGATTTCTTATTAGAACACACTTATTGTTAGTCACCTACAACGTCAAGTCTGCCTCACTCATATCTTTAAGTAAAAAAAACAACAGAAATATTACGGTTTTATTGCTGTCAATGAAAGTACAGGTTTAGTAAACTTAACAGAGTTCAAAGCAATTAACATGAGCATAAAAATATTGCAAAGCAAAGCATTTATTGACATTATTTACCGATTGTCGCGGATTTCCTGTGGGTTTTGAATTGCCCGCCAAGCACTTCCGGGAACTTTCGGAGGGCTACGTGGACCACGTGATCGGCCAGCTTTTTGAACTTCCGTTGTCGCCACTCTCTCTCTCAAGGCACTCTAGCTGGGGGAGCCCTTCTATGTGGAGTTTGCATGTTCTCCCTGTGTCAGTGTGGGTTTCCTCCAGGTGCTCCAGCTTCCTCCCACAGTCCAAAGACATGCAGGTTAATTGGTGACTCTAAATTGTCCGTAGGTGTGAATGTGAGTGTGAATGGTTGTCTGTCTCTATGTGTCAGCCCTGTGATAGTCTGGTGACCTGTCCAGGGTGAACCCTGCCTCTCACCCAGTGTCAGCTGGGATAGGCTCCACCATTTTTTTTTTTTTTTTGGTACATAATTTGTCTAGGCCTTCAACAATCATAGATAAACATGTTAAAAAAATACCCATCATTTATTTCCATCTGATTTTTTTTTGTCCAAGCCACAGGGAGCCACTGCAGAGGGGCTAAAGAGTAGCATGCAGCTCCAGAACCAGGTTGCCCACCCCTGCACCAGGTGATCAACTCCATTGGAATGATAGGGCGCCATCTTGATGTCTGGTATCAAGTTATTACTGTAAATCTACTGTAAATCTATGGCAAGAACGTGAACAAGTCTCGGTTCTCTTGTGCTGTGGCAAGTAAAGAAAACCCGACAGACTCATGGTGTGGACAAGAATGCATTTTAAGTGAACATTTTCCCAATGCATTCAGTATTAACATTTTTGCGACTTGCAAAGTACGTTACTAGCAAAATGTTGTCATAATACGCTCGGCATTACATTTCCCTTAAAACATATTTTCTGTTTTTAAATTATTTGTATATAAACAGAATTTCTAGGAGACAGGGCTGGAAAATTCCCCAGTGCATTTCTTCCAATATAAAGTACAATATGTTCTGTCACAGTGAAACTGTCTTGCACTATTATTTCCGCCTTGTCACAAGATGTATCTGTTGGGGCAGCACTAGCTCAGTCCAAAGGGACTTGGGTTCAAGTTCCCATCTGGACCAAATATGGAGTTTGAACTGGTAGCTGGAGAGGTGCCCTTGAGGAAGACACCAAACCCCCAACTGCTCAGGGTGCCTGTCCATTGGCAGCCCCCTCACTCGGACATCTCTCCACGTAATGCATGTATAGATCCTGTTTGTGCATGTGTGTGTATTTCGGGCCTGTGTGTGTATGGCAACTGAATTTCCCCTCAGGGATTGATAAAGTAAAACTTGATCTTGTTCCACCAGCTAGTTCACTGTCACAGCTTCCTTATTGTTTCTGCAACAGTAAACTAATGGCACCAGATTTACTGTAGGTTCTACAAAATGGGACCGTTCTGGGTGACGTCCACAGCCCAAAATTTTCTGTTTCATCTGTACTTCCACCATTGACATTAATAGCTCCTTTTCCACCAACATTTCCAGGAACTTTGATTACCAGGAATTTATTTACCTGAGTAAAAGAATTCCTGGTAATCTGTGTGCTTTGTGTTTTCACCACACCTCAAAGTTCTGGAAAATTTATTCAAATCAGGCTGATGACGTATGGGGGAGTGGTAAAAGAAACTGCACTACACCTCCAGTCCACTTGCTGTTTCAGCATGTGCCCTATATTTAGCTCCGCCAGCTTGTCTGCTATTCTTCTATAGACTCGATCGTTTCGAGTCACCAACTCAAAGTCCCGCTGAATTTCTTTCTCCCTAAATACGCTCCAAAGAGCCTGGACCTCGTCGTCCGTCCACTTCTCGTAGCTTCTCTTCTTTACCTCCATTTTCCAAATGATCAAAACACAAACCAAGTGAAGCTTGTAGAAATGAAATAAAGTTTGCAGGCACACGGGCACGGAAGTGTGGAACGCTGCAAGTGTGTGTTCCACCAATCAGCGTTCTTCAGCACACAGCCCCGCCCCTCAAGAATTCTCCTACCCCTCTACTAGGTACTTTTTTCAGGGAAAGTTTGGGGTTGAGGAAAGTTTTTTCCCCAGGTAATTTCTGTGGAAACACGCCGAGGTTTTTCAAAATCCCGGGTAAATGATAAAAGTTCCTGTGGTGGAAAAGGGGCTGGTGTGTGTCTACGCTATGAAAAAATATACTGAGGTCATTTATTTGACTCAAGTTTTAGTTGTTTTGTTATAATGTTTTTTAGTGCAAGGATTCGCAATTATCACATATTAAACTATATCCATAACTGACAATCGTATGATGGATCCTTTCACGTTATGTGACAGAAGAGCTCAGAGTGTAAACATCTCTGTCAAACAGTCGTTGGAGTCATTACAGTACACGTATAGATGTGCACTTGTAAACATAAACTGTGTTTAACTTCATAATTGCTTCTATTGTGTCAGGCCTTTCACCATTTAAACAAACTGGGCTGTGGAATGTCTTGTTCTCTTTATCTTCCACCTCAAACCAATTAGCTAAATCTGCTCCTCAAAGTGGGCACGCCCACCGCACCCCTCAGGCACCCAGCATAGTTCACAGAACACACACAAGAGACCCACAATGAACCAGGAACCATTTCCAACGGAGCACACGCATCGACACACACCTACAAATATTAAAGCTAACACGCCTAAAACCAGCAGCCTGTGCACACACACCTTGAAATGAAAAAAAAAAGGGGGCGTGAAGATGAACTATCAAAGACAGGCGTGCACACATGCACGCAGGCAAAGCACACATTCCTGTCGGCCAAACTTGGCCATCCCATCCGAGGAACTCTTAGATTTTGGCCTGGGGTCATATTTCAGACGACATCCAGCCTCCAGAGATCAGTGTGTTCGAGTGCATGCAGCGCTGCAGGTGATGAAGTACCGCGTCTGGTGATGGATGAGAAGTTGCGTCATGATCTACCTGCCGCGGGTCGAAAAGCGATCACAAAAGATGCTTTATATCAGTCCAAACCTGAGTGTCTGCGTCCTTCCCTCCCTCTCACCCTGCTGCTCTGCTTGTTTACTAGTTTTCCAGTCCTTGGAG
This sequence comes from Cephalopholis sonnerati, assembly GCA_019142605.1. Lineage (NCBI taxonomy): Eukaryota > Metazoa > Chordata > Actinopteri > Perciformes > Serranidae > Cephalopholis > Cephalopholis sonnerati. The sequence goes on along the minus strand of JAGQAX010000016.1, from coordinate 40,456,474 downwards.
CATCTGCGTCATGCTTTCCTCATCAAAGTGCAGCTGTTTACCAGCGTTGCCAGGAAACAATGTAGCACCCTTTTTGACATATGCAGGGAAAATGGAGAACAATGCCGAGGCAGGTGGAGACTGGAAGAAGTGTGACCTCAAAAAAGTTGAAACAGCCCTCTTCAACATTCCCTCCTGAAAAACAAGATGTCAAGTGGAATGAAATTAACTTGATGAGAATGAAACCCACTGGTGGGATTTGTTCAGTGAGAGTTCCAGTAGTTTATTCAAACAAGACGACCGCATCCTCAACAACAGCCGAGCATCTTTAAACGTATTCTGATGTGCATTTTGATGTATCACTCTCGAAAAGCTGCATGGAAATGACAAAGTTCAATAACATTTCTTCACTTGTGCAAAAAAGTTTTCACCAGGGTTCCCACAGATCCTTAAATAGTCTGGAAAGGCACTGGATTCCTCAATCTAAAAATAAGGCCTTAATTGGTATTCAACCTTTCAAAAGTCTTAAAAATGCTGAGACATTGAAAGTAGGATTTTTATGAATCTTTTTTTTTTGACATTGCCTTTTAAAAGCTTAAAATAACCCACCTGCCCGCCACCGCTATTAAACATTCATATTAGGTTTAATTTAGGTTGTGACGTTGAATGACCAAATTTCGACATCAAAGCAACGTCTGATGACAATATCAATATGATGTAGAATACTGAGTCAGATGACGTCAATATTTTGTTGGTTTTGAGTTGTGTAAGTAACCAACATGCAGACATCATCTTGACGTAGAATCATGACATTTAGCTGTGAGGTATTAAAAACAAAATAATTAAAAGTTGCCTAATTGAATAAAAGTCCTGAAGACCTCTTCATCTGCTCTGCTAACTGGTGAATTATAAAGTCCAGCCTTTACCGTCAACTTCTGACCAAACATCGCTCTGTGTAGCCCTTTTTAACAGTTGATGGAAACATACATAATCACATTTCTTTTGTGCAACATTTTAAAAATTTACTTAGAATTTAATTGACAGTGGGTTGTTTGCAATCATGTGACTCTTATGATGCTGGAAATTTAGCCAGAGAGCAGGAAGTGGAAAAATCCATGTACTGTGTGAATTGCAGGTATCATCAGAAAATTGAAAATCATATTCGATCCATAGAAAATGAAGGAAAGTTATTATTACCACAACATGATCAATTTGCCCAGTGTGGACACCATCGTCATTGAAAATGACCTCGTCCCTCAAACCTCCTAACCTTACTAACGTGACAAACGTTACACGGCAAACCAATGAAAGCGTACAAGAGTCCCATGGACTTTATCTTTTTTCAGTGGTGTTGGCTCCATGATTGAAACGATCGGCTGATGAGTAAATGTGCTTGATATAACTGTCTTTTATATTTAACTCTGTACATAAATGCATTGCTGTCAGGCTAACGTTACTAGCTAACGTTAGCTAACTGTAGCTATTAATTTCTACCTACTAGGTCAGCTGTTCCCAGAGGTGTCTAGTGAGACACCATTAAAAAGTCCTGGTCGTGGCTTTGAGCAGGGAGAAGTCGTCACAGCGCGTTGTAATGACATGTCTAACACAACGCTTTAACGTTTGACAGCAGCTGACTCCACTCTTCCACATGGATAAAGGAAGTTTTTGCTGCTGTTCTTCTGAGACATTTTTGTTTGATTTTTTTCTGCTTCTCCCCTCTACATCCTACTATTTTTAAGACTTAAAGTGGCCCTTGTTTTCTCCCAATTCGATGGATTGGAACTTCTGTAAACAGTGCAAATCGTAAGCATTTGTACAGTGTTGGTAGTGCCCTTCCTCTGGACAGCACACCATCATATGATGTCATACGCAAAGAAGCTATTGAATGAAAACATAACTAATGTTGACAAAACAAGAGAAAGTCAGTGTTCTTTGGCGCAATTTTGCTATGAATGGAAAGTAGGAAGATAAAAGACTGGAGCTGCAGATAGCTGGAAGATACAGAAGACCTGGTCTGTGTGTTCCAATATGATTAAAACAACTTTTGACAGCAGCTACGAGGAAAATTGAACCTTGGAACTTAATTAAATTATTATAATTACCGATAATAAAAATTAGCCATCAATAAAGTTGCAGCTTTAGATTCAACACAATAGACAAAGAGATAAAGGTGGATGAAGGTGAGGCTCTTTGCTGACACTGTAAAATGTAACTGCTGTACAGTAACGTTTGTGTACTCAAAAGAGGCGCTGTTATTAATCTGAACAAATTACATGTTGCTTAAACTTGCTCTTTGACAAGTGACAGGCCTCTTCTCTGGAACAGTAAAATAACACACTGCATGTCAGCAAACACTGACACTGCTGACGTGCCCTCGAGCAAAGCACTGAATACCTCGCAGCTCCAGGGCCTCTGTGTGAAAGGCTTATGCTCTGGCCTCGCTCCTCAATCACATCACAACATAACCACAAACAGTTTGACCACGGGGGTGATAATGATAGTTTTGATCTATCTGCAAGTTTTTCAGCAGAGTTTAACAGAGATGATCTACAGGCTTCTTCTTCAAGTAATCCTTAAGACTCTTTAAAGATTACCAGATTCCTTTTGTACACACGGTACAGATGAAACATGCACAAACATGTACACGCCTGTATTCATGTGATAAACGTGTCCATCTTAAGTCTTTTGTTGAGCATGATGTGGTAAAGTCATATTCTACATAAGTAGAGGCTTACAGACTGATATCATCTGTCCTCCTTCCTCTGATCAAACAGTTCAGAAGCCTTTAAGCTAACAGGGTTTTAGCAAATTTGAGTAACACAGAGGAAACTTTGTCTGAAATATAACAAATACATCCACAAATCTGCCTGCTGATTTATGTGTTTCATTCTCTAGCGACTCCGCCATGGCTGCAGCCGCACGCTGTACTGAAGACAGTTTCACTGAGCACAGAGGGTGGATTTTGGAAATGCAGTGATGTTGCTAAGTACGCGTCCTGCGTCGCTGATGCTTAAGGAAATGAGGTGAGTTTCTCATAGGAATGAGGAAATGATGGATGGTGTGATCAGCAACAGACAAGACAGTCCAAGCACCAAACAAATAAAGTGGGTATTTTTAACGGCACGTCGGGAGGCTGTTGGCCGTATTTGTTGTGACAAATCAGGTATTTTTTAACAACACACTGGGACATTTCCAGCCATGTTTGAGGCAACAAAATCAGGTATTTTTTACCGACACCTCTGGACATTTCCGGCTGTGTGTTGCGACAACAGCGGGTATTTTTTAACGACTTGTTGGGACATTACCAGCCATTTCTGTGAAGACAAAACTGGTTATTATTTAATGACACTTGCATGTTAGTGGCATCAAAAGCAGGTATTTTTTAATGAAGGGTTGGGACTTCTTCAGCAATGATTGTGGAATCAAACCACATATTGTTCTGATGACACATCAGGACATTATCATCTGTGTTTGTGGTGACAAAACCAAGTATTATTTAATGACATTTCTGGACTTATCCAGGCATATTAGTGGCATCAAAAGCAGGTATTTTTAAACTACATGTTGGGCTTTTTCCAGCAGTGTTAGTGGTGACAAAACTGGGTAATTTCTAAGGACACATCAGGACATTTCCAGACAACAGGTCAGGCTTTTTCCAGCAGTGTTTGTGGCAACAACCTGGGTATCATTTAATGACACTTCCTGACATTCCCAGACATGTTAGTGGCAACAAAACTGAGTATTTTTTAAAGACTCAATGGGACATCTTCAGCCATGTTTGTGGCAACAAAATAAGGTATTTTTAGAACACATCAGGACTTTATCAGCCATGTTTGTCGTGATACAACCGGGTACCATTTAATGACACTTCTGGACATTCCCAGGCTTGTAAGTGGCGACAAAACCGGTCATTTTTTAATGACACGTCAGGATATCTTCAGCCAAGTTCGTGACACCAAACCAGGTATCAATCTGAAGACACATTAGGACATTATCAGTTGTATTTGTGGCGAGAAAAAAAAAAAAAAAAGGGTAATTTATTACAACCCATCAGGACATTTCCAGCTGTGTTTGTGGCAACAAAACCGGGTATTTTTGAACGACACATGGAGACATTTCTAGCCATGGTTGTGGTGACAAAACTGGGTACTTTTCAACACCACTTCAGGCTTTTTCCAGCCGTGTTTGTGGCCAAAAAGTGGGTATCTTTTAATGATACTTTCAGACATTCCCAGGCATGTAAGTGGCAACAAAACCAACTATTTTTAAAGACACACCAGGACATTTCCTATTGTGTGTGTTGGGGCAAAACTGGGTATTTTTTAACAACTTGTTGGGACATTACTAGCCATGGCAACAAAACCAGGTATTTTTTTTAACACACTGGGCATTTTCCAGCCGTGTTTGTTGCGACAAAACTGGGTATTTTTTGCAGAAACATACAATGCCAAAATTTATTCTGGGAATTGCGTTGGATGATGACATAGCTAGCTAAGCTAACTTTGGCAATTTGCAGGTGAAAATTTATCTCAGCATCTATACAGTGCATTGAAAAGTTTGTAGATTTCTGGGTTAGATACATCGATGTGTAATGTGTTCTACAAGATCTGGAATATTTTCTTGTAAAAACAAAGGTGCATAAAAACTGATATCATGTAGTGGCTTTACAGAAAGGCTAATGTTACCCTGGCTGTTTGGCTCCACAAACTGATGTTAAACTCAGATCAGATTATTTCTGCACCGTCTGGAGACAAGTCCGTAGAGAGGGCGGTCAGCCTCTGAAAAAGGCAGTGGGCAGCTGTCTGTCATGATGAAGAGCCAGCATTTCACCACAGTGTCACTGCATCTGGTCCCTCTGTCAGCTGTGCAAGAGGACAATTAAGACACGCTAAACTTTCCCAGACACATGTTTGCAGCGTTAGTTGGCCAGTTTAAATGAGATGATAAATACTCTGGGGTCAACTAGAGGATAAGGGCAAGATCTGAGAACACAGCTGCTGAAACTGCCATCATCTGTTCTTTCATCTCATTTCTTTTTTTGTGTGTAGACTGTTAAGTTCATGCAGTGGTCACACGATTTTGATAAGTCGCTCCAAAGAAATACACAAGAATCCTGGTTTCTGCTCAGTTTACAGAGTCTTTGGTTAGACATGCCGATTAGTAATACTTGCTGGTGTGCAAGAATGTTTTTGAAGACAATATAAATCCAATTTAATTTGAGCATCAAAATTATTTGACCTGACAAGTTGGAATGAATTTCTCACACTGCAGAGCTGTCACACTTCAAACTGAAATCCTTTGAATGCCGATATTTATTTTGGCACCTGAACACCGTCGGCTCACGTTTCAGTTCTGCAGGACTCCGTGCCAGCCGGCTTTTACAGACGCTCTAAACACAGTATCAGATATGCATCATAAACCCTCTGTAATAACATCTAATCCCTCACAGGTACTTCACTTAACATTATGTCATTATAATGATGACTGTGTATGATTTAATGTAAGCAGGTTTCAGATGTGTCAGACTTCTCTGAGTGGTGGAGGAAAAATTCAGATTCTTTCCTTAAATAAAAGTACGAATAAAACAGTGTGAAGTACAAGTAAAATATCAAAAGTAGAAGTATTGGTTCTGCAGGAAGTTGGCTCTGTGACTGATGTATTATTACCCCCAGTATTATTAGAGTGTTAACACTGATGCATCTGTGTGAAGGCAGCAGGGGTGTCGTGCCAACAGGCTTGTCCGTTAAGTTGTGGTTTGTAGCTGCTGTTCATACAGTGACAAGTTTACATAGGGCCGACATTAGTCAACTATAACTGTCCACACGATCAGATGTTACGTGGATTTCATGAATAGTTTAATGTTGAGAATATTACATTTTTTAAGTCCTGTTATGCTCTTTTATGTCAGTAGGTGGTGGTATGTCGCTGAGATTTGACTGGAGAGTGGATTTTCAGGGGACAAGTGTCGTTCTGACTCATAAAGAAAACTGTTGCTGAAAAAGACCGACACGCTGTATTCACTTACTCCTGTTTACAACCAGTGTTGGGCAGGCACACCTCACAGTATTAATATTACAGTTACCCTAAAACCACTTGTTACAACATTATTTTTGTATCACAGCATCACATCAGCAAATTCATTTTCGTAATCGTCACGCCGTCACGCCATACAGCAGCAAGCTTGAAACACTTACCTTACTGGCTGCAAATATTCCCGTTACTTTGATTCTGTCGGGAGGAAAGATGACAGGAACTCTGCTGCTGCAGGTAATCATACTAAAACTTTTTTCCACTGTGAAAAACACGTCCTCAAACCTCCGCTCTGAAATACCAACTACCACCTGAAGCTCCAGGAAATACACCCCGCCAAAGGTGAGCCCTCTTCGGCCGCAGAGGTCAGCTGTAGCTCTACAATGGCTAAACAAGCCAAACTGGACTCTACTGGTGGACAGCTGCAGACACAGAGAAGTGATGGAGCTGCTGGTTGGATATGTGCTGGATGAAATGTTGCCCCATGAGTGACTCTCCGTCTGTCAGACAGATCTCTGGAAAATTACTGCTCACAGGTACCTGGGGACCCCCAGGTAAAAAAGTTGCTATCCAGCCTTAGCTACACAGCAATCACCCTGACATTCACACAGAGGTACATATCTAAATTTATGGGAGATACACAACTACCAGTTTAATGGGGAGGCAAAGCAGTAATTCTAGTTTCCTGAGACAGCAGTGCTCTCTATGTGGGGATTGGACCCCTAAAGTTGGGTATTTTAAGCCAAAACATGATTTTTTCCTAACCATAACCAGGAGGTTTTTGTTTCTAAAGCTAACCACATGTTAACCACAGCAGCGTTGAAACGTGAAATTTCAACATATCCGCCACATAATACCAAGCAAATGTAATGAAATGTATCCATGGTTTGCAGAAACATACAATTTTTTTGGTGACTTGGTCGTTGAAACAGTGAATCCAAACTGTGTCTGAACTGGTTAAAATGGTCCATGTCTTTGTCACTGTGCTGTCTGCCGCCCTGGTGACGGTTTGTTCTGTGGCATGTGTGCATGAAAAGTGTTGTTGGACATCAGACCGCAGGCAGGTTTGAAAACAGAAGAAATGTCTTCAGGACACTTTTTATGTTCTCCTCAGATCAACCTTGCTGCTTGGTATTGTGTCCATCATTAAAGTTAATTTACACTCAGAGGCTGATTGTTGATTGGTTTATTTTATGGATGAACCCGTCTTAGTTAACGATACCTGCTGCAGCACGGTGGCAGATAAATACAGGTTCAAACCTAAACCTGTCCTCAAACTCTTTCACATACATCTATAACGCACAAACATGCAAACCCGTCACAGTCAGTCTTTCTCTTTGTCTCACACACACCCTCTCCTCTCTGTCTCTTACACACACACACACACACGCAAGGAGACACACGTGGGAGGGTTGACGCCGCGCTGTCTGCAGTGCGTTGAGGAGTATTGTTATTAACTGCGGTGTGAATAGAGGCAGCAGTACATCCCCTGCTCTCCGGCTGCTGCAGGGCTGCAGGGCTCGCCTTTGTTCTGCGCTCCATAATGGCACGCCATAATTACAGTCTTAGCAGAGGAGGCAGCGTCTACCTTACCCCTCGCCTCACCTCACCTCACAGGGTAGCAGAGGTACACACAGGAACACACCTCTTTCATGTCTGTACTCACGTCTGTATGTCAGTCCGTGATGTGGTCACTGTCACTGGACTCACTGTACATGGTGATATCTAAAGTTCTCCTCCTCCTCTTCCTCCCTCAACTCTTCTCTCATAAACAAAGTTCATCAGCACAAACTAAGCATTCATTAATTCTTCCCCCCTGATAGCATCACACCCGTAGGACAAATAAATCCTCTATTGTTTCCTCTGTAACTGTAATATTTATTACAGATCTCAGTACGCTTCAAACAAACAATGACGTGTTGGTGGATGTTTTTAATGTTGCACTCATTACACAGACATCTTTAAAGTATTTGTGCAGAGAATTAAAATAGAGATGTTGTCAGAACTTGACTCTCTAACTTCTCCACACCTGCATCTTTTCATTAATATTGTATGCCCTTCATCTGAAGCATACAGAGGCCTTTAAAGGGTGAGTTTGGATTGTTTGAGGTATTTATTTATCGTCTGTATTACGTGCAGTATTGTCAATTAACACGTACTGTAACTTGTTTAGCTTCCATGGCAGTATTCCTGCCTGTTTCTCCAAACTCCAAACAGCATTTTTTTGCAGACAAATATTCTATCATTGATGTTAAAGGAGAAGTCCAGTATTTTGCACTTTGAGCCCCATTCCTGGTTGTTTATGATGAAATAAAGTGGTTAAGACCAAAATCTTGACGATTGCTCCTTCTCTGACAATTTGAGAGAATTTGTCTTTCCCCTGCCTGGCTTAACAATGCTGTCTATGGCCATGTGTAAATCTGTCCTAAAACCACCTTAAACGTTGGTTTTCAAAGCCATGAAACTCACCCAGTGGTCAGTGGTGTTCCTTGATGTTCCCACATAAAAATCGTAGCAAACTGTGGTTTCCGTGATGATTTATTTGACATTTTGTCCATGCATTGATTTCCTATAGGAAGCCTCATTGTCCGTTGGTAGTAATCCGCCACTGGAAACAGAAAGGGGGTTGTTTACGACAAGGTTGTCGTCATTGTAGTCTTTTAGCTCAGCCAAAGTGCCGGCTCGACAGTGCTGTGTGCGCTCCTCCTCTTCGGAGGAATTCTCCTGCAGTCGCTGACCACACAAAACTTGCCCAATATTACTGGCTTGTAAACAACCTTCGCAGTACGATGCCTTTGAACACAACGCCAGCCTTCTTCTTCTGCTTCTTTCTGTGTCCCATTACATTGCAATGGTTTCCTGCCGGTTGGCGACACTCACGTAAAGGAGCATTATCGCCATCAAGTGGGCTGGAGTGTATAACGCTTCAGGGTCAAACCAACGATCAGGCGGAAGTTTACACACGGATGTGAGGCAGCTGAAAAAATAGTTCCACAATCCAGATGAATAGAGAACACGGATGGAAACCACAGTTTGCTACGATTTTTATGTGGGAACATCAAGGAACACCACTGACCACTGGGTGAGTTTCATGGCTTTGAAAACCAACGTTTAAGGTGGTTTTAGGACAGATTTACACATGGCCATAGACAGCATTGTTAAGCCAGGCAGGGGAAAGACAAATTCTCTCAAATTGTCAGAGAAGGAGCAATCGTCAAGATTTTGGTCTTAACCACTCTATTTCATCATAAACAACCAGGAATGGGGCTCAAAGTGCAAAATACCGGACTTCTCCTTTAAGGGTAAGTTGACATTCATCCATCCATTTTCACCCGCTTATCCAGGATTGCGTTGCCGGCTGGCAGGCTGTGCAAAAGTACTTCAGACGTCCCTCTCCTCAGCAACGCTTACCAGCTCCTCCTACAGGAACCCGAGGTGTTCCCAGGCCAGATGAGATCTATAATCCCTCCAGTGTGTTCTGGGTCTGCCCCGGGGCCTCCTACCAGCTGGACCAGGAGGATCCTGATCAGATGTTGATCCATCTCAACATGAAGGAGCAGCGGCTCTACTCCGAGCTCCCTCCAGATGTCTGAATCCTCCCCCTATCTCTAAGGCTGAGCCCAGACACCCTACAGAGGAAACTCATTTTGGCCACTTGTATCCATGATTTCATTCTCTCAGTCACTACCCAGAGCTCATGACCATAGGTGTGCCTTCCAGCTCAGCTCCCTCTTCACCATGACAGTCCAGCACAGCACCCACATCACTGCAGTCACCGCACCAAACCGCAGATCCATCTCACGCTCCATTCTACCCTCACTTGTGAAGAAGACCCCGAGATACTTGAACTCCTTCGCTTGAGGCAGTAACTCTCTCCCAACCCAGAGGGAACAATCCACCGTTCTCCAACAGAGAACAATGATGTGACTCATCCCTACCATTTTGCACTCGGCTGCAAACTGCCCCAGTGCATGCTGGAGGTCACGGTGTGATGAAGCCAACAGAAGTACATCATCTGCAAAAAGCAGAGATTCAATTCTAAGGTCCCGAAACCAGACCCCTTCCTTCTTCCAGATGGGGTCTGGTGACAAGGGACGTCTCTGGCGGAAACCAACGCCCCCTGAGAAGGACCAAATGTCATTCTCCATAGCCTCCCCAAGATCCTCCGACACCCAGGCACCTGTCTGTGCTTCAGGAGATTCCTGGGCCGACCAACCCTGAAAGGCTTCCTCCTTCATCGCTGGCGTCCACCAAGAGGTTCTTAAGTTGCCGCCAAGACAGGCTCTGGTGACTATCTGACCGCTACTTTTAGCAGCCGCCTCCGTGATGGACGCCTTAATTGACGGCTTACAAAAATACTACACAAAAAGTTTGGCTTGTAGAGACCTTAGAGTCACAGTAGGTCAAAAGAAGTTTCTTTAATCATAAAGGAAATGTTTTTCTTTCACAGCCCAGTCCTTATTGTCATAGATTGGGTAATCATTGCTATCTGTCAATCATAACGTGAAATTTCACTAAAGAATCCAGAAGCTCAGATGGTCCAACAGGTTGTCAACAAACACACATGCCTCACCTTTCAGTGAGTAATTATGACATGTCAGGTGTGGTCACTCTTGGTTTCACCCTGAAGTAGCTGGTTTAGATCATCTGGCTAAACTGGAGATTCCAACCTGTCTGATCATCTGACCGGTCCTGCCTCCACACAACAACCGAATCATCTCAGTCAAGGTGGATGTGACCCTTACATTTGTTCCCTGTCGTCATCTCTCCTGAGTAACAGTATTTGAAAAGTGCTGTATCGTTGCTACAGTAGATTCACATGTTGCGCAGAGAGCTGGTGCATCTGAGGAAAGATCTGAAAATAATGAATGATTTAAAAGAGAAAAAGGGAGGAGATGAAGAGAAGGAAGTTGTAGGAAGGAGGAGAGTGTCAGTGGGTTTGGGTCAAAATGCTTCAGATCACTGGTGCATCACTGTCCTCGACACCAGTGTTTGTTTCAGAGGGATGTTCAGGTCTCAGCTGCAGACAGCTGTGTATCATTCAGTGTTGCTGTTGTGCAGACAAGATTTACTTTATTAAAGCTGGTAGGCAGTTTTCTGGAAAAGACTGAAGCCCCTCCCACCAGACGAGCACGGGCATATGCACCAAGTCCTCAGCGCCGAGCTTTGAAGACGATTTGACATAGTTGCCAAACTGTAATTGCAACTTCCAGGTCCATCACGTGATGTCAGCGGGTCCAAAAGACTTTTCACAGATGAGACTTTACAGACTTACTCTGTGAGACGTCTGTAAAACAGTGATTTTTTTATTTTTTTGATGTACATCAACTTCCCAGTGCGGCACTTAAATCACCCTCATGTCAATCATTATATCCTGACAGTTGTACCAGTCACTAATTGTTGAATCCAGAGTTATTATGAGCTGTCGTTCATCATGTTACAGAGCCTGATCAGAGTCCTGCACCGGGTCGGGTACCCGCAGGTGTGTAATGGGTTAAAATATGTACGTATATATAAAGTCATGGATAAAAATGAACTCCAGTCGGGCAGGCAGCGGGTTAGAACATAAACATATTTTTATTTTTCAGAATAAAACAAATAAAAAGATGTGCAGTATATGTGTAATATTCTGACATCTACATCACTATTATCAGTTCCTTTTATTTTGAAAGTCAGTGGCACAAGTGTAACCTTTGACCCCGTGGTCACATTGGTCACCGACGTGGAGGACTCCAGCCATGAAACTCTGCAGCCCGAGGATGAGGTGGCAGCCTACATGGTGTTCAGATCCTCTGGAAGTTTGATGGTGGTGGAAGGAGCATGCTGAAATGTTTCCTAACCTGGCAGTGATTGAAAGTTTTCACCATCCAGTCAAAGAGACGTCTCCTCTGCTGGATTTGGAATTCAAGAATGGAGAACCAGCTTAATGTGAGGGACTGGTCACGGGACTTTTATGAACGAGTGCGGCTTTGATTTAGACATAAAGACAGGTAACAGGTCGGTTCTGCGACTGAGCTTTACGAGTATGGGCAAGTGTGGGTTTTCAAAAATGGACCAGGCAGGACTTTGAGCCTGATACCAAGCAGTTGAGAGGCAGGAGGGAAACCCTGTGCGCTTGCTCGACGTACCCACAATGCAGAAGACCTGGGTACTTTTATACCTTGAAATCAACCTTTTTTTTGCTTCATGCACCACAGAGCAGCACCCCAGGACCCCTAATCTCTGATTAGTCCAGCTTCCTTTTTTGAGTTGCTCTGCAGTGTAGGCAGTTGATGCCAATGCTGGAATAACAACTTTCTCTGCAGGATTCTCCATTTGTAGATCAGCCAATGGGAACGCCTTCTGTCTAAAATGACCTGTAACTGGACAAAGTCTCTCGTCACGGGTTAGATTTTCTAGCCTGAAAACAGAAACAAGGAGCTGCGGAAGTCTAGTTTGCTCTCAGACCACTTCAATCACAATATGCTCAAAGTTTTTTTGCCCAGTGACGCCAAAATAAAACCACAGCTTTAAATCAAATTTTGAATGAAACAGATGACAGATGTAGACAGGATCATGTAAAAAACAATTTTCAGCAGGATGTCTGATTTCAGAGGGTGAAGGCTGCACTCATCAATGTCTCTATATTAAACATGGGTCAATGTGTAAAGTTAAAGTGGCACACAAGGTGTGTTTCCATCTACAGCTTTTTTATGAGTGGAAACACTGAAATTTAGAAGAAAAATAAATAAATCTATAATAAATATTGCCAAAATGCTTTTATGCTTTGAGGTTGATATTCATGAACTCAGTGAAATGGTCTAATTTTATTTTCCTCCTCCTCTGTCCCTTCCTCATCTTCTCTTTCTTCCTCCCTGAAGGCGTAAGCTGACCCACACGTGTTCCCACAAGCTGCCGTATGAGCTCTGTCTCTCGCTGTCGGACAGTAACTCATCTCCCCTTTGACACCGGATGACAAATTGCCTCCCCGCAGGCCAACAAATCAGTGTGGTTGTTTGAGTGCAGTCATTAGCAGATGTTACGTGTTGAATCAGAGGCGTTAGTTTGTGCTGTACCTCAGTTATCAGGTCGTCCATATTTGATCCTCACTGAAATGTGGCGTCCAAAATGACATCAAAATGTACAACCAGTGAGTCGAGAGCAAGATTTGACCATGTTTATGAGAAATGGGACAAAAATTCTATGAAGTCTTGCAGATGCTTTGGTGTAATGTTCAGCACCTTATCTTCCAGGTCACCTACTTACCTTGAGACTAAGATTAAAGTTTACATGGAAACTGTTGGATACCTCTGGGCCTGAATACCAAAGATTCAATTTTCAGATTTGCACAATCGAGTTTTAAGTGGCGATAATTTACTCCCATGTTGCACCTTTCTGCCAGCTGACCGCTTCGCCTCGTTCAGTCTGTGCGGGAAAAAAACAAAAGAGAAAGAAAGAAAATTTGACGACTTAGCAACATTGTGGCTCTAAATAACAGCATTGACACAGAGGAGGGTGTGCCCGGCGCTCTCAGAGGTGAAATCAAGGAGGGGAGGAATGTTGGCCTGAGATGAAAGCAGGAGCGCAGGCTGGGATGTGTATTAACTCTCCACACATCAGCCTGTTGGTATAATAAGCCGGATCCTAGAGGCAGCAGAAGAGAAACCGGGAAGAAACATGCCAAAACATCTCTCCGTCTCTCCGTCTGTCTCTTTGTCCACACTGTGCTCAAATTATTCTGTTTCCAGTTGGCATGACTAGAATTATGCTGTCAGAGCGTCGTGCTGATGGGAGTCGTTGACGTTCATTGATTCATTCATACTTCACATTCAGCTCAGACGCCGCAGTTGTCAGAAAGCATTGTGCGTCTCTGCAAACCATAAATATGTTACATTTGTACATGTCATACGTGTCATACCATTCCTAACATGAGGTAGTATATGAGCTGACTCTGTCACCGGCAGGTGGAGGGGATGGTGGATGGTGTGTCACTGAGATGACACCCGCAGTGCTACAGAGCTCTGCTCAAGACCAACAAACAGGAAAACTGGTTGTTTTCTACTGAGACATTTCTGCGTTTTCTACCAGAATGGTGTCACAAAAAGCATTTTCCTTTACAGAGACATTGCTGTGTTTTCCTGCCAAATGAAGTAAAATACGCCATCCGGTTCAGTTTCGCCGTGGGGGGAGGAGGGATATCATGGCACTGGTTAGATGGAGGGAAGTTTACCACAGTTCATCTACACACACTACCCACAGTGTTGTGATAGAAAGCTGGTTGAAAATCAGCAAAGTATCCCTTTAACTGCAGACCTTATTTCAGGCACTTAACCACAAACCCATTCAAAAAACCCAGTGACTTTGAGACGAGGGAACTGGGAGTGCTAACATGCTAACTCATTTCCAGGTCTTAGGGCTCATTGCTGCGTCACTCTGTTAGATCAGAGAAGTCTCTTGTGTGAAATGTGAGGCATTTCTTCTTTGCTCATTTGAAACCACAAAACTGCTTCAGCTGGCTAAACAAAGGCCAAGGGGACGAAGGCGGTGGTAACACCTTTTAAAAATGTCACGATCACACCTGGTCTCCCCAGCAGAAATATTTTATTTTTGAGATGTAACAACTGACACGGGCAGCCTTTGGTGTTCAGCTGTCACTAGGAGCACTTTGGTTTCTCTTTTAACAACACATCCTCACTGTGACCTCGTCACATGTCCACGTTTGGTCATGGACTCTCCACGTCCACATATGATGTGCAAGGTACCCTGGGTGTGTTGGTTGTTGACGTTCTGGGACGCCGTGTCAACTTCAGCCTGTTACATGCATTGTCTGTTTTCAAAATACACTTCCTGTTTTCACAGGAAATGTACAGTTTGCATACAGTCTCTTTCAAAATAAAAGCACTACGTCGGTACAACACCTCCAACTGATGTTTTTCCCTTCAACAACAAACACGGGGTTACGTTTAGCCAACACACACACATGGCTGGGTTTAGGAAAAATGAACAGGGTTTGGCTTTACGGTCTTACAGGAAGTGAACACTGGCCTCCCAGGTTAAAGTTGGCAGTTGTTGGACCCATCTAGCACCCCTCCCGCCTGCCCTGCTCAGACCTTTGCCACCCTAACCATCATTGTTGTCCGGTCGCGTTTCCCCTTGACGCCACCAGGCACTGTTAAACTATAACAGCAACCAGCTGCGTATCATGTCGTCATTAAAGGACAGCTTTTTTCATCTGTGTCTGACGCTGGAAGTCACTGACCAAGCACTGGATTTCGACAAATTCAAAGTAAGACCTGGTTGCTTTTACTGCCTTGAAAGTGGAGCATGTGTGATAGTTTGACAGAACAGAGCTTCCTTTTTTGCAGACAAATTAACCAATGGGTAAACAGGACCGTTGAATGTCACTTCCCTCCTCTGGGAGCTCTACTGCTCCATGTCCACGGACCATCTATAGTAATATGGTTAACGTCTGGAGTAATGTGTACCATAAAGTTCTGTTTCACCCTCTCCACTTCTGGGGATAGTAACTTTAAAGAACTGACATTTATACTCTTTCCAGGGCAGAATATTGGAAGTTATTATTGCCATGGTCTTGGAAATTTTACTATGAGTCCTTGAAAAGTCCTGGAAACATTTTGAAGTTTTGTCCATGAATTTGTGTGGGAACATTCAAATGGTAAATCAAATCGTAGCCCATTCTTTTGTCTGTTGACTAAAATGAACACATTTCAAATAACTCTGACTAACACAGTTTTACAACACGTTTAATCCACAGAGAGTTTTTTCTTACTTTCATTAGTGACTTTCAGATGTTTGAACACAGCAGATGAGTTCAGGTTCAGAGAGCGAACATTTTTTTATGTTACATTTTTGTTCCTGTGACCTTCAAAGGACCAGGAAGTAGCTGTGTGCCAACTAACCCCGGTCTCCCCTAATGATGTCTGCCAAATTGAATTCTACGTCAGTTTAACAGAACTTTTTGTAATTTGCACATTTAATTCTGTGTCATATGATCATAAAAAACACAGATCACATTTCACAACCGTTTTTTTTTTAATTTTATTGAACTTAAAAATTTGGTCAGTGCACAATGATAGTGTTTTTATTTGGCCTTAAACTAATTAGGCGAAATCAGCTTCCAAAATTTTTGTCACATTAACTCAAAATTGTTAACAGAACATAAAAAAATTATGTCAACCCCACAGGGAGGAGTTTTTGTGTCAAGTCAATATAAAGTTTTTATGCCGTTGTGTAGACTTTATGTTAAAATTTTGTGTCATGGATGGACTGGTTCACAGTGTGGAGTAATATTCGTCTCATTAACTGCAAAAATATGTTTTGTTCTTGTGCAACTGGAGATCAAATCTGATTTATCTGGATTCCCACTGTGATTTTATCCCTCAGTGTGTGTGTGTGTGTGTGTGTGTGTGTGTGTGTGTGTGTGTGTGTGTGAGGTTTAATTTGAAAGCTGAGTTAAATTACAGTCCGAGTCTCTGCTGCCCAAATCACAAGTTTAGAGTTTCTGCAGAGAAACAGGCTGTTTGATGTTTGTTGTAAGTGTCCCTGTGTGGGACCACAGGCGGTGGCCTCAGTGTGTGTGTGTGTGTGTGAGGGTGTGTGTGTCCGTAGAATCACATCTAGATCAGGTTTTGTCTCATCGCCTCATTTTGAGCCCCAAAAATAGAAAAACTAGAACAATAAGACGTCTTTTTTTTTTTTTTAACATGTTGAGTCTTGTGGTTTTTGGGTCTTGTGTGTCAGTGTGTGTCAGTGTGTGTGTTTAATAAAAATAATTTGGATAATAAGGTCTGCGGCCTTTCAGCAGCAGCTTATGGAGATCATTTGGTCTGATCCGCCTTATTTTGCTTTTGGCGAGCAGGAAGAATTTTATTTTGGAAACGCGCTGTGTTTCCTGAGCCAACCTGACACTGTCCTGTTTTTATTATAAAATCACGCACAGGATTTGTGAACAGTTATTTCTGAATACATATCACTGCAGTCTGCTCTCTGTTTATCAAACATTAAATAGATATGTTTGACTGGATTTTACGCAAAAAAAACGAGTCGGATATTTGATCCTAAAATGACTTTGTTTAATTTTGTGTATCGATGTGAAGGCCACAGTCATTAATGTCCTCATAGGTGACATGAAATAACCGCTTATTATTGTATTTTATCACCACAACAAACCAAATATTTCAGCAGCCATCAGCCTTTATTTTATTTTCCTGATGTTTTTATTTGTTTCTTCTTATTTTGATCTATTTTATTCAGTTAATTTTATATGAACTGCGGCCCTGAATTATTCAGCTCATAAACACACCTCATTAATGATATTTTAATGGTTAAACCGGCTCTTTTACTTCACGTGCGCATGAAGGCCAAACGCCGAGAGCAGCCTCCGCTCCGCCGCTCGCGCTCTTTGTGATTAGTGTGACACGGGCGGAGCGCGGCAGCCAATGAGCGCGCGGTGTGTGCCAAGTGGAGGCAGAGAGGGCTGCGTGCAGACGCACAGTGCGCTCTGAAGAGGAGGAACACACTGCGCTCCTCTCAACGCCTCCTCACAACACGGGAGGGAACCGAGCACCGGGCTGCGGGTCCAGGACGGAGAGGAGAAGCAGAGCCAGCCGGTGTGGAGGATATTGAATCACATGTTCGGCCTTTCTCGGGGAGTTTCGGGGGTTTGTTTTTGCGAGCGCCGCCGCGCGTGCTGTCCGCCTCAATGGTGTTAAACTCTGAGCGGGAGGTCTGTGGAGCGTTGAGCTGGGATGTAGCGGAGGGGAAACCCACATAAAGCCGCCCTGAAGTCTTGTTTTCCTGCAGCAGGAGTCAGAGCCGAAGGTAGATGACATTTTAAGAGGCTGCTGTTTGTTCCTGGAAACTCTCCTCTGACAGTCTGCAGACTCTTCTGACATTGATGGTGGGTTCGTTTATGATGACCCCCCTCCGGAGGTCAGACTGACCCCTCTTATTTCCCTCCTCATCACTGCCCCTCACCCCAATGATGACTATGAGCTCTATATCGGACACTTTGGTCCCGCCCGATCCCTCCAAATCCGCCTTCCTGGAGTTCGGCGGCCACGGGTACCCCGGGCACCAGCAGCCCTCCCCCGGCCTGTCCCACAACCATTACCCGGTCCACGGGCTGCACGCTGTGGGCCCCTCGCAGCACGACGGGCCCTTCTCCTCCGGTGCATCGTCGTACGGACGCCCGCTGGGATACCCGCCCTATCACAGCCCCGTGAGCGCGCACCACCCCGGGGCCTACCTGCCTTATCAGCACGGGGGTCACGGCGGCGCGCTCGGACACACCAGACTGGAGGATGCAGGTAGGTTCACACACAGTATTCATGCGTCACTTTTTATTGCAGCTTGATTTTATCACCAACTCCTAAATCATCATGTGCAGCACGAGGCGCATTTCCAGGTGCTGCTGATGTTGAAAGATCTCAAAGAAAGCAAACAAAGACAGAGCTCAGCCAATCAGCGTGTTCCGTCCCCTTATTTCATTTTTACTGGTGCTAAAAATATTAATTATCCGTCAATAATTCCATCTGTCGTCTTAGATGAAGACAAAAGTGTTGGGCACAGTTAAAATGAAGCGCGCAGAGGACATTAAACGCAACATTACGCACAGAATAATGGAGCTGAGGAAATAAACCCTCCTCCCTCACAGATGTTTGATTCTATATTCCAGAAAAACATGAAAATGAACCGCAGCGCAGCGCAATAATTGGATCCACACACAGGTCGGCCGCAGCGTCATGTTCAGTGTACTTTGGGGTTGGACTGGAGATGAGTTTAAGGCCTGCTCAGACTGTGGGACTCTCCACAAGAAGCAGCCGACACCGGGCCTGTGGTGTCCCGCAGCGGCCCGGGAGCTGCGCCTTCTCCAAACCCAAAGCCTCAGCCGTCATCTGCCGAGTAACATCCGGCCTGTCTCTGCTGCCTGCGCCCACAGGCCTGCATCAAGAATCATAATCATAATAATAATAATAGCCTAATTAAAAGATGTCCTACTCCACTTTCACGCCTGATAAATTTACAGGAAATAATTGTAGAATTAGATTAAAACAAAATGTTGATTTAACTAGAAACATTATTTCCTGTCTTTTACAGATTTTTATCTTTATGTGAAAATAAAATATCACAAACATTTGAGACCAAACACATCCGTTTTGATTTAAAAAATGCACAACACTACTTATTATATTATATTATTATAAAATATTTCTTGATTGTCATGTTTATAAAAACTGAACAATAAAATAAAAGAAAATAATGATTTTTGAAATTTAAATTCACAGCCAACCTCGAAAAGGCCTTTACATGTTGACAGCAGCTGTTCTATGTCATGTCTTTAAAATGCTTTAATGCAAAAACAGAAAAATATTAAATGTACAGAAACTACACATTTCAAAAAGACATGACACACTTTATGGTAGCTGTTCAGTGACATGATGTTTGGTTCCTCCCAGGCTGCACAGAGCAAATAGAAACACTAAAGAGAGCTGAATTTAGAACATTAAGACGAGATAAAACCACAGGTAATGACCACATAAAACTGTGACAAATAACTAAGCATAAGTAATAACATGAGCTGTGTCTTAAATATGAAATAAACAGCAGCAGGTTTAGAGTTCACTGCACATGAAGTTATTTCAGCTCAGCAGCTGCAGGTCGATGAAAAAGATCCTTCGTTGCTCAGATATTCTGCAGGCAGGTTTATTTATACAGACACAATTTAAAGTGATTTACAGGGGCCAATAAAAGAGCATTAAAAGATAATAAATACATAATTAAATTGGAGGGAAAAAAGTGTAGTGAAGAAAACAATCTGCAGTTTACTGCAGTCAGTCCACATATATGTTACATTATTGTTAACACGTGTAGAGTCTGAACATGAACCACTACTATTACTACCACTACTGATTGTCATGATAATAATAATAATAATAATAATGCAGGTAATTGTAAAGACATTCAATTAAATAAATGTGTGACTGCAGGCAAAATAATTGTATTTTTTCTGTCAGAACTTGCTCTCTTTCTTTCTTCTGCCCCACATGCACGATATCTGTTTTTCTGAGGGCAAGTAGGTTTTTTTTTCTTTTCCACAATCTGTTTATTGAACATTTTCAAATAGATCAGATAAAAAAAAAAAAGTCATATTTTGGTCTGTCCGACAGTGATACAACAAAAAGATTAAGTACGTAAAATAGAAACAATACAAACTCAAGACAGAACAAATCCTACAAACCAAATCAGCACCCAGAACAAAACAAAGAACAAAATATAGTAATTAAATAGTAATTAAATTAAAATATAAATCAAATATGTTAATACGTGTGTATAATGATAACAATTAATATAAAATACTAAAACATAATATCATGGTTGTTGGTTGAACAACTGCCTGTTACATCACAGCTTAATGTCTCTACAATACATTTAGAATTTATTCAGGAAACTCTGGTGCAAGTGAGATTTAAGACTTTTTAACAGCACTCATGAAATTTAAAACCAATTTTACAGTAACCAAAATTAAAAGAAAAAAAAAAAAACAGGGAGAATTTTGCCCAAATATTTATTGTAGCATAAAAGCTTTTGGTGACGTCAGTGTGAGAAACACTCTGTAAATTCTTGTCAATATTTTTTAAAGGTACTTATTATTTTGAGATTTAACAATGTCAGAAAAAACAATTCATAAAAACCCAACAATGTTAGAGTCCCAAAGGAAATTTGTCTCAGGCAGAAAAAAGTGCTAGACGCCGCTGCGTGACATTTAACATGTAACAACACACGGCAGACAGTGGATGGTGGACGGTGGACGGCGTGGTGTCACATGACCTGGACACAAAAACTGAGGCAAAATATTTCACATACCCCAAAATAAATGAAGCAAACTATGAGACAATAAATCTATACAAAGCCTGAGAACATGTGATCGTTAGACCACAAGAAGTGCATAATACTTTAAAGACTTTTGAAAGATTGATTGAAGACATTTTAACATCAAATTACAGCTTTATTTTTAGAATAATGGATTCAACGAAGGACGTGTGGGAACTCTGTTTGAGCACAAACTCAGCTTTAAGTCTGACTTCTCATTTTCTCTGTTTAAAATAGAAGAAAGTTGTCAGGAGGGCCAAGAAAATGATGAAGGAGCCAATAAAAATGTACAAATCTCAAGTAATAATCACTTAAATATTATTGTACAAAAATTCAAGCTTGTGATAAATATTGTTTCACTTTTTATGAATAAAAACAGAGCAGAAAAAAATGTAAGAAATTAAACTGCAATTCAGTCTATTTACATGTAAACTGATTTCATTCCAACTCAACTTTGTAAATCAGTGAAAATACTGATACTTTAAATATATTTAAATTTCTTTCAGAACTTTTTTTTGGCCAGCAGATATAAATAAGATATGAACTATCAGCCGGTGTTCTCAGCTCGTCTCTAAATCATTTATAAATAAAGTTATTATAAATAAAAGACTCAAATACTCTCACCCACTGCTTTATCAGCACTAAACTTTCTCATTATTGACAAACATGATTTTGACTTGAAAATGCTGCAACATTTTGTCAGATATGAAACCTCCTTTAATACACCTTCGTGCAGATGCAGTTATTGGTGTTGACAGAACGCACGGCGTCACTGCTCCCACTTCCCAAATAACTTTAATTAAATTTCTCACATTGGAATTTAATAACAGTTTGTTGAGATGAGGTCAAACAGGGAGTCACACATCTTGACTGACGCTGAGTTTCATCTGTTTGTCATTGTAAGCTTATAATAAGACATGAAATATTTCCTTATTTATAATAGTAAACTTTATTTATAAAGCACCTTTCGCAGTTTACAATAAAACTGGACACATTTAAAGCACAAGGAGAGTGAGACAAACTAAAATGTCACCAAAATAAAATCTAAAATGAAGAAGGCCAAAACTAAAATCAAGAGAATAAACAAGAATTAAAATCAACAAGACGGCTCAAATCAAATCAAATCAAATCAGAATTTGCTTTCGGGTACAAGTGCATTTTTACGAGACGCTTAAACAAAGACAGACGGCCTCGTATCCTCGGGAAGGTTGATCCAGAGCCTCGGGGCCCTGATTTCAAAAGCTCCGTCCCCTCTAGTCGTCAAAGACGCCTGCCCAGAGAGCTCAAACTACACAGAGGTTCATAAGGGGTTAAAGGTCTGAGATGTAATCTGGAATCAGGACACGAAGAGCGTGAAAAGTAATCAATGAAATCAATCCTGAAACAAACAGGGAGCTGATGTGAAGAAGCTAAAAGTGGTGTGATGTGATCGTACTTCCTGTTCGGTACAATCTGGAGTCGTTTTAAAGTTTTTTGATGAAGACGAGAAAAGAGGCTGTCGCTATACTCAAGGCCAACAGTTTGTGTTTCTCTAAAAGTTCAAATAAATCTTATTTCTGAGGTGATAAAAACATGACGATGATGATGATGATGATGATTAACTGGTTGCTCAAAACATAAATTACTATCAAACATGACACCAAGGTTTCCTCCAACAGGCTTCATGTGTTGTGACACATCACAGATGAGCAGAGCCTCATGAGGCTGTATTTTCTCGCTTTTATCAAAAGTCCAGGTCCAGTTTGTGACGAAGAGTCACTGCTTCAGTACGTCTCTATATTCTGAGCCTTAATAAAGGCAAAGCAAATAGAAAAAATATTTAAAGGGGGAAAAAACATTTGATAATTCAGTCTTTGTTTTTAGTTTGACACTTAGAGCTGCGGTTTGTGGCACCATGACAGTAAACTGAAGCTTACTGTTCTCAAAACAAAGGAAAATAAAATTTTATGTGTTTATTTAAACAGGAAGTCTCTGTGAGATCTGATCGCTGTATCAGGAGTACAAAAATAACATGTACAGTTCAAACACAGACACATCAAACATACTTAGACTTGAGAAAAGCAGTTATGAGTGTGACTGAACACATGTCCTTTGAAAACGTGCAGATGGAGAATTAAATATGTTTCGAGCTCGTTCCATTTGTTTGCAGCCGAGTGTTTGAGGCCATGTCTTCACATTAAGACGTCCTGAGACTGTGTGAGGACAGAGTTTAAAAATCAAACTAACAGGCTCAAAAACTGAAAATCAAACGGCCGCTGAGGAGCAGATCTTACCCCGGGAAAATCAGACCTTTGTTGAGGCGAGCGTGACGTTTCACGTGGTTTATTTTACCATTTCAGTGAGCACACAAACAAAGAGCTATGGCGTCTGCAGCCTGTCGTGTCCCACTAAAAACCAAGGACCCTTCATGGCTGCCTGTCCCCTCCTTTACCTACCTACCCACAATTCACCTGGTGTACCCAAACAGCCCAAAATCTTCAGAACAAAAGCATCTACAGGTCTGCGTATTCACTGAATAAACTAATTCAGCCGTGTTCGTCCAATGAAACAACAAAATAACCACATGTTTAGTTATTAAATATGACGTAACAATTAATTAAACCAACACCAATGTCAACAGAGCTCACAGGCTCACACCTCGCTGTGCTGGCTTCACATTTACACCCTGTGAGGTTTACTTTCCCACAGAGCTCTTTGTTTCCCTCTCCTCCCGTGTTGATGTTCGTCCGCGCGGCGCTGCCATCTCTGCTGCCTCATGAGCTCAGTTACAGGGCCGCAGCGTCTTGTGGGGCCTCGGCTCGTCCACAGCTGTTCTGTCCTGCCACTGCAGGCTAACAGCTCATGTCATAACAAAGATCAGCGTGGGCGAACACACGGTCGCAGAGCTTTCTGGAAAGATGAGGAAAAGCCCTCTCGGCTGAGCTGCACGTAAACCAAAGTGCTGCGGAGCAACAGAGAGGATTTCTCTCTACACCTGCGTCTGTTGTGTTAAAGTCATCACGCTCAGCGTTCAGCAGCTTCTCACCAGAGTTTCATCAAACTGAATCGTACTGTGTTTCCAGTGTTTTGTTCCTGGAGTTCAGGAATGTCTGTGAATTCTCAGTAGATCCAACATTTGTCCTCATTTTATGTCACATATTATTACAAATCAAAAAGCCTTATGTTTAGAGCATCATTACACCTTCATACTGTAGTCCACAGACTAAAAGATATTCCATGGTCATGGAAAACCTGGAAGAGTCTCATTTTCCAGGCCTGGAGGAGTCATGGAATTAGTAAAAATGATTGCAAGTTTTGGAAAACTCTGGAATTTTGTTGTTTGTAATGGAAATAATTGTTACAGTAATTTCCCGTGTATAACCCTCCATGTAATGTGATGTAACGACAACTTGTTTTCTGTTTGTTAGCCGCTGACATAACGTAGCTTTGATATAAGTCAGCGATGTTTTGGTTCCAGAATTGATGTTGCGGTGTGCAATAGTCACATCGAACGACGTGCAATGTCAAGTACGGCAAATTAACTCAACTTATTTGATGTTTGATCCAAATGGAAAACTTGCACAGCTCTCATTTTCCAGGCCGAGCCTTCAGCTTTTAAACGTAACGTGCACATGTGACGTAGTGTGGCGACCCTTTTACAGGAAGTGAGACTTTCCTGCATGTGTGTGTGTGTGTGTGTAGAAAAGTACCGTAACTGGGCCGCCAAGTGCCGCAGACACAGTGAAGTGCGTGCTTTTCTGAAATCAAACTTTTATCATGGAAAAGTTGAAAAATTTTGTCCACAAAAATGTGGGAGCCCTGAAATGTGCTGCCACTACAATTTGTTTTTAAATTTTAGAAGCACAGTTAAACTGCTTTACTGTTGAGCCCGTGCATGTTCTGTCCCCACATGTTGAACAGAAGACATTTTATTTTTTAAACACAAACTTCCTGTAAATAATGCTGAACGTGTTCCTGTCCTCACTCTGAAAGAGCAGACTGTTCTCACGAACTGTTCTATGTTTTCCTACGAAAAGTAACACATCCAAATTTGATCATTTCACACATACTTTGAAAAGCTGTGATCACGTGATCAGTGCGCTGACGGCAGCAAACAAAGAGGCGGTCTGTAAGGAGGCAGGTTGGGGTGCTGGGTGGGTCACAAAATGCAGACTTTCCCCTGGAGTCATGCGTTTGGAACCATGTGAACTTTCTGTCATTTTAAGGTTTGTCCTCACTGTTCTTTTCCTAAACCTAACCTCAGTAACTTACGTAATTATACATTAAGGCTGTAACGTTATTCGTGGGGCCCTAATTTGTAGGATATCATATGAACCGTTCTATGAGAATACGTTGAATAGAAGACGCAGGTATATTGTATAAAAATAGAGGCGGGAATCACCAGAGGATCCGCGATACAATATTATCACGATACGCTGAGTGTTGGGATTCATCACCTTTTTTTCCCCAAAGGAAAATTTTATAACGTCTGTTTTATCTAGTAAGATAAAATTTTCATATCGATTACAGCAGATTGTTTGATTGATTTAATTATTCTATGAGGCAACCAAAACTTTAATTTGTACCTGTAATATTAATAATTTATATAATTAGAAAATTGATATGATATTATCACACAAAAATATCGCGATACTGTGCTGTATCGATTTTTTTCCCTACCCCTATATAAAAACCCACGGTCATGAAAAACCTGGAAAAGTCATAGAATTTCACAGTTACATTTTCCAGGCCTAGAAAAGTCATGAAATTAGTTAAAATCATGTAAAGTTTTGGAAAAGTTATGGAATTTTGTTGTGTACGATGAAATTGTTTTAACAATCTTCCGTCCGCATAATTTAACACCACGGCAAATTAAATTTCTTTCTGACGTAACGTAGCTTTAAGATACGTCACATGTCATGTACGTTTCCATGTTCTGTCTCCCCCTTCATGTGTACCAGCTCACTGGAGTTATGTTTGAACTGAAAACAGATCTGCTGTCTGAATTTTTGTTTTTACTAAAAAAAATACATTTTACTTTCCTAAGAATTTTTGCAGGATAAAAATACTAATTAAAAGGAACTTTAAAAAAACCTTCATGAGGAGGAAAACTGTACAAAAAAGTAAAAAGTACAAGAAAATTACTTCAAAATTGGCAAAGTTTTCCCTTATTTTTAATCATTCATAGTATTATTATTTTCTAAATCTTCTGTTTTCTTGCAGTTTGCCTGGCTCCCTTTTTCTCCATGTTTTCTGAGGAAATCAAACCAATTTGCTCAAAAGGTCCAAAAGTTAAAATACTCATGAAAGACGTCTGAACACAAGACAAGTGATGTCAATCCAGGTTTCAAAGGGTTAAAACTATCTGTAACCCCTACTTTTCCTCCTCCGGTCTGCCAGGCTGCACTCACTCGTTACTCAGGAGCTGGACGTGAGAGTCTCTCCCCCCTCTCTGTTCCAGTTTTTCAGACTTCTGCGTTATTAATCAGCAGCGTACCCAGAAGTGTGAATATAAATTAAAAAGCAGGACTGTGGAGGTTTGAATTTGTGTCTTCCACAACATTTCGTGAGCAGAAGTTGAAGCACTGTAACTGATCCTCTGTTTGTAACGTTCAGGCCAACCTTCTGTCCCCACTGAAACCCCTGTGTTGATATTTATGTTGGGAAAATGTTCTGCTGTTCTCCAGAACACGAGAAGCCGACGGCGGTGATCGAGAACGGGGAGGTGAGGCTGAACGGGAAGGGGAAGAAGATCAGGAAGCCTCGGACCATTTACTCCAGCCTGCAGCTCCAGGCCCTCAACCAGCGCTTCCAGCAGACCCAGTACCTCGCCCTGCCCGAGAGGGCCGACCTGGCGGCCAAACTGGGCCTGACGCAGACCCAGGTACTGTGGCCGCTAACACACACACACACACACACACACACAAAATGCTGTCTCACATTTAGAAGCAACACACTCTCCAACAACTTGTGTTCTTTTTTAAATTTCAAAATGATGAATTGAAATTAAAAAAAATAAATAAATGTGTGTGTTCCTTAGTTTTATTCTGACATGAGGAATTTAAGACATTGTATTGCTGAAGTTGAAACCATAATTATCTTTGATGACAGGAGTCGGAAACATTTCTAATATGAACAAAGTGTTGGCTAATTTCTCTAATTAAGGGTGTACCTGCATCGTCTCAGCCTAGTTTCCAAACCATACATGACACACTGTGAGGGTGTCACCCCGAGCTATCGCCTGAGGGCATGACCACAACAAAAGTTTATATTAATACAACAAATATAAAGTTTTTTTAATGGAAAATAGCCCACAGAGTGAGACGCCATCACTGAGTGTTTCTGTGGATTTCCAGTGTTCGGTGGTTCACAGTGAAATAATTCTGATACAGAAACCCAAACAGGCCACGGTACATTCTTGTTGGCCGGAGTCACCGCACGTTCCCCTGGGTGTAATTAGACACTGGCACGAACTCAGATAAAGGTTATGGGATGTTTAGTCATCGATTGTTGTCAGGACACGAAACTGAACGACAAAACAAGGTGAAACAAAAAGGTCAGAGATGATCACTGATTCTGAGGAACTAGCGGCATGTGTGTGTGTGTGTGTGTGTGTGTGTATGTGTAACTGTGAATGCAATCTTTCCCTCTCAGGACTTTCTGTTTGTCCGTTTCCTTTCTCTCAGAGCACACACACACACACACACACACACACACACACACGCAGTGGTGTGTATAACGTGTCATCAAACACATAGTCTTTATTTTTATAATTGTACTCCTAAGAGTAGCTGTTTTGCAGAATACCTTTTACTCTGACTCGAGTATATTTGCGCTCACGGTTCCAGCCGATCCCTAAAAAGTCTTACCAGGCACTGAGTTCATGAATCTACATTAATGTCTCACATCAATCTTTCAAAACTCATAAACATGCTGAAACATGTCGGGTTCCCACACTCATGGAAAACGTAACAATTTGGAATAATTTCACAATCACATTTTCCAGGCCCGAGGTGACAAAGTGCCGCTGCACCACTGTGGGCATCACGGCGCTGCCTCACAGCAGGAGGGTTCAGGGTTCGAACCCGTGGTCATGGCTGGCCGTAGGTGTGAACGTGAGCATGAGTGGTCTGTCTCTGTAGCTCGACTAACACCTGCTAACATCTGGCTTTGTAATACAACGGGAAAGGTTTTAATTGGCATTCACACCCAGGTCAGGTGACTTAGCCGTAGTCATGGTTATTTATCACTCCTGACTCCGAACAGCAGTGATGGGGACACACCACCTGGGTAAATGTGCTACTTTTCGATGTTGAACTTGCAAGACACAGTAACGTGCAACTCATCCTCACTGCGACCTCGTCACATGTTCACGTTTGGTCATGGACTCTCCACGTCCACATGTGACGTCCAAGGTACCCTGGGTGTGTTGGTTGTTGACGTTCTGGGACGCCGTGTCAACTTCAGCCTGTTACATGCATTGTCTGTTTTCAAAATACACTTCCTGTTTTCACAGGAAATGTACAGTTTGGATACAGTGTCTTTCAAAATAAAAGACCGCAAATTGGTTGAGTTTAGGAAAAAAGAACAGCGCTTGGCTTTACAATCTTACAGGAAGTGAACACCGGCCTCCTGGGTGAAAGTCAGTTGCTGCTGAACCCATCCATCAGTCCCACCCACCCTACTCGAAACTTTGCTGCCTTAATGTTCGTTGCATTAACATCACCAAAAAGTGGTGTTTTATGTTACAGGATATATTTGAACTTCTCGCTACTTTTACTGATACATTTAGCTGTAATTAGCCCCGCCCCTTCCACAACCCTCATTTAAATAAACTACAGTTTAAGATCGTGGCAGCAGATCAGGCCTCCTCACAAATATCTGGGCCCCTGAAGAGTCCTACTAAATCAACCCTAAGCCCTCAGAAACAGCACCGGGCTTTGAAGCTAATTTCACATAGTGCCTTAACTGTGTAATCACAACTTCCTGGTCCATCACGTGACCCCATTGGCCCCAAAAATTTTTTTTCCCAGACTCAAAACTCAATTTTTTTTTTGCGTGTCACAGCCCCCACAAAAAATGATTCATTTCACTGTCTGGATTGAATCCATTTGTTCCAGAAACATTTCAAAAGTCTAGAACAGCTGCATGATGAAATCATTTTGTTTCCATTCGAGTTAGCCGAGCGCTAAACAGGAAGTAGCCACTCAGTCAGTGGAAGTTTCCAGTGCGCCTACCCCATGCGCCTGATAATGCGGAAGCGTAATTTCGTACCGCGGAAATAGAGCTTTTTTGGCTTCATGCGCCACTGAGCAACTTTTGTAGAAATGAACAGGGGCCCCGCCTCAAACGCTGTATCCAGGTTTCTTTGTACATCCATGGTTGGCTCTGACTGAGAAGCCGAGGACACTATCAGTAGACAGCCGTCACTCAGGGAGGCCACACCCTTAATTTTGCACAACTTTAATCCTTAATAAAACTCAACAGCTGAGTTATATAAAAATTCAGCCCCCATACAGGTGTCCCGGGGCGCCGAGGGGATGAAACGCCTCTGTCTCCTTCAGAGGAGGCACATGCATATCCTCGGCCCAACATCCTGTTTGACTTTCAGAGGAACAACAGTCAGATTACGTGCTGCCTACTTTATTAAAACAGTGGACATCTCTGGACTTCAAATCCCACATCAACACAAAAACACTGTGACACAAGTTGTTATGTTTATGAGTATTTTTATTTCTACTTGAGTCCATATAATTGTGCATTAACAGTACTTTTACTACGGCACCATTTTTGTTCACTCCACCCACCGCTGCACACATGTGCAAATAAAAGCCTCACGGCGGCCATTTTGTCTGTCACATGAAGTCAGTGAACCAACTCTGGATGCTGTCATGTTAAACAAGTGATGTTTTTTAGCCTCTTCAGCATCTGAAATTCATATTGTGTTTTTATTAGACACTGTGGGCCTTAATAACACTCCTTATATAATTTTACTATAAATAAATAAACGTCTAATTTGCCACGTTGCATTGATTTTATCCAGCTGATTAAAGCCGTGATATTTGCAGCTCTAAACACTCAGTCTGGGAACGATCCCAGGACAGATGTTGCACTTCTATTTTTTTTATGTTGCCTGTCGAAAGTCATAATTTTATTGCTCTTATTTTCCATCTGTGAAGTGAGTTTAAACCCGAGTGAATATTGTCAGATATTTCTGTGTTGCTGTTGTGTATGCAGACGCTTTTATGGCTTCAGACAGTCACAGTTGGTTCCTCTGACTGTTTCCTCATTTCCTGAGTATCTTTAATGTACAGAGGAACAGTTGTGTTTCATTGGTAAGTTTATATAAAGTTTAATCTATTGTGAAATAACCTGAAACATTATTAACTACACTCAGAAATGATGGATGATATTATTACGAACAGCATTATTCCAGAACGGTCTTTCTGATGATCAAAGCTGTCATTAACTTGCTGCATTTATCTGATGTTTACAGTAGCTGATGTCCTGAACGTCTCTACAAAGGCAAAGAGCAGCAGCTTAAATTAAGAAGCCCAGTTACCAGAATAAATGTCAACATTGTACATTTCTGCAAACCATTAATATGTTACTGTACATTAGTATGTACCAGGGCTGGGGATCAACAGAGGGTGCACAATACAACATTATCACGATACTTAAGTCATGATACAACATTATTGCGATTTTAAATATAAATAAATATTTTTTCAACTGTAGATTTATGAATTTAATAAATTGTAAACTGTAAATAAAGTGCAAATTTAATATTCTAGTAGGCTACCTAAAGTTGAATTTGTATTTGTAATATTATTTATTTTATTTATCTGATCTGTGGCACTGTGTGACGACACGATATCGCCACACAAAAATATTGCAGAACTATGATGTAATGATTTTTTCCCCACCCCTGTTATGTACGTTTCAACAACACCATAGTTAATGTGGTGT
Organism: Cephalopholis sonnerati; assembly: GCA_019142605.1. NCBI lineage: Eukaryota > Metazoa > Chordata > Actinopteri > Perciformes > Serranidae > Cephalopholis > Cephalopholis sonnerati. Next base: position 40,425,646 of record JAGQAX010000016.1, on the reverse strand, counting down.
AGGTTAAGAAACAAAAACCTGTCATGGTCGCCTGTTATGGTCAGGACAGGATCGTGCCTCCCGCCTCTGGAGCTCTTCCCTTCTTTTCACTTTCAAATCCCTTCTGGAAACACTTTTTCAAGCTGCCATATTCAGTCTGATTTATGGTGACTTGGTGACTGAGACTTTCTATAGTCATTTTATTAACTTTTATTGTATATTATGGAAGTGTCTGACTCTATGATCTATGGATACATTGCTGCTTGTTTTTTTTTTAACTGTGTCTTGTAAGGTGTCATTGAGTGCTCTGAAAGACACCTAGAAATAAAATGCATGATTATTATTATTAATTATGATTATGTTTTGGCTGAAAATACTGATTATAGGGGAACAATGCCGTCAGGAAATGCGGTGATGTCCAACCACCGGTTCTTGCGGCACCACAACACAGACTGGTCGCTACAAAACACCTACGTTTGGTGCATAAAAGCCGCTGACAACACAGCGATGACTCGCTAATAAACAAATAGTTTTGTTGGGTTAATTTGGTGGTTCACAGTTTGGCAGGTGTCTCGCCAAGATATCATATCCTCCTGAGACCCGAACTCTTGTTTGGTATCATTATTGAACATAATGTAAACAAAAATTAAAAGATACAATGAGGCTGAATAAGTGATTTGAAATTTTCATTCCAATAATAATGTCTTCAAACGAGACAAAAATAATGCCCTGATGTCCTCATATGAGACATTAATAACGAAATTACTGAAAGAACTCAAATCGTTTGTTTGTAAAGTGCAATGTGGCTTGTCTGAAAACAGTATAAAAAGTATATTAATATAAATATATATTACATATATACAAAGTCTACCTAAAGCCTCAAACCAGTGTGAATATAAAAAAAGGGGGGCAGTGTGGTTATTACATATAAACCAAATTAATAATACGACATTACTAACAACTTACTCTTTTAGTCTTTTGCCAAATATATCATAAAGAGATTTTTAACGCTGGGGGAGCACAGAGTCAAATTTGTGACACAGGAGCCATTGTCTTCATTAGTTGTGTTGTCGTGTTGTCTAAATGTCCTCTAATTGAACGGGCTTAATGTGTCAGAATACACAGTCCCTGTTATTTACAGCTGTTATCATGTCTTATTGTAATCACTGTTGTTGTTCATGAGGTTTATTTTTAAAGTTGTGTCATCATCAAAGAGACATTACACGTGTTGAAAAGGTGGAGAGCAAAGGTTGGAGTGTCGAACATTAGGGAAACATTATACAGTCGGATTCTTTGAAACATGATACACACGTGTGTGTGTGTGTGTGTGTGTGTGTGTGTGTGTGTGTGTGTGTGTGTGTGGTGAGTGTACATAAGCAGCTGATGTCATCAGATGAACTGTCCTAATCCCGTATGAATTAACCAGCGCAGCTCTGTTTACACTGGGAGCAGGAGATGATCCGTCCATTTGCCTTCGCCTTTTGTAGTGGCAAAGTGGTTTTGAATGCGGTTTGCTGCGAGTCATACTCACACGCATGATTACCAGAGACGCACATGTTTGTCTGTGTTGAGGAGTTCTGGATCAGGGAAAGTGGGCTTTGATTGGCTGTATTATGGTGTTACAGCATGTCGGAGGTTAATAAAGGATGAGGCTGTCGTTTGGATGAAGAATGTGGCTGTTTTTTGTTTTTGTTTTTTGTAACCGGGTGCTTCTTTTTCGTGAACGTGTTAAGGTGAGACGTAGCAGTGCTACAAAGGGGCAGTAGCATTGTGTGACTTATCCACCAGATGGAGCCCTTCAGGTGTGTATTTTAGCATAAGATAACTTAATTTGCTATTTGTACACCTGCACGCAGTCTGGGTACGTAGGACCTGTTAAAAAACACGCAGAGTCAAGTAATAAATAGACAAGTAATAAATAGTACAAGATAGAGCTTACACAACACAATATAATAAGTATAAAAAGAATAATAAATACAAGAATATAAACTAAATTTTGGCCGGTTCTGTGTTTTTAAACCTTAGTATTTCTTAATATTTTTGAATGTCACAGAGACCGCTGAGAGTGAGTCGTGTGTTTTGGGTGTTATTGTCATACATTTGGTGATCTGACACCTGCAGGCCTGCTCTCCTCTCTGAGGCTCTGTGCGCTGCTGTTGCCTAGCAAAACTGGCGGTGTTGGTGGCACACAGCATCAGGGAGACCGCCACTGGACAAAAACATTATATTGTTCAGTTGTCAGTGAGCTTTAGCGCCACATAAAAAAGCACTGCCCATTTGGCGGTGGTGAAATTTGAATGTTTTGTGATGTAACTGTATTGCCTTTTATTTTATTTTCTGTAAGGTTTGCTGACAGACAGACAGCTAGCAGCGCTAACATGTGGGAGCATCGTGCCCACCCTCCCATCTTCACTACTTAGCTCACATTAGTCGTGGCTGCACACCATCCGCGTTGGGTGGAAGCTAGCTAGTGGTGCCGCTCTTATGCAATTACTGCTGTGATGAGGGTGCAGCAGAAAGGAGTGGCCACCATCCAGTCTTCTCCAGGTCACTGAGTAAGCAGGTTCATTTTGAGCCACACACCTTTTTTATGGCACAAAATTAAGCAACTTACTCATTGAGGTGATCTGGAGGGCAACAAGAGGGTGTGCACAATGTTTCTACAGCAATGCTTTTGAATCAGGATCGCTGGCGTTGCTAGCTAGCTCCCACCCGACCCAGCTGGTGCAGCGTGTAGAGCTACTAAGGCTAATGTGAGCTAGCCAGTGGAGACTAGAGGGTGTATCTGTATGTTAACACGGCCAGCAGGCTGTCTGTCTCCCACCAGACCTGATTGGTGCGCAGTGCAGTAAACTGAAGAGTAGCAAAACTAACCTATAGCGCCACATGCGAGACATGTGGCGGTTAACCAATTAACAGTTAACCGTCGACATCCCTATCAGCTAGAAAAGAAAATTAATACTGAAAAACAAGAAAAACATCCACGCTGTGACAAACCAGGCCAAAATATTGTTAACTATTCCAAACTAATGTTACTGATATAATCCATGCTAAAGCCGTCTAATGTGGCTATAAAAATTTTCGCCCCAGATCCAGTTATTTTTGGTGTGTGGTGTCAACCAATCAGGGGCCACCGGGAAAATCCAAACATATTACACACATACTGCCATCAGGTGGAGAAAAGTACGTTCTTCAGCATTCAGACAAGACTGTCAGCAGAGCTTTGTCATTTATGGCATGTTTCTGTAATAATTTCTGATTTATGTCAGAGTAACAATTGAAATTTATTCTCACACAACCAAAATGAGTTTCCATTAAAAATCTGTATTTCACAATAGGAATTGCTTTTACTGGACCTCATGTCACTGCAGAGGGGTTTCCCAGTGTGCCTGCTAATAATTGTTTTGGTGTAACATCACAGTTTAATCATGAACTGATGTCACAGATTATTTAACAGACTCACGCTCAGCTCAGTGTCACAGGAAGTCACTCATTTTCCACAGCTCACCATTCACAGTACGGTCGAGTTGAACCAAGAAGCTGCGCTGAAGAATTTAGAAAAACAGGAATCTTTGTTCCACTCAGTTTTGTTAAAGTTGATCGCTCGGCACAAACTACGGAAAAGTTTCCCAAAGTTCTGCGTTACAGGGCGAGTAGAGCCTGCGTACCACTTTCCTTCTCTTGCGAGACTTCCCCTGGCTGAGCTCAGTGACTTCCTGTTGGCTCCCCGAACACATGAACAGGGTAAAACAATTAAATGATGCAGCTTTTCTGGGCTTTCCATATGTTATTGGATCATCATCTATGAATTAAGTGTTTGTGATGCTCAGAAGGTCAAATGTCCCTTTAACCATCCTGTAGTCGCCACGCACAGGTAAAAATTAGGAAGTAATTTTTTAAATGTTTGCACTGAATGTTAAAAATATTCAATAAGCAATCAAAGTTCAGACTGGTGATTGTTTGAAGTTAAAGGCAGGAATATCTAACCTTTAAATTGAGTACATTTTTTAAAACTTAATCTTGTTGCACACGACCAATTAAATACAAAAGTTATATTATAACTTCATTTTTCACTTAAAGAACAACAATTTTATGTCTATTTTGTGCTGGATTAGATCTTACATTATTAAACATTAAACATTATTATTGCAAATATGGATATTACATTAAAATAAAAAACGCTGTTGGTTTTCTGTCTGGTTGCGACACAGTAAACAGACGGAAACACAGAACAGCCTGTCGTGAAACAGTCGTGTTGCTCTCAGTCAGCTGTAATTAACCCAGCATGCACATGTAACTGTACAAGCACATACACACATTCCTCACATGCATGTACTCAAACATGCACTTTAATCCACACACACACACACACACACACACACACACACACACACACACACGCATGTACTCAAACATACTGTATGTAGGTCGTGTGTGCATTTTCATACACATATACAGATGGAAACATAAACACACACACACACACACACACACTTGAAGATAGTGATCATACACCAGATCTCTGTCCTGCCTCCACGCCATTAGGCCGGCAGCCAACCGCTGACCACCTCCATCCAAATCTCTAATGTTCCCAGACGCAGCTGAGAAATGGCACGTAGCACAGTTCAACATTTTCCTTGAAACTCTCTGTATCTCCAACAATCTCACACACACACATGCACACACACACACACACACACACACACACACTGCCCGTATACAGACCGTCGCTTAAACCACCCACCAAATGGACGCCTTTTATTTCTAAAAATCCTCACAGGGCAACTTTTTCACCCAGTATTCAAGAAAATGCAGACACACATTAAAGGTATAGTTGAATCAACACATTCACCAGAATTAATGTTGGCATTATACATTTGTCTGCAAACTGTAGAAATGTTACATTTGTACGTTATTATCTAGCAGATACATTTATGTTCCAATAACGCTGTGGTCACGGTGTGGTTAGACTTAGACACAAACATCACTTGGTTATGGTTAGAAAAAGATACTGTTTAAGCTTAGAGTACCTGCTTTTTGTGGCACTGCCCCAGCAGGAAAAGCAGCGATTTCCCAGTGGAAAAACAACTGCTTTTCATGGCATTGTCTCAGGAGGAAATGCAGCATAGCCTCAGTTTAAAAAAAAACGTGTCTGGGTAAAAAAATAATTGCTTTTTGCGGCACAATTCCGGCATAAAATTCAGTGATGTATAGGTAAGAAAACAACTGCCTTTTTGGAAAAGCAGTGATGTCTCACTCAAATAAACAACCCCTTTTCATGGAAGCATCCCTGCTGGAATGGCAGTGATGTCTGTGTAAGAAACAACCGCATTTCATGGCGCTGTCTTGGCTGGAAATGCAGCAATGTCACGGTAAACCAGCAACTGCTTTTTTGTGACACTGTCCTGCCAGGAAAAGTTGCGATGTTGAGTTAAAAAAAATAACCACTTTTTGTGGTACAATCTCCACTGGAAATACAGCAATGTCCCAGCAGAAATACACTGCTTTTTGTGGCACTATCCTGTCATAAAATGCAGGTATGTCTTGGTAAAAAAAAACAACTGCTTTTCATTGCAGGTAATCCTGCTGGAAAAGCAGTGACATTTCGCTAAAAACCTCAACTACTTTTTGTGACACCGTCCCAGCTGGAAAAGCAGTGATCCATGTCTTGTTTAAAAAAAACAAACAAACAAACAAAAAAAAAAAACCACACACTTTTTATTGTACTACTCCTGCTAGAAAAGCTGTGATATCTTTGCATTATTCCAGCAAGAAATGCAGCAATGTCTCTGTAAAAAAAACAACTGTTTTTCGTGACACTAAAAACAGGAAATGCAGTCTTGGTAAAAGAAAAACACAACTGCTCTTCATGGCCCTATTCCCGCTGGAAATACAGCAATGTCTCAGTAGTAAACAACTGCTTTTTGTGGCACAATGCAGTGATGTCTAGGTAAAAAAAAAAAAAAAACAATTGTTGCACAATCCCCACTGAAAAATCAACGACAGGTTGCTATACCCTTGTTTTGTGCCTAAAAAGCCGCTGGCAACACAGCATGACTCCGTAAAAAAACATCTGTTTTTTGTGACACTATCCTGGGCAGAAAAGCAGTGATGTCTTAATTAAAAACAGCCACTTTTGCAGCCACCATCCTGCCAGAAAATGCAGCATTTGCTCTGCCACAAACAAGCGCTTTTTGTGCCACTATCCTTGTTGAAAAAAAAGCGACAGGTTGCTATAAAACACACACGTTTGGTGACTGAAAAAGCTGCTGGAAACATGGCGATGGCTCACTATAAACAACTGGTTTTGTTGTTTGTGCGTTTCCAGTGGTGGTCTGTGTTTCACTTAGGTGTCACGCCCTCCACCATCTCCCCCACCTCCCTGTGACAAAGCTTCACCTCATATACTACGTCACTTTAGAAATGCTGATAGGATATGTATGAAACGTGCAAATATAACGCATCTGTAGTTTACAGAAATATACAAACCAACATTTTCTCTTGTCGACTGAGCTGAGTTGAGTGTATCATGTTCACACACACACACACACACACACACACACACCCAGCGGCACCTGGCCTGCCTCTCTGCTAATGTCAGTGTCGTTGGCGGCGCTCTCAGGGAAGCTGTCAGCTCCGTGTTGCTGCTGGAATATGAAACCAATAATTAGGGCAGAAATCCTTTCACTGAGGCTGCATTAACTTAACGTGCTGTTGATTGACTCCTGGGCTCATAAGCTCCGCTCCACACACTCACTTTAGGGTTTCATCCGGGTAATTATTATACTGCAGGCACTGCGGTTTGGTGGCTGTCATTTTTATTACATTAGTCTGCAGATTATTGAAAATAGGGCCGTACAGTTTGGTTTTTAACTCGGCTGAAACGACCATAAGGACAACTGAGTGATTTTTCTGTTTTGATTTTAATATAGTTTACTCAGAATAGAAACTGGAGGCCTTGGAGAAAGAGTTAAAAGTGCAAGTGCAAGTTAATTTCTTAATAAAAAGCATCATGTGGTGTAATTACAATGCCATTGCTTATTTATGGAGTGGCAGTTTGATTTTATGTCTTGCCACCATCCACACTCGCTCCTAACAGGCTGTGATTGACGTCAGCAGATACGCTGGAACAATAGAGATCACATTAAATGTCACGTTTGGCTCAGCAGGACTCCTTGGCTCTTCCAGCTGAAGCTTTTTTGATGATCGGGTAAAAGGGATAATTTTTTTCCACATATTTAGAGTCAATTAGAGCAGTCTGAAATTAGATTTTTAATAGAATAAAATATCTCCCATAAACCACTTCAACCATCTTCATAAATATCTATAAACTCTCGGGGTAATAACTCCCAGGACTGTCAGTGTGGAGGAGAAAACAATTTTAGCGCCAAGTGTGTTTTCTCTTCTTTTCCTTTCTCTTTTATCTCTCCTCTGGAGCCGGCCGTGCAGCTCCAGTCCTTTGGGCGTTCGTTCTCTTTTTTCCCTTTACGGCGCAGTTAAATCCTGTTTGAGACAAAAGTATCCTTCACTGACTGAATGTAATTATTCATGATTCATTTGTTCCCGCTAAGCTGACAGGTTGCCCGAGAGGCATATTCATGTAATTTGACGCTCAATTTGCAAGCACGCTGGAAACAGAGAACATGCCAATTATATCAACAACAACACAACTGAATCATCTAACCACAGAGATATGATTGGAGTGATATACGGCTCAATATTTTGATATGTCCTAATAGTATCATGTCTATCACACACAGACTGTACATAAAGTTCTTATAGTGGAGCTGCTGCCTCAAGTGTTCACAAGAATTAATACACTTGTCATAACTTGACATAATTTCATATAGCAGAGCATCAGTGTTGGACTTATATCCTTCAGATTCAGATTCAGATTCAGAATATTTATTGTACCCTTGGGTAAATTTGGTTTACAGTGAGTGAGTGAGTGAGTCATCTCGTATTGTGAACACACAGAACAACACAAGACAAGACAAAGTGACGACAGTGCCTAGGCTAAAAGAACAAAGAGGACGACCCCAAGATAAAAAACAAGCAAAGTTAAAACATCAGTAGATAAAAAAGGCCTAAAAATATATCAAACCAAGCCAAATGATAAAGATGTGCCATTCATAAAAACAAGATAAAAGAAACAGTACAAGAAATAAATACATAAGTTATGTTACAGTTTCTCTCACTTGTTAATAGCACTGATGGCTGCTGGTACAAAGCTGTTTTTGTAGCATCTGGATTTACAAGCAGGTACCGTGAACCTCCGACCTGATGGGAGCAGCTGAAAGTCACCATTAAGAGGGTGGGAGTCATCTCTTACAATAGAGTTAGCTATCCTCTGTAGCTGTTTAGCATACAGGGATTCTGGGTGAGGCTGAGACATCCTTATATACAACATCTGTTTATTGTAGTTATTTATTCGCTCATGTATGTTATAAAACAAAAACAATGACATAAGAAAATGCACAGATGGGTTGAAAAAATCCTGAGGACATTTTAAAAGAAACCCAACTGTATATGCTCACCACCAATTTACATAGACATTATAATTTTTAAATGATCTAAAAGAAAGTAAAGAATCAACGTATCCTCATAGAACAGTTTGTGTGATATCCTACGAAAATGCAAACACAACTGTTTTTTTGATGTTCTACGAATTAGCACCCCACAAATGATGTTAACTCCTTAACATACAGTTACATAATTAACGTAAAGTTACTGAGGTTTAGGAAAAGAAACATGACGAGGACGTACCTTAAAATCAATCAAAGTTCGCTTGGTTCCGAACACGCTTTGCCACAGAAAAGTCAGCTTTTTTGTGACCCTTCCACCACCCCAACCTGCCTCCTCACAAGATCACTCACCTCCTCCCATCACGTGTTCGCAGCCTTTCAAAATACCTGGGACATGTATGAATTTGGGTGCTTTACTTTTCGTAGGAAAACGTACAAACAGTTTATGAGAACCACCTGAAAGAAAAGAGTTTCCAACAAGAGATACATAAAAAGATATTTTTAAAAAAACATGGGATAGAAAACAAAAAAAAACTAGGGTTACAATGCTGCCCCACAAAGACTGTGATTCTTTTTCAAAACTTAACCTACGTAACATTAGGTTAAGTATGTAACTTAACATTAAGTACATAATGTGATGAGGCCCAACCATGATTCTTTTCCCAAATCTCACCTACGGAACTTTACTTTAAGTATGTAACTTTACGTTAAGTTCATAACATGACAACGCCGAACCATGACTCTTTTCCGACACTAGCCTTCATAACTTCCCGAACCTAACCTTCATAACTACATAACATGATTAGAACCAACGTTGATTCTTCTACATAACTGTGCATTAAGTACATAGCATGACGACAGCCAATCATGATTCTTTTCCTAAACCTACCATTCATACTTGAGGTTAGGTACGTAACTTGACGTTAAGTACATAACACTACAACGACCAACCATGATTCTTTTTCTAAACCTACATAACTTTACATTAAGTATGTAACTATTTGTTAAGGACATACTGTGACGATGCCCAACCTTGATTCTTTTCCTAATCTTAACCTACGCAACTAATAGTAAATCAGAATTCTTTTCCTTAACCTAACCTACGTAACTTTAAGTTAACTACGTATCTTAACGTTAAGTACATAATGTGACGATGGCCAACCATGATCCTTTTCCTAAACCTAACCCACGTAACTTTATGAAAAGTATGCAACTTTAAGCCAAGTACATCACGTGATGACGCCCGACCGTGATTCTTTTCCCAAATTTAGCGTACATTGCTTTACATTACATTCACATGAAAATGCCCAGCCATGGACCTTTTTCTAAACTTCACTGACATAGCTTTAGGGTAAGTGCGTAACTTTAAGCAAAGTACATCACATGATGATGGTAAATCATGATTCTTTTCCTAAACCTAACTTTTCGTTAACTGCATAAAGAGATGACACCCAACCATTATTCTTTTCCCAAATCTAACCCAATAACTTTACATGATATATGTTACTTTACATTTAACATCATAGCGTGATGACGACAAACCGTGACTCTTTTCTTAAACCTAACCTGTTTGGTGCTAATTTGTAAGATCTCATCCAAACATTGTATCAGGTTACACTGAATTTCCCCTTGTGAGATTAATAAAGTATATAAAATTAAAATAAAATAAAATAAAAACTAGCAACGACATATATTTTCACAGCTTACATACACTATATCACAACTCATTAACATAGTGCTGCACTCCATCAAGAGACGGTGTTAAATATCTTTTAAAAAATCAGAAATGAGGTGAGGCAGAGAAGCTGGTCTGTTTAACTGGACCTGAAACCAGGGCTGGTTCAGTAAAACTAACCATCAGATGAGGTGATAACAGCAGATCTGAGGCCAGTTACAGAGAAACTCTGAAAATAAATGTATCCTGTTGTAAAGCTTACCGTGTGTCTATAGGAGTCACAGTGTAATAATTATCCTGTATGCAATGGTGTTATTAACTCCTGTGGTATCACTGTAACACTCCTACAGACACAGTGTCGGTGGTGCCACAGTGGCGTTCGTGTCGGCACTCCTTCTGTCTGTTACATTACTGTTGGCTTGTTACGCTATAACTTTTTACGATTATTGGTGCACCTGAACGTCTCATTATAAGCTAAGTGTAGGTTACTTTACTGCATTGTTATCTATGATGGTGTGCCTGACAGGTGTGGCTGTGGTAGGTGTAGTGTGTCAGTTTAGCATCATATAATAATACACCAATCAGCCACAACATTCAAACCACACACAGATGAAGTGACTAACATCGATCATCTCAGTACAATTCAAGGTTCTGCTGGGAAACCTTTGGGTCTGCGCATTCCATTCATTTGGCTACCACCTGACACGCTTCCCCCACCCAAACACAGACCAAGTACTCCCTTCATGGCAACAGCACTCCCCCCAGCAGGACAATGCACCATGCCACACAGTTAAAACTGCCCAGGAATCACCTGGAGAATGTGACGAGGTTAAGGTGCTGACCTCGGATCCCAATCTGATCTGGTATCGCACCTCACAACCCACAGGACTAAAAGGATCTGCTGCCAACGCCCTCATGCCAGAGACCACATACCTTGACAGATCCGAGCCAAGTTTGATCCAAGGAGGCCCTAGTGTGGACCAGGGGTACTTCTGGGGTACTGGCAAATCTTCAATCTAACTGGGAGGTCAATGCCTTGTGCTCTTTGTCATGTTCCTTGGATCATTCCTGAACAGTTCTTGCGGTGTGCGAGGGCACAGCCATCAGGGAGTGCTATTTCCATGAGGGGGAGATACTTGGTCTGTAACATGTTCGGATGGGTGGAGTGCCTCAAATGGCATCAACATGAATGTTCAGGACCAAAGGTTTCCCAACAGAACATTGTGATGTAATGAGATGATCAAAGTTACTCACTTCACCTGTCAGTGTTTTGAATGTTTTGGATTATCGGTTTATACATTTTTTTGTCTTCTTAACATTTGTTATATTTACTGAGGCTGTTCTCTTTCATTTCACTGTAACATCTCCAGAAATATTGTCAGGGTAAAAAATGTGAATAATGTCCGTTGTGTCAGTCATGTGTCGGTCAGAGCAGCTTTCTCACTTAAGGCATTTTACCTGGTCCACTTGAGAATACGAACCAACTCTAGGCAATTATACAACTTTGTAACGCATAAGTCCCTGATTCAGACCAAAGCAAGACAACTCTAGGTCTGAAAGCACCGTTAGTGTGTGTAGAGCCAGCACATTTTCATATCCAACTCATTTAAACATGCTTTATAAACAAACTTGATTTGATTTGAACTGGGTGAATTAAAGATTTATTTCAACCAAATCAGTTGGAGATTGTTGAAACACCGGAAAGACAAACACTGTTTTGTTTCTTTAAACGAAGAGTTCTTGTGAAGATAAAATTCATTCACTATCAAGCTTCAGGCAAAATGCTGACATTTCTGCAGCGCTACGTCTTCAGTCACTTTAACTTTGAGTAATTTTTTCCACTGTGTGGTAACAGACCTAATGAGGTGCACACTGGGACATCAAACATGTTGTCCGGATCAGCTTCTAATCTGTTATTAACTCTTTCCTTGTCCTCCAGGTGAAAATATGGTTCCAAAACAAACGGTCCAAATACAAGAAGATCATGAAGAACGGGCCCTGTGGACCGGAGGGAGACCACCTCGCCCCTCCACCGCCGTCCTCCTCTTCCCCCTGCTCTCTGTGGGACATCAGCATGGCCGCCAAAGGCGCGCCGGTGCACTCTGGAGGATACATGAACAATTTTGCTCACTGGTACCCCGGACATCAGCAGGACTCCATGCCCAGGACTCAGATGATGTGACAGTCAGGAGGACGCAACACTTCCAGGACTAATTATGGATTTATGCCAGCGAGATGACTGGAGCTGTTAGAGACATGGACGTTTTTAAGAGTTTGAGCAACTCTGGAGGGAAAAATAATATAACTGGCAGGGATCAATTGCAGTGAACAGACACTGTGTCTTTACTATAAGCTTGAGAGGCGAGGAAAGAGGCTGTAGCAGCGACCCCTGAGTGTACTGAATGGAACAGGGGTTGGTTTAATTACTTATGAATTCATGTGTAAGAGGAAAAATGTGTTGTTTCTTCTTCCAAAAGTCAGTCAGTCCTGCCAGTCACGTTATTTCTGCCTCCAGAGGAGCTCAGCCTGCCAAGACTTTTTTCATTAAGCTACAACTCAAATCTTATGCCAGCCCTGCGTCTGTGTTTCTGGACTTTAAGGGTTTTTCTGTCTTTTCAGTGGGTTATCAGTCGCCAGGAGAAAATGTTGGCATTGTACGTTTCTGCAAACCATGAATACTTTACATTTGCATGTTTCATACATATCGTATCAACGTTTCTAGAATGAGGTAGTATATGTGCTGACTTTGTCATCAGGAGCTGGAAGGGATGGTGAATGGCATGACAACAAACAACAAAACCAGTTGTGATTTACTGAGTCATCGCTGTTTTTCCTGTGACATTTTAAGTCACCAAATGTGGGTGTTTCGTAGCGACCTGTTGCTGTGTTTTGCAGTGGGTATAGTGGCATGAAAAGCTGTTGTTGTTTACCAAGGCATTGTGGCTTTTCCTGCCAAGATCGTGCCCCAAACCAGGTATTTTAAGCCAAAACATGATCTTTTCTGAACCATAACCCAGTTGTTTTTACTAAATAAAATAATTCTTGCTGAAGCTGTCACTATGTCCTGACAGTAGTACATGAAATAAATCATCTGAGATAAAACCAGGTTCCTCTGGCTCCTCCTAGTGCTCTTAATGGCATTGCCAGAACCCACTGCACCTGAAGGAAAAAAAAAACGTACGCAGAGTACGTAAAGACAACAGACGAAATGTAAACCAAATAGAAAGAGTTAAATCGAAGCCGAGATAAAACAAGAGGAACCTAAGCAGTTTTAGTTAATTTTGCTTTCAAAAGGCCAACGCCCATTAATCGGTAACCCTTGCTCGGTGAGCTTTAGCACTACATTTCAAAGCACACAACCCTAGCCTAAACATCAGAGTGGATTTTCCGAGGTGGAGAGAGCTACAGGGACCCTAAAGTTTTCTAAACTAGTGCTGGTTCGAACTTGGTTTGAGTCTTTTTTGCTTTTCGTTGTTGGTCTTGTACTCATTACTTCTGCGTTACAGAATTCTCTTTGCTTGGTTTTTGTTCAGGAGCAGGTTGTTCTCGAATTTTTTTCATGTGTTTTCCTGCAAAGCAGTGCACCCAGTCTTGTATATATCCCACGTATTTGGAAAGGCTGCGATCACGTGATCAATGTGCTGATAGCAGTGAACAAGGGAGCAGTCATAAGCGCTTGTAAGGGGGCAGGTTGGGGTGGTGGATGGGTACAAAAAAAATGTCCTTTCACTCAGGATTTACCCCTGGTGTCATGTGTTCGGATCCGTGTGAACTTTGATTAATTTTAAGGTTCATCCTCACCATGTTTCTTTTCCTAAACCTAACCTCAGTAACTTAATGTTAATTATGTAACTGTTAACTGTTAAGGACATAACGTCTTTCACAGGGTGCAGATTCGTGGGGTGTCATATGAACCGTTCAATGAGAATACGTTGTCAGGAGTGACTGATTCTTGCACTTGCAATTTGGAGCACTAGGAGGAGCTAAAGGAACCTGATTTTATTTTTACAGATTATCTGTCCAATTTATTCTCAGACAACGGTTCATATAGAATCCTACGAATTAGCACCCCACGAATGATGTTACGTCCTTAACCTAAAGTTATATAATTAATGTTACTGTGGTTAGGGTTAGGTGAATAAAGTTACAGAGGTTAGGTTTGGGAAAAGAAACATGGTGAGGACGTACCTTAAAATGACTCAAAGTTCACATGGATCCGAACATCCGTCTCCAGGGGAAAGTCCTGTGTTTTGTGACCCATCCTCTTCCCCAGTCTGCCTCCTAACTAATAATTAGTCATGTCATCGCAACCTTCCAAAATACACGGCATGAATTACCGCAGGACATGTACGAATTTTGAAGCATTACTTTTCGTAGGAAAACGTACACGAGAACAGCCTCACCTGTCACGTACTTGTGTCAGGATATTGTGACGTTCAGCAAATATGACAAAAAGTTATTTATATAAAAGTTACAAACGTAACCTTTAACCACAGGGTTGTTGAAACGCAAAGTTTCAGCGCATCTGCTACATAATAAAGTGCAGATGTAACGTATACATGGTTTACACAAACTAAATGCCAACATGTCTTCTTGTGATTTTGGTTTCAGTGGGGCAGGTACAGGTGTAAAAATAAGGGTTCTTCAGGGTTTCTTCAGTGCTGGTCTTTATGGATCTGATTCAGAGGACCCTCTGGTTTGATAAGAAACAGATTAAAGAACTAAAGAAAAGAAGAAAAGTTCTTTTATTTCTGACGTTTGTGTGTATTTTTGTAATTCTGACAGGGTGTGTAGCATATACAGCTTAACAGAGCCGTGACGGAAGGGTTGATTACAGCACCAGCAGAGGCTCTGATATGAACAAGCAGCTATTTTATGGTACTTATAATCCCCCTTTTTTTAAGACTGTATGGGAAAAAGGCACTGAATGGACGAGGTTACTTTATTGTATGAGTCAAATTTTATATATATTTTTTCATTATAATAAAAAATCTAAAGTTGTTTTAAAGATCAAGCCCAAAAGAAAATGACAGAAATGTATTTGAAAGCCAAATATGTGTAAAAAAAAAAAAAAAAAAAAAGTTTTTTTTTTCTCATTTTCATGATTAATTGCATTGACTGATTTTAAGTAATGAATCCCATCACTCCTGCCAGTCTTTGTTCATCTTTGTGGTAAATAATGGGCTGTTGGATGCTGGGAATTTGCTCCACAACAGGGTTTTATTAATTGATTGTGAACATTTCACCTTTATTTTTATTTCTCTGATGGATTTTAGTTTTGGTTGCTGTCAGTTTAAATGTTTTATCCCAACACGTGTTGTTTCTGCTCACCTCCTGAAGTGGGAAACTCCTGCAGTTTACAGTCACCATGATCTGTTCAACAACCTCTTAAAATACTGAGTTAATATTTTGCCGATAACACATCGGCTGTGGGTCAGGACATGCCATGTTTTCTGGAAATAAATCAAACCCAGTGATCACTGCCCACCCTACTTGAATTTGTTTATTTAACTCACATCCAACGTTTGTTTTTGCACCTTTAACATCAAATTCACAGTCTTGAGTAACATATCGCTAAAACAACAGACTTCTTCTCAGTGTCTCGGCTCGCTGCAGCCCGGAGCCATTTTCTCCAAAGTCGTAAATCAGAGAGGAGCGGGTCACGTCTCTCCAACATCTGGAAAAGCAGAAAGAGAGTCGTCAAACATCGTCAATGATTTTATAAAATGACCACGTCAATTATAGGCAATTTAGGACACAGCTTGTTAAATAAAGCTTTCACTCCGGCGCTGTAATTATCTGTAATTGTCAGTCAAGGGAATATCCTTCTGCCTCGGGTCCTGGAGGAAGTAGTGGATTACATCCAACTGGATAACTGAGGGTTAATCCTTTCACAGTAATTTCATCTGTTGAATGAATATTACAAAAATGCATCCATACATGACTGCATTATGCTGCCTGTGGTTAGGGGTTTAATTTAAATACTCCTGTTGGAGATTATGTAACACACAGCAGGAATTTTCACCTTCTTTTTTTCGACCTTTTGAGGACAGAAAAAATCAGTTAAAATATATTCCATTTCTGTTACAGGACAATCTAGCAAAAAACAAAACAAACTGGCTTTCATGTGCAGTTGTATACAAAGATATGAGGTGTGTGTCTGAGAGAATTTGTCTGCGTTTGTCTCTGTGTGTTTTCAGAGGTGATAAAGTCATGTTTTCCTGGCAGACAGAGGCGTCGTTACGCCGTCACACTGTGGGTTGAAGAGTCAGTTGTGCGTACGATCACACCCAGAAGTGTGAAGTCATGTAGCGCTGCACTGATCCATACATCCCAGCGGAAACATGACGAAGGTCTTATAATCATCTCGGGGTGCTAATAGAGCAAAAGGTTGGTTTGCTAATTGATCACACATTGATGGAGTCGGTACAGTTGGCAAAAAAAGATGAAAATATGGGGCTGATAAAAAATAATGAAGTGTGTAGGTGGTCTGTGTACGAGCTGATCTAACATGGCTAAACATATGCTATTTAAACTAATAAAATTCAGCCATCCTGAGATCCAGACAAAACTAATTCTAGATTCACCGTGTTTTTATCCAGCCGTCCTTTATAATCAGTCCTGGGACCCACTTCATCTGTAGTCATCTTAGGGATCTGAAACACCAAGCTGACTGTCGGCCGTCAACGAGCATCTGTCGCTCAAGTCTTTGTGGTGTGTCCTGCACAGTTGGCCTTGTTGGCCCTTGTTGGCTTGTTTTCGGCTAATTCAGCATGTTGAATTGGCATCAGCAGAGTCAGCAGAACATGTCAATGAATGAAATCACTCCGATTGTCAGTTCAGCACAGCGCACGAGAAAAGAAACAGAAGTGAGGAAAGTAAACAAAGAGCCAGTGTTAACAGATATTCAACTGGTGCATAAACAGTATCTATATTTTAACCCGTTCTCCTTCTGAAGTCATAAAATACTGCCACTTAATCAGTGATTTTTTTCATCAGACTCCAACAAGAACAGCCATCCCTTTGCAGCGGTATTATACGCTGCCAGGCGGTGTCAGTTTTATAACGCCGCTGAAGGGCACAAGTTTGAAACGCTGCTTTAAAACAAGGTAACTTAAGGAGCTGGAAAGTCCCTGTAGGGCAGGCAGGAAGGGAGGTGGATGGGTCCGACAAACGCTGGACTTTTACCCAGCTTTTAAAGTATAAATTTTGAGTTAAACCATGAACCATGAAGTAAACAAAGAGCCAGTGTTAATTTCGTTAACGAAACCCTATCCATCTTTCCCAACAAGATATAAGACACAATTCCCCTCTATCCCAACAATTATGACAAAAATATTTCGTCAACAACCTCTTTTCCATTATGAACACGAATGATGACGTAAAAAATGGATGGATCTTGATAATAAAAACTAAGATGAAATCTATGTTTAATTTTCTTGACTAGACGTAACGAAAATATTGGTGGTGGACTGTCAGACATTGAAACCTGAGAACAGCCATGCTTGTGATTATCTTTAAATGCAACATGAGCGACAGGCTGGTAAACTCCAGTAAATAGTCTGCACCAGGATATTTAGCTAGCCACTGAATGGCAGCAGAGCAAGCAGCCACTGGCCGCCAGACTTCACAGCTGAGAGAAGGTTTTATTGCCTGGATTCACTTTGCAATAGTGGATCATGTCACACACACTTATCTTTTACCACGAGGAAGGACATGTTAATAATTGATATTTCAAATGCACTCATCGAGTTGATGCCAAGCTCTCCAGGTAGAGCAGGAATCCCATATACAAAGACTTTGTACTTGCTGCAGTGGCCGTGGGTTCGATTCCAACCTGTGGCCCTTTGCTGCATGTCATCCCCTTTCATGTTAAACCTGTACTATCTAATAAAGGCAAAAAGCCACAAAAATAATTTTAAAAAGTTGCAAATAGTCGTGAAATTGTATGACTCCTGAGAGGATTTACATATTATTTATATTCTAATATATTATATTAATATATTTTAAATTAATGCTTAAACCAAGCCTGTAGTCTTACATATGATGTGAGCACCTTTTATACATTTTATCGACAATATTACAAATGAAATTGTTCAGCTCACCCACCAGCGGTCAGAAACATCTTGCTAAACTGATGTTTTATTTGCCGCGTACTGTCATGATCCTGATTAATTTGTGTGTATCTGGTGGACTT
Source organism: Cephalopholis sonnerati (assembly GCA_019142605.1). Lineage (NCBI taxonomy): Eukaryota > Metazoa > Chordata > Actinopteri > Perciformes > Serranidae > Cephalopholis > Cephalopholis sonnerati. The sequence continues at coordinate 40,407,270 of JAGQAX010000016.1, read as the reverse complement.
TTGGGGGGTTCTGTTTGTGTTTTTCCTCGTTTCCTGCATTCTTTCTTTCTGTTTCCTGTTTTATTTTGTAGGTTCACTCCTCAATTGTCAGGTCTGGTTTTACTTCCTGTCTTTGTGTGTTTTCCCGCCTTTTTGTCAGTGTGCCCCACCCTGATTAGTTTCACCTGTCAGTCACTGGTCCTGTCATCTCCTCACCTGTTCTCACTTCCCCAGTTAATGTCTTCGACTTACACCTGCCCACTTCCTTTGTTCTTTGTCAGATCATCAGCTCATGTTCTCCTGTGGTTTCCCTGCGTTCTTGGTTTTCTTCCAGCTGATTGTTCCTGCCTGTTTGCCGCCCGTCTGATGTTCATGTCGTCTACCTGAAAGTCTGCTGGCTTCAGTTTAAGTATCTCATGTGCATCCACCTGCCTGCTGTCCTGCATTTGGTTCCTCCATGCCTGTGATGCTTCAGTCAGCTGTGGCACATATGTTTGTAGAGTACGGGCTCATTAATGCTGAATGTAGAGAAAGAAACGGACAGAGCCTTCTGTCCGTACTCTGCATTCAGAACGTCAACAGCAGATGCACCCAGCACATCATATGTAGACATGAAAGTCAATATGTGACGACTGAGATTATGTTGATAATTTCAACATTTATTCATTATTAAAATCAAACTGTAAACAAGCATTACATATAATATATTACGTTAATTTGAATCTTTGAAACCTGACGGCACATTGGCTTGATTTCTTTAAAAACATAAGAAGGCAACGAGCAATGAAAGAAGAAATTACCCAAAAAATTGCAAGAAATTAGTAAAAAGAAAAAATTCAAAGTAAGAAAATTTGTTTAAAAGAAGAGAGAGAGAAAGAAATAAAGTTAAAAACAAACAAGGAAATGACTTGTAAAAAGTGTTTATAAATTATAATAATTCTGTAACATAATTTGAAAATGTAATAATAATAACAAATATAAATATAGTTTTGCCTTTTTTTTCCAAATTTATTTTCTAAAACTATTATTTTTGTTTTCTTGTAATTTGTGTGACATTTCTTACCAATTTGCTCATTGCCTTTATACCCATGTTTTTGAAAGAAATCGCACCAATTACCTCAGGGTTCAAAGGTTTAAATACTTGCGAAATGCGTCTGAAAGCAGCACAAGAAAAGCGATGTCACTCGACGTTTCAAAGGGTTAATTCGTGCTTTTATCCAAAGTGAAACAAACTGCGTACTTTCACCCAGGAGCCCAGTGTTCACCTCACGTATGAATGTAGAGCCAAACAAATATTTTTTTTCAATAAAACAAACTACATGCTTCCGTTGATGTCCTGGTGTTTGTTGCAGTGTCCCAGAACGTCAAGGAGACCTAGTGTGTCACTCAGTACGTTTACATGCAGCTTGAGAAAATCGAATTATTGGCTTAGTCCGACTGAAACCGGATGTTTAAATCCATGTAAACAGCTTAGTCCGACTGAAGTTAGACTGTCCGCAGCTCGACTAACAACACCTAGATAAAATTGAACTATTGCTGCATGTATCCACTTAGTCCGACTGGAGTCAGACTCAGCGTTCTGCACATGCACCACTTTTTCTTTCGCTGCCTTTCACCCTGGAAGAAGAAGGAGATGACGTAGCAGCAGTTCACTCCCAGAAAAACAAACAAACAAACACCATGGCGACCGAGAAGCAGAAGACGCACTTCTGGACGGACGAGGAAACTACATTCATGCTCCGACAGCTAAAGGAGCTAAACATGTTGAAGTTTATGGATGGTAGGAAAACGCGAAAAATGGATTTATTTAATTTAATTTATTATTCCTCTTCAGGTCAACAGGAACTAGTTCAATACGCACTATATTAAAAAGGACACAGCACCGTCTATCGAGGTGGAGTCAGACGTATTTAGTCAAAAATTCGATTTTCTCTTCTGCATGTATACTCAGACAAGCAGAGAAGTCCAACTTGACTGATTAGCCGAGCTATGAGCTTAGCTCCACTACTGCGTGTATGTAAACACACTGATTGTGAGGACAAAAAGAGACTGAGAATTGTAATCATCTAATTACAAATTTACTTTGAACAGCCACGAAGAAGAGCGAGCTGGCCGACTGGTCTGACGGACCTGTCCAGCAGTTGCCTGGTCTGAGTGAGCTGGTTGCAGGGAGCAAGAGTGGTGCGACTGAAATTTGAGAGAAACATATTTATTGAGTGCATGAAAAAGTGGTAGATCTTTAACTGTAACCTGTTAAAAATTAGAACAAAAACAAGTGTGTTTAAATCTTGGCTCAGTGTATATAATAACAGAGTGTAGCTGCCATAAAAAGCAAAGTTAGCTATTTCTTGTTTACACACCAGTTATAAATGTCTCATAGCAGCAGTTATCGACATTGATAAAAATGTCCTTGACGTGTTGATATCATGCTTGTAAATGTTAAATGGGGCTAAAATTGTTAGCACATAATAATAATAACAACTCTGCCGTGTTGGTGCCATGAAGTGAAGATGCAGTCATCTCTACCTGCACATGAAGCGGCTTCATGTTGGGAACAGTGAAACACTTCATATACCGTTGACCTCGCATGGGAAACCTTCTTCCTCTTCCTCTTAAATGGAGACGAGACAGTTGACTGCAGTCGTTCTAAAGGGAAACACATGTTGGGGAACCTGAACATTTTGCCACAATATCAGCGGACTGCGGAAATATAAATATAACTTCAGTGTAATTATGAAAAAGCTGTTTGGTAAAAAAATCACATTTTATTTTACTGTTCTCCCGTCCCACATATTTATATTCATTTTTCTTTTCTTCCGAGGATCAAAAAGCCAGACGCCTGGATTTTTCAGAGGGCCCGGACTTATTTAATCTGCTACTTGGAGCAGCATCCTGTTGCCTCTGGCCAAGTTCACACCGTAGAGTTTTATGGAATCCTCTGCTTCACAGACTTCAGACACGTCGTATCGTCCTAATGAACTGATGGAGGGCTGAGAGCGAGCTGAGGGAACATGTCTGCTGAAGAGAGGGCAAATGAGGAAGACCTCACACACACACACACACACACACACACACACACACACACACACCTACAGAGAAGTGGTGGAGACTTTTAAAGCAGCAGAGCTTGATTGTTCCTTATCTCCTACAGTATGGATGATTTAACTGACCAGTAACAACACAAACACAAGACTGACACCTCCTGAAACAAAGCTAAGCTCAAACCAAGACAAATATATGATAATCAGTTTAAAATACCAGATACAAACATTAGTGAAACATCTGGTAGCTTAAGAAATCTCAGTATCAGTCTCCGCTGCCTCGTCTCATTATCGCTGATGTGACTGCAAAAAGAAACTAAAAATATACACAAAAAGAAAAAACCTAACCTCAGTCTGAAAACCTGAAAGTTAGAGAAACAAATCGTTTATAATGTTATTAGCTAACATTAGCTATTTGTCTGGTGAAACACTGTCAGGCTAATGTTACAGGTAACGTTAGCTAACTTCAGCTACTATATTCTACCTACTAGGTTAACTGTTCCCAGAGGTCTGGTGAGACACTGTCACGCTAACCCTTATGAGCTAACATTAGCTAACTTAAGCTACTATTTTTAGCTACTAGGTTAACCTTTTGCTATTTCTGGCCAAACACTGTCAGGCGAAAAAGTTACTAGATTACATTAGCTAACTTTAACCACTATTTTCTCAACCATTCCAAGACGTCATATTGTAACATGCCTAACTTTAGTGGAATATAACATTTTGGGTATGGCATTAATCCGCAGATGATCTGGAATAAAATGAGACCAAACTGTTCTATAGATGTCAGTTTTTGAGTCACAACCGAGGCCTGCAACAGACTAAGTAAGACTTTTTAAGCCTAGCCAATTGCCTTTTGCTTCGTGATTTTGTCGATGACTTGCAGCCCCTACTGGCAAGTTAAGAGGAATGGGGTAGAAAAAAAAACAGTCAATAAAACAGGTTTTTTTTAACAATTGTGAATCACAGCAACCATAAGAGGTCACTGAGCATAACCAACAGTCTGTGAGATACAGTCATAAATGTGCACAAACAATAGGCTGATGGGTCCAGTAGTTTGTGAGATTAGCTGCAGACAGACACATACACACTACTTTGGAGTATTGGTGCGTAACATAAACGTATGAAGACAAAGTGAAATTAACAATAAAGGCAGGCGAGCGGCCTACTTATAAAATGGAATAAAATTACAATAAAAGTATGAATGATACTATAAAAGGTGGTCATAACAATCACACTTGTAGTTTATTGGTGTATAACATCTCCTGACAGCCTGCAGTCACATATGTAAACATTTTAGAAGTAAGGGCTTTTTAATAAACAAAATGAAATGCTTTCTGACACTTTTTAAGACATAAAATTCCTTCGTAATAGCTTAATGTGACTGAACTTAAGCAGGAGAAAATCATTGACTTTTATTTGTATCAAAGGTATGAGCATGTCCAAGATGTTTAGAAAAATAAATAGTGTTTTTTATAAGCTATGTTTTGTAATATGGAAACTTATTAGGATCAATGTGAGAGGAGATATCAGGAGTGTGATATCAGAATCAGGCTTATTTTACATTTTCACATACATTATGTTTTGGTACATAGACAAGGAACGTAAATGCAGAATAGAAAAAAATACATTAAAACTAATCCCAAAAACATACTATTTCAAAATATAAATGAAGTAGAAAGTTACTTCCTGCCAAACTAACCTGTCTCACGACGGTCTAATACCAGCTCACGTTCCCTATTAGTGAGTGAACAATCCAACGTTTGGTGAATTCTGCTTTACAAGGGAAGCGACATCAAAAATGAAAGAGCTAGGCAGGAATGTGAAAAGATATATTCTATGGGATATGCAAAGATTGACACTGGACGAGTACATTTATCAGGCCTACAGTTTACACAGAAAAAGAAACACCAAGCATTTGGAAGGGTGAAAAGGAAAAGATAGACCAAAACTCAGGAGCTTGCGTGAGGACAAAAATGTAAAAACTATAAAACCGAAGAGTTCACAACTTGCTACTGGGCAGATGACAGCATGTGACCCCATGTAGAGTAGAAAGTAGAGAGGCTCATGGGATGAGACGCATTGAAAGAGAGACATGGGGAAAAAACACATTAATTAAAACAGGTCGTAAACAGTGGGGGTCACTTTATATTTGCTTGTTAAACTTGACCCATGCGGTGCGAAAACACATGGACGCTCAGTTTAGAAGTGCAACTGAGACACTGCAGAGCTCAGCTTGTGTGTGTGTGTGTGTGTGTGTGTGTGTGTGTGTGTGTGTGTGTGTGTGTGTGTGTGTGTGAGTGAGTGAGAACATTCGTAGGTGCGTGGGGGGTTGGTGTGTACGCAACAGAGTTAGACCGATATATCTGGCTAATAATGGCAGTCACGTTGTTCACTGTCAGTGTTTGTTTGACAAGATATTGTGTTAAAAATGCTTTCTGATTTCCATCTGAAAATTGAACAAAAATATATGAATAAAATGAATCTGGATCAGAATTTATGACATCAGCCTAACAATGGCCTGACCCAACAGTCATGGAGTTTTGGGGATAAATATTAACATCAGGTGCGGCAACTGCTAATTTATCCCAGTATCTAGGACGCTTCGTGACATTCAAGATGGCATTTATGATTTCTGTCACCTCAACTGACCCTCAAAAAAGTTACAATGGAAAGAAAAGGTGTGTCCATGGCATGTATACTGCAGTTTCCTGCTGTTTACTGCTTACTAGAGAATAAACAGAGGAGTTTCTGACCACTACCAGCATTGTAGAGTAATGTTTGTACGAATAGGTTCCCATTTTACCTGATTTGTGCACGTACACGAGCATTTCAACAGTCGGTGTTGGTACTACACTAAAAAATAAAGTGTCACTTCAGTAAAGGCAGTAAAGAAGAAGATGAACATGGATGCAAAGAATGCAAGATTTTCAATATTTTAAAAAATAGTTTGGCATTTTGTGAAATGTATTCATACACTCAACTTATTCTCATATAACGGATTGTTTGATAACATACAAAAAAATGCATGCACAACAATTTGTGTGATATCATACGAATTTGCGCCTCATGAATTACATCATGTACTAAGTTACTGAGGTTAGGTTTAGGGGAAAAAAAACACGGTGAGGACGTACCTTAAAATAATGTCAAAGTTCATAAGGATCTGAACATGTGACTCCAGGGGAAAGTCTTGCATGAACTCTGTTTTTCTTGTGACCGATCCACCACCCCAACCTGCCTCCTTACAAGCATGCGGGACTGCTTCCTTGTTCCTTGCCATTAGCGCATGGTCACGTGATTGCAGCCTTTCAAAATACGTGGGACATGTAAGAATTTGGGTACGTTGCTTTTCAATGGAAAATGTACAAAAAAATTTGTGAGAACAGCCCGAATCACTTGATCGCTGAGAGTTACATGAGAAGATTGATACCAATCTCATGTCTCTACGGTAAATATGAAACTACAGCCAGCAGCCAGTTAGCTTAGCTTAGCATAGAGACAGCAAACAAAGTTCTCTAATTAACAAGTTATATTTTGTACATTTATTCTGAGCAGAGTCACCAGATAACCAGCAGAGACTCCTGGACAAGAAACAATGCAGCGCATAATTTTCTGTACAATGGAGAACTAACGGGTTCACACTTCGCCAACATTACAAGCTAACAAACTACACTATGTGATGCTGTAAAGCCGTGTTTGGCATGATTATGTTCTGTAGTCTCATACGGCCACTTTTTCACAGTGGGGTATTTACGGGTGTATTTTATATCGTAGAACATATTCAGCTTGTGTTAACCACAGACTGTATTTCAGACATTTCACCAAAAACCCATGCAAATCACGACTCATGACTTCAAAACGAAGCAACTTTTTAGGCCTCATTCTTGCAGCGCTCTATTACACATGGTTGCAGTTTCAAGCACATAGTTTAACCAAAATACTTGGTTAGGTTCAGTAAAATATCACAGTTGGGGTTAAAATAAGTACATATGGGACGTACGTCATGATAATAATAAAAAGATAATAACATTTATTTGACATAGCACCTTTCACAGAAATAAAATTCATAAAGTGGAACAATAAGAAAACTAAACATTTAAACATACATTAACTAAAATGACAGAAACCATCTTTGGAAAAAAATGTATTTGACATGTACTTGGAGTTTTTAGTTTGGCTCCTGTCCCATCCACTAATAAGGAGGGGGCAGGGTTTATGACCTTTACTGCATCCAGCCACCAGGGGGCGGTTGTTATGTTTTGGCTTCATTTTTGGGGAGCTGTCATGTTGTTATGTCTTATTATACGGTTATACATGCAAACTGATACATCACTCATATGAATTAGCTCCCCACAAATGGTGTAACGTCCTTAATGTAAAGTTATGAAGGTTAAGTTTAGGTAAGTTCATGTGGTTGGGCTCAGGGAAAAGACACATGGTCCAGACGTATCTTAAAATGACTCAAAGTTCACGTAGTTCCGAATACTCGTCTCTTCTCTCTCTCTTTTCAGGCCGCCCTTGTTTCCTCCCGTCAGCACAATGGTCACGTGATCGCAGCCATCCAAAATACACAAATTACTGGCTCATGATTATGTGGGATATGTCCAAATTTGGATGCATTACTTTTCGTACAAACAGTTTATGAGAACAGTCTGTGTAAGACCAGAGGTGAGGTGCTGGTTAGGCAGATAATCTCTGGACGGAGCCGGGCTATCTGTTTCCTGTCTTTATGCTAAGCTAAAATAGCTAACTGCTGGTTTATTAAGTATTTACTGTGTCGAGATAACAATGGATGGATAGACAACAGTCACCAAGGTTACTCTGGATACAGAAGAACACTTACACAAGATATAAATTATTTTTAATGTCTTTTCAAAGCACATTTACAGACATTTATTGTGTGTATATTATCAGTTATATCTGAAATACACAGATTGTATGAGCTGGGTCAAATTTCATTTTCTAATAAATGAGTTCTTTACGTATCCTAAAGTGTCCCTGTCACTGAATCGTTGTGGTGTTTTTGTAGTTTCCGAGTGCCACATAAAATTTACAAGCTTCTTTTGATTACTTCCCAAAATTTGACGTAATATTGGCACAAGATTTCCCCTATTGGCATTTCCTTTGTAGGACGAAAAAAAACACCAGGTGTCAGCTTTAGTATCGGCTTTCATAAACACACATCAGTCCGGGCACAGTTTGTAGCTCATGGCTGGAGGCAGGGAAAGGAACGTAACGTCAGCTCCAAATCTTTCATGACACTGTTATAAACTTTCCTTCCGCTGCTGAGTTCAGCTCGCAGCAGCTGATGTCATCACCTCGTCTCACCCTCTTCAGCCTGCGTGTGAGTGCCAAAGAGCAGCAGTGTAAAACTGTCACCTCAGCCCACCTTTCAGACACCTCGTCCAACTCTTCACGATGATATAAAAGATCAGGCATTTATTTTGTCTGCGTGCTTAAACAGAAGGTGATGAAACACTCTGGACGGGTCGTAACATTCACAGAATTCATAACCAAGAAAAACAAATTCACCTGGTTTGACTTTGGAATCAAACTGCTGTTATTTCATGAATATAGGGTACTGTTTTTTTGTTAAAACCAAAACCTACTACTAGCCAGAGACCCAACACAATGGCTTTGGTGAAAACGGTTTTTCCTGTAAAGTACCAGTCGCAGGTTGCTACAAGTCTCTGTTTGCCGTCTCTGTCTGTCTCGCTGTGATGTTCAGATGCATTCCTCTCTGACACCTGGAAGCTGAGGGCTCAGCACAGGAAGGTAAGAGCCTAAACAAACATGCAAGGTGTCCCAGTGGATCTGCGGTTTAGGGTCCACACCCTGCACACTTATGGGTACAGTTCAACGTGATATTATAATGTGGATGTCTGTTGGCTCTTCCCAACTGAAAGTCACATTTTTTCCTCATTACACTTGGTTTGGTCTGCATCATTTTACAGTCCTGGTTACAGAGAAAAGGCCCACACACACACTTGGGAAATTAATTTATATGAAGGGATACTTTTATTCCGAATTTAAACAGTTGTAAGGACCCACAGGAAACAAGACTAAGAACCGTGCTGGCAGCAGTTGAGCTACATGGTATCGTCAGCATGCTAACATGCTGTGTGAATGTAATGTTTAGTTTAGCGTGTTAGCACTCTAATATTTGGGAATTACAGCTGATGGCAACGTCAGTAGACCCTTTAAGGGCCGACGTCACCATGACTTAATTTTATCACCTGGAGGTGAAGCTGCCTCTCCCCCACAGGGCTGTAGGCTACATAGGAGTCTTCAAATGTGGTCTTGTTGTGTTATTGGGAGCCAGAATAGAAGGAGTCATGGCTCAAAACCAGCCGCCACTGCCCGTCAACAAAAACAAAGATGGTTAAATGTGATCAGACCAAAGGACTGGACGGAGGCCATCATCAAAAATGCTCACATGTGCAGCGCACACTTCATATCAGGTTAGGGACAAAGTATTTCCTGTTGTAGGGATGAAGAACGTTATGTGTATTAAGGGTTATCATGTCCACCTCATCAGAAACTGGGGAGCTATTAAGAGGAAGATTGGATTTCTCTGGAACGCTAACTTTTTAGCACATTAGCTAACGTTAGCTTCCATAGCAAAACAAACAAGATTGGCTTCCTGTGACATCATCCATCCACTGAGTGAGAGCATACGGGTCGGCCAGTCTGGTCCCGTTGGTCAGTGTTTACTTCTTCCAGTAACACTGGCGGTCCCGGAGAGTGAGTGACCTGACATGGTGCGTTGGTAAATTCAGTCTGACGCTCTACACTAAAATGAGAGCCCTGTTGGTGGAAGAAACGGAGCCTTATATTTCTACATGAATGAACCAACGCTTAAGTTAATCACACATTCACTCCGCTCGGCGCTCTGCTGCTCCGTCTCCACAGACAGAGTGTCCAGAGTGCGCTCTGCCACTCTGAGAGTGCGCTGCTCTGGATAACCCAACGCTACATTCAGACAGCGCTCCCAATTTATCAATGCTCCAGTTTGTGTCAGAGTGCGCTCCTGAACGCACCACTCACATCATCCTCCTCCATTGGCTAAAACAAGACAACACAACTTGTTAGCTAGCTTGTCTACAGCTAAGCCCCGCCCACCAAAACACATCATTCTGTTTACTAACAGTAAAAGAGTCAATAGTTTTGCAGGTATTTAATACCTGTATTACAGAGTATATACAGTGGTGTAGTGGTAGGTGATGAGATTGGTGTACTATTAGGTAGATGGGTAGGTAACCGAGGAGGAGGTGGGTATACGTACCTATATATTCTGATGGCTTTTTGGCTAACAGGTGGGTAAACTGTGAATGGCCAGAAAAAGAGGTGAGTATATCTGGTATACCTGCACAAACCCTTCACTCCACCACTGAGTATATATATACTGTACAGTGTTAATGTTCAGGCAGATCAGTCACGTCACTTGACGTTTTGTTGTGGGTGGGTAACGTCAGACTCAGACCTGAGTTGCAGCTTCTACTTGGTCCAGGTGTAAACTCCATAGACTGTATAAAATAATGGACACAGCCTCCGTGATGTCACCCATTGGTTTGTGGACTCCCATTTTGAAGCAAAGAGTCTGGTATTATGTCCATCGCCATCTTGGATTTTTGGAGCCAGAAGTGACCATATTTGGATAAGAGGGTGGAGATAACCCCAACGCTGGCTGAAACACACACAGGCTACACTCACTCACATTAAGCTGGGCTCTTCTCTTTGTTCCCACCCACATGTAGTTCATTTGTACGTGTGATTTTATATACATATACATATTTTTGGCGGTTACCTGTCCCAGTGCAGATTCGATTTTTCTGCAGCTTAAACAAATAGACAGTATTTTATTAAGCTAGCTTTAAAAGCTAGTAGATGGACTTTGTTACCTTTGTAAGGAGCCAGGCTAGCTGTTTATCCATTTACAATCTGTATGCTAAGCTAAGCTAACGGGCTACCAGCTGTAGCTTCATGTGTTCTATGGTATCAGTCTTCTCGTCTCACTCTCGGCAATAAAACCAGAGTATTTCCCAAAAGAACAGCTTCTTTGACTAAAACCTTCTCATGCAGGTTCACAAAGAGAAATATTCTGCCAGTATTCTCAGGTCGTTGTTGTTGGGTCTGTAACTTTGTTTGCAAGCGTCCTCGTCTGTTTCTCTTCCTCATCACGCCCTCTTTTTGTTGGCTAACCAGTGGGTTTGGTTGGTTGAGAGCCTGGAGAGCAGCTTGTTTGTTGCGCACGCGTGCACACACACACACACACACACACACACACACACACACACACACACGCACATAAACACACAACTCTCCTCCCCTCTCCAACTGTGTGCCACATGAAAGCAGTGTACACCCGTCTCTCTCTGTGTCAGCGGTGTGTTATTAGTATCCAGAGACTCCAGAGTGTCTGCTGCACTGTCACCTCCCACAACCTCCTTTACACGCACTCTCAGTGTGTGTGTGTGTGTGTGTGTGTGTGTGTGTGTGTGTGATATATAGATGGGTGCAACCTGTATCTGTTGTCTGACTCACTCTGACAGACACACCAGCGAAGCACCGTCAGCACACTTTCAACGCCTTTGTGTGCGAGTGTGTGTGCTGCATTCACACGTTAATACACGCTGGAAAAAAAAAATACACACATTCAAATCTAAACATTTTATTTTTTACTCATTTCATGGCAAAAAAAAAAACTCGTAAGGCACATTTGTTGTGCCACTTTTGTTCTACAGTTGACACTATAAATAAAAACCTGAGTACAGCACATGTGAATAGAATATTTACAACTTTATTTTTCAAATGTTTTAGCACCAACTCACTATCGTTTTTACTCTGATAGTTTAAGTTCAAACAGTTTTACCCATAGGAATCAGTTTACTGATCATGAAGGAGATGAGTACCACTCCCCTGAAAACAGGAGTAAAATGTCTTCTGTGGCCCTGATGATGTCATAGTGATGTCACCAGGGCTACTTGGTTTAAGGATGGAGATTTCAAATTGAAAACAGAAAATGTGTGTTAGACAGCAAACATGGAGTTTGAAAGGTGTGGGCTTTTATCAAGCAATGAGGGTCTAAAGAACAGTGCAACATTAAGTTGCATTATGCAGGCTGTTCTCACAAATTTTTCATATGTCTTCCAACGAAAAGCAGTGCACCCATATTCGTACATATCCAACGTATTTTGAAAGGCTACGATTGTGACCAATGTGCTGATGGCAGTAAACAAGGAGGCAGTCCCGAGCGCTTGTAAGGAGGCAGGCTGGACTGAGAATTACTCAAAAACATTTCAGTCTTAGCTAGAATTAGTTTACAATAAGGACATGGAGGTATTACATAAGCCACATCCAACGCTCAGTAAACTCAAGTACTGCTGCAAAGATGAGGAAGTGTCCGAGGACGTGTGCTGGGCTTTGAAGCCGATTTTCATAGCGGCCAAACAGTGGAACTTTCAGGGTTCGTAGCATGATGCCCTGCGGCTCAACAAGACTTTTTTCCACTGACTTACATTGGGACAGAGACATCTGTAAATCAGTGGAGACATTTATTTGAGTGTCACAACCCCCGTGAAATGACTTGTTTCACTATCAGGATTTAATTCATTCAGTCCGATAACATTTGGAATCTGTAGGAGAGCCTGAAGATTAAATGTTATCCCCATTCAAGTTAGCAGAGAGCCATTTGGCCACACTCAGTCGAACTCAGGTGTGCTCAGCTGCCGTAAGTCCCCAGTGAACATACTCTGTGGGCCAGTCGGGGGGAAGTAGTGCCAAAAATCCCATGATCATCCAGGTAATTGTATACACGGCAGTTAAACCATTTTGGGTTCATGTGCCAACTTTCATAGGAATAAACGGGCCCTGCTACCAATGCTGTGTTCAAGTTCCATGCTGTTCTCACAAATTTTTCATACGTTTTTCTACAAAAAGCAATGCACCCAAATTCACAAAAAAAAGACTTTCGCCCAGGATTTTCCCTGGATTAATGTGTTCAAATCCATGTAAACTCTGAGTCATTTTAAGGTACGTCTTCACCATGTTCTTTAACTAAACCTGTCCTCTTTACGTTAATAATGTAACTGTACGTTTAAGACATTTGTAGGGTGCAAATTTGTAGGATATCACACGAATTGCTGTGCATGCATATTTTTGTGGGAAAAATAAAAAAAAAAAGAACAGACTTTACCCCAGGACTTTTCCCTAGAGTCACATTTTCAGAGGTACGTCCTAACCATTTTTCTTTTCCTTGACCTAACCTCAGTAACTTTACGTTAATTACATAACTGTACATTAAAGATGTTACGTCATTCATGGGGCGCAAATATCATTCGAACTGTTGTGCGTGCATTTTTCGTAGGATATCATACAAACTGTTCAATGAGAATACGTTGAGCTAGTAGCGGCTAATGTAGCCTCAAGCAGGGATGAAAAAGCAGGCTACAGACGTAGCTGCTAAGCTCACGTCTTTCTACCTCCTCACCACCAGATTTTAATTTTCAAACTGATTGTCTTCACACCCAGCTGACTTTGCCTCGAGTGACATCACTGGAGGCAAATCCTCATAAGAAAAGTTTTACTTTAATCTGCTCTGGTTTTTATAAGGAACAAAATTAGTTTAAATTGAGTTTGTAAATTAAAACACCCTCTCGCAGATCATTTCAGTGTCTCTACAGTTTGTCTTCTGTGTCTGTCTGATATCGATGTTTTATTTTAAAGGTTATCAGCCTTGTCACATGGTGTCTGATCACAGCTACGTCAAACAGCTCTGTTTTCTGTTAAAAAAAAATAAATAAAGTGTTTGCTGTGCTGGTGTGTGGTGGACTTTGGTTTGCCGAAAAGTTTCAGTAGTATTCAGTTTTCGAGGGAAAATGCTGTCAGAGGCCGATTCCAGAAGAAAAAACTAAGGGCCGACTGGATCAATGCAAAACTAAAAAAATGGCATAAATACGGTCATTTTCAAAATATTAAATATACAAATATTACCTGTTATCAGTGATTTCAAATAAAAAAAATGTACCAGTCTCAGCACTGAAAAAAAGCCACATCATTCACCCTAATCTCTGCTTTAACCTCGGCGTTATGAGATCATAAACTTCAGAGCGGAGGAGAACGGGGCAGCTGAGGCCAGCACTTGTTTTCAATCCACGTTTACTATCGAAAAGCCTGTTTTACAACATGTGTGTCAGGTTTTACAGTCATGACTCGTGTCTGATGATCACTGTCAGGTGTTCCCAGGTCACAGCAGCGCTCTGAGTCATCCAAAAAAAAAAAAATAAAGAAATCCCCCCAGTGTTAAAGCGCAGGGCTCCAGTCAAACTGAGTCCAGCGTCAGTAGACGGCTCCCAGACTCTGTGTGGCTGACGGTGTGGCTGATGGTGTGTGGTGCGTCGGGCCGGACTGTGGCAGACCTAAATGTGCACCCTGCTGTTGGTACCAGTCCTGGTGTGTGTACTCTCCCATGCAGGCGGGCGAGGAATCCACAGGCGGCTGATAGGGACCCTGCCCCCTGCTGGTGGGATCCATCATTGCATTGCTCTTGATACTGCCGCTGCTGTTGTTGTTGTTGTTATTGTTGCTGTTGCTGCTGTTGTTGTCCCACACAGCAGGGGATGGAGGAGAGTTGCAGGCCATGGAATCGCTGGCGTCTGGACTGTGTTCAAGAGGAATATCCCCGAGTGGAAACTCTCCGTTCTTGTAGAGCTTCTTAAACTTGGAGCGACGGTTCTGGAACCAGATTTTGACCTGGAAGAAAGAACATCAAATGTTGAGGCAACCAAAAAAAATTAAAGATATTAAAAACCTAAAGCAATATTGATTTAATTTATATTATTACACGGCATTGTCAAATGCTCGATCCTGATTGGTCAATTACAACATTCTACGGTCTGTTATTTCTGAATAGCAGACCGTTGCTATGAATAGCAGACCGTTGTTAAGGACGCTTCTGATCGACTCGGGCGAATCAAGAAATTGGCAAGAAATCGTTAATTTTCTGTTGTTTTCTGTTGTCAAACTTTTGATTTCTTTAGTGAGTAGCCGTGTAATAAGCGGGATAATGTAGAGCGAGCCGGTCACTATGGAGAAATAAACCCCGACTGTCGGGGTTTATTTCTCTATAGTGACCGGCTCGCTCTACATTATCCCTTACATATTCCCTCTTGTGCTAGCTCCGCTTTGGTCTCCACCAACTCTTTTAAGGCTGCTTTATAGTTGTACATTGGCTCTCCCAACGCGTTCTCATCCCAAGTCGTCACATGTTGCAACTTTGTTGGTGGACTTTAATGTCTACATATTATGTGTAAGGCATCCTCCTTTGTCTGTTGTTGACATTCCAGGATTCTTCTACCAATGCCGGGACATTAGCAAAAGTACATGGTCAGATATAGGCAACAAAAGAACACGGTATGGTTTAGGAAAAAACATCATGGTTTGGCTCTACATTCACACAGGAAGCAAACATTGGCCTCCCAGGTTAAAGTCCAGGGTTTGTTGGACCCATCCACCACCCATATTACGTCATTAATGGCAGTGTGCTGTCCGGCTGACCAGCAGCATATCATCAACACCGCGAAAAGTTCCATCCGGCCGCATTACCAACCGACGCCGCTGAACACCTTTGAGCTGCTCTAACATGTGAACTCAGCCTGTAAAGGCCTTCAACCCTTTGACACCTGGACCGACATCACTTTTCTTTTGCTGCATTCAGACGTCCTTCACTAGGATTTTAAAAAATTTTTGGATTTTCTTCGAAAACATGGAAAAAAGCTTCGAGCAACTTGGCAAGAAATGTCTGGCAAAGATAGAATTATCAATTATATCATAATTATCAGAACAGTTTATTGAAAATTATGTCGCAGATTAATAGTATTTTTAGGCACTTTTTTCCAAGTCCATCCCTTATTTGTTTTTTGACTTATACTTTTTTTTGCCAATTTTCATGTATTTTTCTTGTTTTGTTTTGTTTTGTTTTGTTTTGTTTTTTTTACATTTTTTTTGTTTTGTTTTGTTTTGTTTGGGTTTTTTTTTTTTTCAAATTTTCAGGCATTTTTCTTGTACTTTTTACTAATTTTTTCTCAAGTTGCATATGGTTGAGTTTAGGCAACAAAAGCACGTGATACAACTTATGATATTGCTGTGGCAGATGCTATCCAGCCAACCAGCGGCGTATCATAACACCACGAAAGGTTCCATCCTGCCGCATATCATACCACCGCTAAAGATGGCATTTGGCATCAGACATGTGACGCTAAAAGCCGAAAGGTTTTCCCCACAAATAGAAGATGCTAATATTATTAGCATAAGCCTATAACATTTTACATTGCATGAATTAGCCCAGCAGCTAGTGGAGTTTTCCTCTACTCATACGAAGCCAGGATCAACAGCAACATTCAACAAAAAACATGACTGAATTCAGCTCTGTTATAACTCACAAGGTTTATAACTAAAACAATTGTCTTTTACTGGACACGTTTTCCACCTGTCAATTTTAGGAAAAATATACTGATTACTGTCAAGTAAATAAACGGTAGAGTGATTACATGGGAAGGTTAGCGTAAGGAGGTGATGACGTGGTTGTCTAGAAACAATAAAAAGGTGCAGCAAGGCATTCCATTAAAAAAACAAAACAAAACAGCAGTCAGGCAAAGTCTGCAACTATCTGGTGAAAAGAGTGAAACATTTAGCCGCTAAACAGACAGATATTTTCCTCAGGAGCTGGTGGAGACCAAACAAAGAGCTAAAAAAAGAGAGAATATTGGACTAACATTCATCAGGTCGTCACAAACACAAAGAAACCTAATGAATGATGCTCTGTGACTGCAGGATGTGTGAATACACACGTCTTAAGTGTAATATTTTATTTACATATAACACAGGACACTGTCTAAGAGCTGCAATTGGCCGGCAGAGGTGATGTCATAGATTATTTGCAGCTCCTTTAAATGTAATATCATGACACAGTAAGGCATTACCACAGTGCCGTTATTTGCATATTAAATTCATTCGAGCGTCAAACCAAATGACAGCACTGTTTCAGGTTGAATGGGACGGCTTTTATCTTTGTTTTCTTAAGGCGTGCAACTGAGGGAAATAACTGAGCAATGATTTACGGCAGATGTAACAACCTGCGCTGCAAGTTTTGTCTTTTATCAGTGGAGCGCAGATAATTCACGAGGTAGTAAATCATCAGGGCAAGAGGAGCATGACTGTATAAACCAGACTGACACAACAGTAACAACTCACAGGGCTGATCAACGTCTAACATCCTGATAAATGTGGTAATGCAGTACTGTATTTTATGGCACTGTATCCTGTTGTATTTTACTCTTGATTCGTTACATGTTAACTTAGTAGCCTTGTATGGTAGTGTATACTATTGTACTTACTGCATACACTAAAACAATGTTGTCTCATGCTGGTAATTTTACGTCCGATCACTCTCACATCTTACTCACAGGCTCAACTGAACAGGTTGAGGAACGCATGGTTCCCCAGTCTGTCAACCTTTTAAATCAAAATATGGCTACTAAGAGGTCCTGGTCGAGCACCAAACATAATGTGTAATGAGTGGTATGTTGCACTGAATCCACTTCTTGTGATGCCGGCTGTATTATTTTGTCGTTTGATTCAATGTTGTTTTGTATTTTTGCGAAACTTACATGTGCACGAGAAATTTCTGTATTTTTTTTCTAACAATAAAGCCAAGCCAAATCAAATCAAGTATTAAGGTTTAATCTATTATTCTGCTGTCAAAATAGATCATGCAAATAATATTTTAGTATAACCTGTAGTTTCCAGTGTTCATTTTGACAGCTATTTTAGATTTAGTCTCAGTCTTGAGACGAACATGCTTAATAGTTTTCATGACATTTTAGTCATTTTTATCCATCATAGTTTTACTCAATGAAATTCAGAACGTTTTAGTCGACGAAAATACAAAACATTTTACGTGAAGATAATTAAAGATGAGTCTTCAACGCTTGAATATAATTACAAGCACAGTCATTCTCGGCTTTCAATGTCCGATAGTCCACTACTAATATTTTCGTCATGTCTCGTTAATGAAAATGAAAGTTTTAACATTCTGCCCCTCTTTGGACCTTTTCACCTCCTCTTCAGCCTCTTCATCAACCCAGTCACCAGAAACAAGGTTGGCATTTTCTGCAAACCAGGGATATGTTACATTTGCATGTTATAGGTAACGTGTTTATGTTTAGGCACAAAAACCACTTGGTTACCATTTGGAAAAGATCGTGTTTTGGCTTAAAATACCCGTTTTTGGTGGGCTCAATCCTCGCTGGAAAAACAGCAACACTACGAAACACCCACTTTTGGTGCCTGAGCCTCACAGTCTGCATGTTTCCACCATTTTAGTTCATTTTTAGTGACTCTTGTACTTATCTTACTCCTGTTGTTACCCTATCAGGCACTGTTTTACTTTATATCTTGTATATCTAGAATTCTTTGACTGATATTTAAACTGGGCTGTGTGTTGTTACTGTATTTTATGTTACTGTAATTGAAGCATTCTCTGGCACAAGAATTTCCTTCAAGATAAATAAAGTTCTATTGGATTGAACTGAATTAAAAAGCTGCAGGAAACACAGCAATGACTTGCACCATCACAACCTGTTTTGTTGTTTGTCGGTCTTAAAAAGTGGGCGGTAGCTTGGCAGGCGTCTCACGACCATCCCCTCCACCTCCAGATGACAAAGTCAGCTCAGATACTACGTCACTTTAGAAACGCTGGTATGATATAAAACCTTCTTCTGGTGACTGGCCTGCATTCATTGGTTCACTAAGAACTGAGTATCAATTCAGTTTATTTCTTTTTAACCCTCAGCTGAGGAACTCTGACATTTTGGTTGTTGTCAATCCTTTCATATTAGCTGACACTTTTTCAATGCACTTCAAACTATCCCAGCCACTTTAATGTCAACGTAAACTCAAGCTGCTTTCATTAATAAGTTCAGCTGACATTATAAACTACTCTTATCTCTTAACTCTTTAAATGCCAGCTCAGCTGCTTTCATCTTTCACACTTCAAATGACTTACAACTTGAAAACTACCCACAGGCCTGTAACTTGAAATTATAAGGTGAGCTGCTCTCAGCTCTGACACTCAAGATACTTCAAACCTTTTCAGTTCTACTTTCACTTACACTTCAACTACTATGACAGCTTCAGTTTAAACTACAGCTCCCATTTAATTGTAGTTTAAACTGATCTCACATGCCTAAAATTAAGATTTTAAGGCATTTTAACCTGTTTACACGTTTGATTTTCAGCAAAAGAGAGCACGCCGTTTTAGCTGCGACCAGCAGCTCTGGAGCTCACTCTGAGAGTGGATTGACAGAGATTTCCCCATTCTTTGGCGGTCACAGTTTTTGCCCTAGGACACTGATATTTGGCATGGAGATTAAGTGTGAATGGGAAGGTGTGTGTTTGTGTTGATACCAGTTGGCAAAAGGGGCCAGTGGGTGTGGCTTATTGCAAAAAGGCACCTAACAGCCAAATTGATTGAAAGACTTGCCTCACAGCAAGAAAGTTCCTGGTTTGAACCCAGGGTGGGAGGTCTGTACACCGGGTGGTGGAGTTTGCATGTTCTCTCCGTGTCAGTGTGGGTTTCCTCTGGGTGCTCCAGCTTCCTCCCACAGTCCAAAGACATGCAGGTTAATTGGTGACTCTAAATTGTCTGTAGGTGTGAATGTGAGTGTGAATGGTTGCCTGTCTCTTTAGCCTCTTTTACACAGGAATTTTGCAAATTTGCAGGAAAGCCCAATCCCTCTTCTTTCTGCATTGGCAGTATAAAAACAAAATCGGGGAGTGCAGCAAAATGTCGCCTGCCTACTTTTGTTTATACAGAATGTGCCTTTTTCGGGGCAATGGGGGGCATGAGCAAGTAACAAAACGTGTAGCTCAGCGTGTGACGTAAACAGTGACGTACCGAGGAAAGCTGCGGCTGGTCAGTCCTTCAGCGATTCTCTCGTACATCGGCCCGTCTTTCACGTTCCCGTCATCTGACAGTTAATAGCCTCCTCGTTAGCGAGGACAAGGAGGGCGCGCAATTCTTTAGCTCCCCAGTTGCTCATCTTCTGCTTTGCGTCTCCTAGATACTAATTCAGCTGTTTCCTGTTTTGAAGTCCACGTCAGTGGGTCGAACGTGCGGCGTCATCAACAGACCCTCCGGAGGCAGAAAGCTGCCTCGCTCTTTTTAGATCAAAACCGTTCTGCCAATATGACTACCCTACGAAGCGGAAAATTGGGCACCTCGGATCAACTCGCCAGTCCAGTTCTGTGTGTTTAAACGCTCGCAGCTTGCCGGAAAATTGGCAGTGTAAAAGGGGCTTTTGTGTCAGCCTTGTGATAGTCTGGTGATCTCTCACCTAACGTAAACTGGGATAGGCAATATCATCCCCATGCAGAGCCGGAGAGCCACCACTTTAGACATGTGCGTGTGCGAGCTCAAGAGGACAGGGTGTCGGTCAATCTTTTTTTTTTTAATGTGGCCGATCAGAGGCCCACAATCCCCTTAACTTATCAGGTTTTAATTCAGCCAGTCACTTCACAGCAGTGGGAGTAGTCAATATTCCAATTAGCTAGTTATGCTAGTCACATATAGTGACTTCAACCACTGCTCAGATTATCGGACAATTAACGGACAATGAATCATAGTTGTTTAGCATGCTAGTTAAGTTAGCTGAGAAGTTGTCTATTTTCACTTCAAAATGTCGATTAAAAAACATTCCCATCTGTTGTCGGTGAAGGTTCTCAGTCATCCAGGTCATGGTAATGCTACTGGACTTGCTTGCATTTTATGTCCCTGTCCTCCAGACGGGCAATCTTGTTCCTCCGCACCATCCATTTTAGCACTAATCCGGGTCAAAGTATCGACAGACGGCAATGTTTTTAATCAACATTTCACAGTGGAAATGGTCAACAGCCAGAAGCAAACATCTATGATCCATCGTCTGTTTGATAATCTAAACAAAGAACATGTTTCCTTGCGCTGGTCCTCCCGAAATGAACTATGGTGAAAGTTGCTATATTCTGTAATGATCCATGATTAAGGAGTTGATTAGCAGATAGCATTAGCTAGCGAGCTAGTACATTAGCTAGTAGAAAAGTTTTCTACTTTGACTTTAAACAAGCAATTGTGAACGTAAGGCTAACGTTACTTTTACAGCAATGATCGTGAATGCATATTTAGCAATCTCCATGCATACAACATAAAACAGTGGCTCTGAAACTGGCACATGCACACTTCTAAAAAGGCGGCACTCCAGCTCTGCAAGGGGATGTTTCTAGGATAGGCCCCAACCCCCTGTGACCCCTTGCCCAAGATTTTGTGGAAGAATTGGTCAAAGGACAGCTGATTAACTGTTCATACCAGCTGGCAAACGGGCAACACGTGGATGTATGCAGGTATGTGATCCCAGCTATTGCAGATTTGTATCATACACTGCAGCCCTCTCTGATTGTTCCTGAACTAAACTGAACCACTCTGGATGGCGTTTGTTCCCTGCAGCCTCACCTGAGTCTGTGTGAGTCCCAGCTGTGCGGCCAGCTCGGCTCGCTCCGGCAGGGCCAGGTACTGCGCCGACTGGAACCTCCTCTGCAGCACTGCCAGCTGGTAGCTGGAATAGATGGTCCGCGGCTTGCGCACCTTCTTGGGCTTCCCGTTGACCATCCGAACCTCCACGTCTGGTTCCTCTTTCACTGTGGGAGGAGACAGTTAGAAGCTATCAATGTTCCCTGTTTGTTAAACCTCATAGTCCAAACGTCACGGTGCTCTCACCTTCTTCTTCTCTGATTTTATAAAACGTAGCTGCCTGTGTGAGACTTTAAAACACAAGTCTTTTCCAGTTAAATGAACTGAACTTGCATTAGGTCTCCACAGGGCAGTCTGTGCAGAGGAGAACAAAAATAGCAACGGCCGCTACAACCCCGAAATTTCAAAGAAATTCCGCCAGCACTCTGAACTTATAATTTTGGTCTGAGTGTCTCCCACAGCCGGGGAGGGAGACAGAGATTTATAGGTGCTTTTCATGTAGCCTGGAGGGCTGCTTGTACACAGCTCTCCTCGCTCAGGCTGTTGTTCTCGTATCAGATTTCTTTTTTGTCTTCTTTCAGTCAGACAGACAAACTCACTCAAATACATTTGTTTACATTTGATCAACACGTATGTTTCTATCATCTTAACCCTTTAAAAGCTGCAAATCGTCCTGGTTTCTTTCGGAAACATGGGAAGAAGACAACGAAAGAAGGAATGACCCAAAAGATTAGCAAGAAATTAGTAAAAGGAGAAAATTAAAAACAAGGAAATAATTTTTTAAACCCAAACAAACAAGGAAATGACCTGGAAAGAGTGCTTGAAAATTATAATAATTCTGTGACATGAATATAGTTTTCCCCTTTCTTTTTTAAAATGATCCTCTAAATCTATTTTTTGGACATTTTTCACCAAGATCCTCATTGCCTTTTTCCCCATGTTTTTAAGAGATTGCACCAATTTGCTCAGGGTTCAAAGGTTTAAGTACTTGTGAAATGCGTCTGAAAGCAGCGCAAGAAAAGCGATGTCACTCAAGGTTTCAAAGGGTTAAGATGGGAAACAACACATCTAAAAGTAAATCCAGCAACCTGCTGCTTTGTAGCCCCTCCTCGGCAGCTCTCTGTGGCTTCCACAAAAAATTAGATAAAAATAAATAAGTTTCTTTTTAACATTTTAATTTTCATGTATCAGTGTTGTAGGCCTGAAGTGATTCTTAAATTCTAAAAAAAAAGTTTCAACATTTTGTGTGCGTCATACATCTATGGCAAAAAATACACACACATATATAATAATTTTTAAAAATTAATTACTTTATGCTGCTTTGTTTTTTTAATGTTCTTTAAATGCATAGGATCCCTAAATATTACTTTTCATGATCTGAGCACGACGAGCAAAGCGACAGAGACGTTGGCACATGGACAAAGGGTATTTCAGTTAAGGGAAAAAGGATCCTGGTACCATTTAACATACTAACAATACAATACAACAGGTGTTTGCTTTAACCATAAAGTTTCAGTTTTATGCCTCCTAGGTAAAAGTTCTGCGGTCTACAGCCTAGCACCTTTTCCTTAAAATTCTTTCAAACCACAGTAGCGGTGGCTTCAATAGTTTCGAATCTCGCTAGCGAGGCTAGCTGTGGGATCCAAAACAGGAAACATCTCGGAGGAAAACAGACCCTTTAATCCTGCATGGACAGATTTGTTTGCTGTCACCACCATCGCTGCAAAGTTAAAGTATCAAATAATCATATATATTGCGCCCCGCAGAGTCGCCACCTAGTGGTAAAACATTGTCACAACTGCTCATTTAGATTCATTGATAGTGTTAATGGGATGATTTAATCTCAACAGGCTGTGTGACCTTCATTATGAGGCTCAAAGATTTTTTTTTTTTTTTTGGCCAAAAATGATTCTTATCATAGGTTGTCAATCCCTGGTACAGGAAATGTAATGCAGTATTATTATATTTATTAAATATATGCATTTACACCTATTTAAAATTTGTGGGTAATATATGTTCATATTTTAATTTATATTATTTATGTGACTTAAGATATTTTTCAATAATAATTCATAAAAGTCAAAATGTTGAAATAGTTTCCCAGTATTTGTTACTATTGAATATTTAAATAGTTATATTTCAAAAAAGACTCTTTCACTTTTACTGCATTAGTTTTCGTAACCATTGAGAACAAGGGTAAGGGACTGTTCTTAACTCATCAGAGGAGGGCGTGACTTCTTTTTTTATCTTTAATTTGAGCCTCCTCAAAGATAAAAGTTAAAGATAAAATCCTGAAGTAAAGAAAACTGTTTTTCACTCTTGTCCTGCATGCTGGTTAGTTCCTGGTGATTTTGATGACATATCACCATTTTAAAGTCAGATTTGGTTTTGTTTTTTCCCTGACGGAAGCACTTGTCGCACACGATGTGTCCAAAGACCTTCAGAAATTTGAAAAGACAACAATAATTTCTGTTTTTACTGTTTCTGGCTGTGATAAATGGTGTAATCTGGCTGCGCCCGTGTGCCATTTGTTATCCCTTTAGTTTTTGAATCTATCTATTATTTAATTCATTAACCCTGTTATTAAACTAATCATCATGTTTGGAACATGTATTTATGATCAGTTGTTTAATTTGTATGATCAATTAGGCATCGGGCCATTCATTTTATATGTCACCTGTTTATGTATTTGTTTGTGATGTGTTTGTCTGGGCGTGGCCTCGGGCCTCGCACGATAAGGAGCCTTCCTCACTGGATGATTCAAAGGCCAAGGCTGACTGACATGTCGTGACACCTGATGTGTGTGGCTGTGGGCCAAAGTCCCCCAAGGCCATTTCCAGGAGTCAACTCCCAACTGGAATGTCAAAAACACAACACCAGTCTGTCGAGTTCGCACAGAAACGTCTTCCAGGCTCCAGGAAGAGCCCGAAGAAAAAGCTTTTGAAGACACAGCCTGGCTGAGGGGGAACGCAGAGCTGAGCTCGTGTTTGTTGTTCCAGTGTTGTCTGTAATATCACGGCAGGATCTGAGCAACGAGTTATTCTGCCATCAGTTTATTTACATTAACATTTAGTGCACATAAACCAGCTGCATGTTCTTTAATTACTTCTTCATTCCTAATGTAGGTGAAGTTGAAAAATCACTGTGCCTTTAATCCAGTGACCTTTAGGCTGATCTCTGACTCCCTATCAAAATAAAAGCTGAAAGAAGTTCAACAGCACAATAAGGTGAGCTTCTGTTTACAGTGAACAACAACCAGGAAACTAAAGTGACTTTATGACTGCATAAAGGGGGAAGCATGTCAAATAATTTTTTAAGCACTGGGAAGGGACTTGTGTTTTCATTTTGGCTTTGGGGAGGGGCATACAAATTGAAATGGTTGTATTTTGTATTTATTTTACTGCAGATTTTTATAGAAAACACACCTTCCAAACCCCCATCGCTGTTTCTTTGCCACTGTGTTGAGTTTCTGTGAAATGCAGTTAAGTTTAATGTAATAAAGCACACATAAAAGCATAAATTTAAAGTAGTAGAATTAAATAAATGTACATAATTCAGGTCCATTTTCACTCTAAAGTTTCACACGTTTTCCCTGCATATACAACATGCTAATGTTGTTAGCACAATCCTATGACATTTTACATTGTATAAATTAGCCTAGCAGCTAGAGTTTTCCTCTGCTCACATGAAGATAGAAACAACAGCAACATTTAACAAAGGGGACATCACAAAATTCAGCTTGATTAGGGACTATTGTTATTTATGAGGGGGGAGGGGTGGTGCAAAAATGGGGAGGCATGTCAAATAATGTTTTAAGCATGGGGGGGGGGGTTCTGTTTTTATTTTGGCTTAGGGGAGGGGCATACACATTTAAATGGTTGTATTTTGTATTGACTTTACTGACGATTTTTAAAGAAAAATTGACTTCAAATTTTGGTCATATTCCAGATTTTGGCAAATTTCAAAACTTTGGCGACAAGTTGGGTCTGGAGGGCATATTTTCTTTGAAAATTGCCAAACATACAGCCAGAAACTGTAAAAAAAAATTGCCAGTCCTCAGACATGTCATGTGCGACAAACGCCAAATCTGAGCTTAAAATAGACATAGACATATTTAATCAAAATCACTTAAATAAACCATTTGCGAGAACTAGCCAGCACGACAAGAATGGAAAAAAAAGAAGGCTTTTGTCAACTTCAGGATTTCATCTTCAACTTTTAACTTTTAACTTTCAGCCTAGAGAAAAGCAAGTTACAGCTGAAAAAAAAAAATCTCGCCAGAAACGATCTCCTGTTTCCTTGTCCCCCACAGACACCTCCTCCTCCTCCTCTACTTTTCTTTAAAACTGAGTCACACTTATTTCTTCTGGGTGAAGCTGGACAACCCTTAAACAAAAATCCGATTCACATTTCTTGAAAACTAAAACCAGCAGCTGCTCCTCTTACCATGAACGACTGAGTGAGTTAGTTTGTGAGTTTTTCTTCCAGAGTGTAAACTTCACCTGGCAGTAAGAACTTCATCTAACACCCAATATTTACTGTTCGAGGAGTCCCCGTTAGTTATAAAGCTTCACAGCAGTGATACTCAACTTGTGGCCTGCAGGCAAAATCTGGACCCCAATAGGAAGATAGGACCATTTTTGTATTCACAATGAAAATAAACGTTAAACTGTCAAGGTGCCAAAAGGCATTTAAAAAGCATCAAATATAGTATATAAATTAATATATTCTTCAGAATTGAAGAGGCCTCTTGGATTAGAGGTGTAACGTCTTCAAGAAACTCAAGCAACTCCAGCTGCCTACAACGCAGCACTTAGGACCACCAAAATATACTGTCTTCATCAAAAAAAAAAAAGGACAGGATTTACAGAACCCCCACCACCACAGAGGCCTGAGCTGAGCCCTGAATATCCTCAAATCCTAGAAACGCCTCTGTGAACACAAGACCTGTCCGGAGCTGCTGGTCTGGATTTGCCTCTTGGCAAAGATGAGTAAGGATATCACATGTTGAAGGGTTGAAAACAGACGATTCAATAAAAAAACAAATAGATTAATTTACCTTTTTTTACTTTATTTTCTTAATGCTTATTTATTTAATCTGATAAACATTATTCATGTTTGTTTATCACCTGGCCCCTGGCATTCTGTCATTTTTACAAAAGTGGCCCCTGGGCAAAGTTGAGTATCGTGCTTTAGAGTTTGAAAAGTAAGTTAATAACCTCCAACACTGGTGTTCCTACAGATTAAAAAATGTACATTAATGTCATTAAATGTCACTTATACATCTACTCATCATTCACTTGAATAAAGGGATGTATTAAAGCTGAAAAATCGAATTTTATAACGTATCTGTGACGTAAGTGTTGCAAAAGTTTGAGATTTTCACGGTACAATAACGTCTCAGAAAATATCACGGTATATGTTATTAAACAATTGTTATTATTAATATCAGTTACAATAAGTATTGAAGGAATAAAAACAAAGGATGAAACCATTTTTAAGTATGTAAGTATGTGTACAAAGTCTAACAGGCAGAGACGTTTTTGTCAGGAGGACACTGACGGTGTCTCCTCTCCTCCTGTAGTCACTTGACACCATAATGTAATAATGACTCCACTAATCATCTTCTAATGATGGAGATTTGGAGGTTAAACCGAGCATCACCGTAACGCTCCATAACGTGTCTAAAAGGCGATGTAAATAGTTTTGGACGCGGTGAAAACATTTTCTCCGTGCGTAAAACTCGTGCGCAATTACTGGGTTTTTATGGCCAGACGTGAGCACTTGCCACACATCAGCCTCGGGTGGTCAGTGTGGCTTTTCTTGCTCTTGGACGAAGCTGGGGATGTTTTACAGAGTGTGTGTGAGAGCAGCTCGTCATTAAAACGATCCGACACAAATATCTGCTCATGACTCAGTTACTCCGCTAAAGTTTCAGACTCAGCTTACCCCCGTCCTGCAGCGCTGCCTGCGCCTCCCTGCTGAACGCGCCGTGCTCTCTGTACGCTGAGGGGGGGTACGGGTACTCTGCCTTGCCAACAGGGTAGCCCCCTCCAGGACCCATCCCGTGGAGGTTGTAGTGGTGGTACGCGTACGGGTTCATGTGCTGAGCGGAGTACGGCTGCTGCGCCGGGTAGAAATCCTGCGAGCCGTGGAGCGCGCTCTGGCCGCTGTAGAAGCCCATGTCTGTGGACGAGGACTCCGGCAGGGTCGGGGAATCCTTGGTGGTCGAGATGGAGCCCCCAGCCATGGGGAGGGGAGGTTTCTTCTCCTCGAAGACAGGTGAGGACTGCCCGTTCATGTTTAGAGCTTTTTATTTTTGGTGTTCGCTCTCGCCTGTAACCAGCAGCCTTCAGATATCCTCACGGTCTGGAGCTGGCGTTCCCAAACTCCCTTGACGCAGCAGCCGGGCTGTCCACCGTGGCGGCGCCCAACCCAACTAGAGCTCCTAATTACAGGGCGCGCCGAGCTGAGCCAAGCCGGG
The DNA here is from genome assembly GCA_019142605.1 of Cephalopholis sonnerati. Taxonomy (NCBI): domain Eukaryota; kingdom Metazoa; phylum Chordata; class Actinopteri; order Perciformes; family Serranidae; genus Cephalopholis; species Cephalopholis sonnerati. The sequence goes on along the minus strand of JAGQAX010000016.1, from coordinate 40,379,204 downwards.
CAGGACAGAGTGGATGTCTCCTTCTCATTGGCTCGCCTGCTCGCTCCCTGCCTCTGCCTCGAGGCCAAGGCAGCGCTGACTGTCGCCTGTCTGGCTCCCCTCTCCTTCCCACAGAAACCTCCAGTAAGCCTCTCCTCGGGCCTGCACCAGAGCGCATAAACAGTTGGCAAGCCTGTAAAGTCCTCTAACTAACGTTTACCTCCACTTCACAACCAGCAGGACCGTCAGCAGCAGAGCAGATCAAGATTCAGCAGGCAGCTCTGCATAATGCTGTTGTGATAAGGAGTGTTTACGCATTAGCTTTACGGAGCTGCCTCCATTCACATGCAGATCGAGAGCCGAGAGCTGCTGCAGACCCATGTTGGGACTATTTACAGTTCATCAAGGCTTATTGTAAAAAGGCTTTTCATTCTTTACATGTGTTGACTTGAGCCCCAGGCTTCTCCCAGCATGCCCCGGGGCACAGACACAGCTCCAGAAACTTATAATAAACTTTAAGTGAATACAAGTTTCTTTAGGAACACTGTGGTGAGCTCATCTTCACTGTGAAGAGATTTAATGTGTTTAAAAATGAGCTGAGTAAAGTCAAGTCTGACTGTACATACTCTAAATGTGACGTTTTCAGCTTCCATCTGAGAATAACTTTATTGTTGCTCACTGAAAATACAAATAACTGCAACTAAAATACATTTTGTACACACAGATAAAAATAAAATGTCCCTGAAAAGTTTTAGTTCACTTCAGTGCAATGACACAATCTCGCCACCAGATGTCACTGTCGAGACTTTAAATTAAAGTAGTTCTGATATTTTCAGGTAGTTTTGACAACAAGATGGACCTCAGTGTAAACGGTGTGTGTGTGGGAGCACATGTGTCCTGCAGGTGAGGAAATAAAGTAACTGAAGTTATAATAATGAGAAATGTCTTCAAATTAATGACTTACTGTTACAAAATAATGACTTGTTTGAGATACTGAGTCATAATTTTGAGTCATTAAGTTATTATTTTGAGAAAGTTTCTTATGAATTTAAGATATTGTCATTCCTTTAGAAAATAAGTCATTATTTTGTGATATTAATTCATTAGTTTTTGAGAAAGTGTCTCACTATTTTTGCCACACTAAGTTATTTTCTCGTTTTGAAATACCAAGTCTTTATTTTTTAGAAAGTTTCTTATTGTTTTGAGACCCTAAGTTATTATTTTGTGATACTGAATCATTATTTTGGCAGAGCCTGTCATTACGTTAGATACTATATTATTATTTTGAAAGTTCCTCATTATTTTTAGAGAAGACATTTTTGTGATACTAAGTAGTCATTTTGAGATATGTCACTATTTTGGTATATATTGATATATATATTCATTCATTCATTCATTCATTCAACCTTTATTTAAACTCGGAAATACATTGAGGTAGAAACCTCATTTACAATGCAGCTGAGTAAAACAGAAACAGCCAAAAAGAAACTTACATAAGAGTGGCAACAAGAATAAAAACACAATAAAACTGCAATTAAAATGTGAAAAAATAAATAAATAAAAGCACCAATAATGAATAAAATAGTGAAAATGTAACACACCTTAATCAGGTAAAACAGGAACATCTAGAAGTAAAATGTGATACAATTAAAGATTTAAATATATTAATATATTGGTATATAGTATATTATATTGACAATATTTCTCATTCTGAGATACCAAGTCTTTATTTTGAGAAAGTTTTGCATTGTTTTGAGATGCCAAGTATTATTTTGTGATATGAAACTATTATTTTGAGAAAGCTTCTCATTATTTTTGAGATACTGTGTCAATATTTTGAGATATTAGGTTATTATTTTGAGAATGTTTGTCATTGTTTTAAGAGACAGAGTCATTATTTTGTTATAATAAATCATTATTTTTGGCAGAGCCTCTCATTATGTTAGATACTATATTATTATTTTGAAAGTTCCTCATTATTTTGAGATAAGACATTTTTGTGATACTAAGACGTAATTTTGAGACACGTCATTGTTTTGGTATATGTTGATATATAAATGTTGGGATATAGTATATTATATTGATATTGATATTATATTTCTCATTCTGAGATACCAAGTCTTTACTTTGAGAAAGTTTCTCATTGTTCTGAGATGCTGAGTCATTAATCTGAGATGAGTCATTATTTTGAAAAAGCTTGTCATTGTTTTTGAGATATTGTGTCAATATTTCAGATATTAAGTCATTAATTTGACAACATTTCTCATTATTTTGAATATCTAGTCATTATTTTGAGAAAGTTTCTCATTGTTTCCAGATGCCAAGTATTATTTTATGGTACTAAATAACTATCATGAAATAGTTATTATTGTGAGAAAGCTTCTTATTATTTGAAATATTATGTCGTTATTTTGAGAATGTTCTGTTATTTTTAAAAAAAAAAAAGAACACTTAATAAAGAGTTTTAAAAAGGCATTGGGATTCTATGTCGACATTTTTGCAATATTACGTCAATATTTCAAGAAAGTTGCTTATTGTTTTTGAAATGCTGAGTCATTATTTTGGGAAAGTTTGTCATTATTTTGTTATACTATGTCAATATTTCGAGATATTAAGTTATTATTTTGATAATGTTCTGTTATTTGAAAAAAATATATACATAATAAAAAGTAAAAAAATATATATTTTGAGAAAGTTTCTCATTGTTTTTAGAAACTACGTCATTATTTTGAGGTGATACTTAATCATAATTTTGAGATATTAACTAATACTTTTGTAATATAAGTCATAATTTGCCGTCATTATTTCGATAAAATCTGTCACTATAATGATTTACAGGATTTCTTTTTTTTTTAAATCACATTGGCTGAAATTGACTTCCTACTTTTCCTCACTGCCGGCAGTTCAACCATTTTCTGCGGGACAGAACTACATTACCCATCATGCAGTCCGAGGCGGCACATTTAAACTTCCGGGTCACGGGGTTAAAAGCTGAAATGTTTTGGTTTTGTAGTCTTCCAGTTTGAGTCAGTTTGTTGGACCCAGTCTCAGATTTAGTGCCGTTAATAACACGGACAGATGGACGCTCTGCACCGACACCGGTCACTTTACAAAGGAACCACTCCGCCATGGAAGGAAACTTACCGGAAGGTGACACATGTTCCGTTAACTGTCCGTTAGCTAACGTTAGCCTGTTAGCATGTCAGAGTTTAACACTGTCCCGTTTGTCTCCTGTCTGTCTCTTCCAGCGCTGTGTGGACAGACTGAAGAACAGTCGGTCCAGGCTGCTGGAGAGATACCGGCAGATGGGGGACAGTCCCCGGGACACCGGCACCGGGACCTCCAGCATCGTCCAGGAGGTGATGGAGGAGGAGTGGAGCGCCCTGCAGTCAGAGGACCAGAGGCTACCGTCTCTGTGGGGGCCGCAGGGGATGGCACAGGTCCGTGTCTCTCAGTGTAATACTCTCTCCTGGGTCTCCTGTCTGTCTCTTTGTCTCTGTCAGCTGTGTGGACACTGACGGAGACACCTCCACCTTCAGTAAAAACACACTCTCAGAATAAGTGATGAACCCAGTGAGTTCCAAACCCTGTCACCAGCTCTGCTCTCTCCTCTCTGAGCAGATGTTCAGTGTCATGAAGGAGTACGATGAACTGGCCGTACTGGAAGAAATCCAGCAGGAGCTCAGGTCTCAAGGTAAAGTATTAAAGACAGCACAGAAGACACACACGTCCCAATGTCCAGTCGGAGTGGGCGCTGGACCAAAGACACGTCTGGCACAGTAAAAACAAATATGTCTGCACACTAAGTAGCTCCAGTTTAGACCGACGTTAATGCAGAGTGACGGTTGGAGCCACAAGGCTCCTCCTAAGACTTTAGAAGTGTTAAGGTAAAACTTTCCCATGATGCATTTCAATCTGAACTCCTGACTGTAGATATGAAAACACACGTCCAGTCAAATTAACTGTCTGAATCCCACTCATCAGAATGTTCATCACTCACTCGTGAGACGTCAGACAAAACTTTACTTTTTTAAGGTTTTTTGATTTTTACTCTTCAGTTAGGCTGACAATATATTTTAAAACATCAGGTAAGATTGTTCTCAGAGTCCAAGTTAAGGTTTCCTTGAGATAAAATCAGTTGCACAAAACACCCTCAAGTCTTCTCCTTAAAGATTTACCTTTTTCTCATGTTCTTGTACTGAAGGAATAACCTAAAGTTTGTTAAAGCATTAAACCTTAGTAACCAAAGTTAGGACAAAAACAAAAAAGAACAGTGTTCCACGACCAGACCACACTTAAAGATGAGCAAATGATTTTTTGCTATTAATTTGACAGGAAGTCAGTTTATGATGGCGACTCTTTGGTTTTAGATCCCTTCACTTTCCAAAGCTGTTCTCTTCCAGTCCTTTGACAATAAATAATCGCTCTGCGGTTTAATGCAGTGGGATCTTTCCAGTCAGTTATTGGTGAGGTGTTTCATGAAAGCCCTAAGTGTCTCACTTAAGGAACAGACTTAAGGTGTTTTGTGCAACCAGCCCCCTTGTAGGGAGTCAACCTCCCAGTGTCAAAGGGAAGATCTGACACAGCTGAAAAAAGCTATATATTTATTATTTTCTCAGCAGTCTAAGTGAGGAGACATTTTATTTTTTAAAGTTGCTCAGAGTTCTCTTAATATTGATCAAAATGCTCATTTTTAAACAATAATTCTTATTTAGTTTGGATACACAGTTGATCTGGACGTCCCTGTAACGATTCAATATCACAATATTATGCTGTGTTGATTTGTTTCCTCAGTGCTAATCGATATATTTTTGCAGCTGCACTGTGAAAACAAGAAACCTGTTAATTTTGAGCCCATACTAAAGTCTCGATTATTGTTCTTTGTGTCCCAGAAATGTCTATAATTGAAGAACATGAGAGGAACCTGCAGTTTGAGCAGCAGTACATCTCGTCTGTGGTGGAGGGGATGGATGAGATGCACATTATTTGCCCCATTTGTCACACGTGAGTCTGAGAAATCACTGCAGTCACATACTGATAAAAGCTGATAGTTTCCATATTTATATCTCCTAATTTTTAACCTATAATCTATATCTTAAATTTATTTTTCTGTTTTCAGCTGCACTGAGTTACTCCATGAGTCGAAGAGGCTGACACATGGAAATCAGTCTCTGCTGGTTTATGTCGGGAGTTTGTTCATGACAAACAGATGATTGTGGCTCAACATTAACGTGCTTCTTTTGTCTCACAGGAACAACCTGAACATCAACAACCTTTTCATCTCCTGCACCTGTGGACTGTACATCAACACTAAGGTGGGTTTGTTAAATGAGGGACGAATGGAGACGCTTGGTTTTATATAAAGTGGACGTTCTTTAAAAATCATATTACCTCAGCCAAAGAGGGTGTGTTCTCATATTTTCAAACTATGTATGTTACAATAATAAGATTATGATTAATAAGAATACTTTTGTCTTCTTCATACTCTTCGTTTTCATCTTCCTCTTCATATTCCTCGTCTCTGTATTCATTCTTTTATCTTTATTTTTCATGTTCTTCTTCTTTGTGGTCTTTATCTGCGTCTTCTTCTTTTTTTACGGCATATCTTTAGGGTTAGCATTATGTCGCTGCCTATTGGTTTGTCATCGGGTTGGTTCCTCACATTGCTTCAGATGTGTTAATGTGTTTCCATTTGGACAGAATTTTTTATAACTGTGTGAGGACAGGAGTGTTTCTGAGAACAAAGGAGGGAAAACCCTGTTTTAAAAATACCCTTGTCGGTGTGGACGAGGCCTGAGTCAGTAAGACATGGCTTCACTTAACACTGCTCCATCGTCCACCTTGTCTCCAGAAACAGAACATCACCCCCGACATCCTGCGTCACCTCCTGGAGTCCCGAGTGTCGGAGCACATGGAGGACTGTCACCAAAACCCAGTGTTCTCATTAACTCCCAACACAGACAGCTCTCCCAACCTGATGATCAGCTGCAAGGTAGGACACACTCACCACCGCCTCATTTAGTGAAGACATTTCAGGAAAAAAAAAAAAATTGTTGTTGCTGCTGGAAGCTTCAAACATTAAACTCCTGCTGTGGAGGATTATTTTCAAAGGTCCGTAGGTGTGTTTGTTCAAACTGCACTGGCCTGCTGTCCAACTATGTTCTCTACTACTTCACTGACTCAGTGTCCCAGGAGGAAAAATAATGAGCGTGCCACACAGTAACAGTCGTATGACATGTGACAGATGGATTGTTTACTGTTGTTTTGTCTCTTTCAGGTTTGTGACTACCTGTCCATCGTCCTCTGAGAGCAGACGCAGCCGGCTTTATTCATGAGATTTGATTTTAAGATGAAGATTTTATGTTTTGTGAAATAAAGACTATTTTATATTTAATGTGTTGATGATCTTTATCGTGCTTTGTGCCACCCCGTCTCTGAGTTTTTTAAAATATAGAAGTAACAGCGAGGTGCTGATCAAGTGTCGCACACTCTGGCTCCAGATGCATTTCCTTTATTTGGATGACAACGTTCACATTGCGGCCCTCAGAACCTCTTCAAGAGACAGAAGGCAGCTACAAAGAGACTCAAAATAATTATAAATAAAACAGCAAAACAATCACAGACACAGAAACTACAAAGAGACATAAAAGGCAAAACAACCACAGAGACACAAAATGGCTACAAAGAGACGGAAAATGACTTCAGAGAGACAAGATTCAACTACAAAGCCACAGAGATGTGAACATAAACGACACACAAGACAACTACAAACAGATGTAAACAGCTGCAAAGAGACAATGAAATTCACGACTGAATAGAGGCAAAACAACTACAGATGGATGCAACATGATTTTTTTAAAAATGGCAAAACCACAGACATATGAAATATATACAAAGAGCCACTAAATGACCTCAAAGAGATGGAAAACAACCACAACAAGATGCGAAACAGCTGCAAACACACTCAAAGATACCCGCAACAACCATGGAAATGGGCCAAACACCCACAAAGATGCACAGAGTGGCTACAAAGAGACTTTAAATCAACACAAACAACTGCAAAATGATAAAAAAAAGAACAGACACAAAACTACAAAGACACTGAGTCACAAAAGATGCAAAACACATACAAAAAAAACACAAAACAATGACAGTGAGATGCTAGAAAGCTGCAAAAAGACTCATTATGATGACAAAAAGGGTGCAAACAACCACAAAGAGATTCAAATGGCCAAAAGAGACAGAGAATGACTTCAAAGAGACAGGACGCAACTACAAATATGTAATACAGCTTCAGAAAGACTCACAACTATGACAAGGGGCAAAAGAGCCACAAAAAGACATGAAGCAACTATATAGAGACGCAAAACAGTCGTAGTGAGACTGAAAATGACTACAGTGAAAGGGAAATCAATCAATCAATTTTATTTATAGAATCAAAATTCCACTGCTGGACTCATGTTGAACAGGATTCCAAGAGGATCGCGACCATTTCAGAGCAATCAGCGGCGTCTGTGGCTGCATGCTATCGTAGTTTTCTGGTTTGTTGATTATAACCTGCGTGCCATCCATGGTGGTCTCGCGTCCTTGTCTTTGACTAGGAAGGATCTCTGATTTCAATACATAAAACTCTGAATCTGTGTCGTGGTCTTTGGTGTACTGCACATGTCCACAGATAATGTAGTCGTGAGCATCAAGTGACTTCAATTTCAATTTTATTTAAGAAGCTCAATATCAGAAATCACAATTAGCCTCAGAGGGCTTTACAGCATACAACATCCCTCTGTCCTTTGGACCCTCACAGCGGATCAGGAAAAACTCCCCAAAAAAACCTTTAACGGGGAAAAATGGTAGAAACCTCAGGAAGAGCAACTGAGGAGGGATCCCTCTTTCAGGACAGACAGAAAGAAAGCAACTACAAAGAGATACAGAATGATTTGGATTCATTTTTAGTCAAATAAAACTTGTAAAAAGGACTCCTGCACACTGTCAGACTTGTTTCAGTGACTAGACCTTCATCGGGTAAACAGGTTTGCCTGATGAAGGTCTAGTCACTAAAATATTGCAGCATTAAAATCATTATTTTTGCAAGTTAGTCAGTGTGCAGAAGTCTTTTCTACAAGTGTTATTCTTCTTGTACCTCTCCTACACACGTCTTTGTAACAAGATGTGCTGTATATTCCTTTGTTTTGAGTCTATACAAAGAGACAAAACAAAACAAAAAGCAGCTTGGCAGTTATAAAATCTGTGTCTTGCTCCTTTTCAGGAGGCCTTCATCATATGTTGTGTCATAACCCTCCCATACCCACAGTCCGGTTTGGGGCCTGCAGTACTCGTCATCACCGGGGGAGGGCAGCATTGTTCGGACCATGTGAACGACCTGACCGGAAAACAACGAGTCAGAGCGGATTGGAGGCAGGCAGAGGAAAGATGGCAGCCGCGGCAGTGGCTGAGTTTCAGAGAGCACAGTCTCTTCTTGGAACAGACCGGAATGCCTCTATCGATATCTTACACTCTATAGGTAAATATCATCCTCACGGTGTGACAGCAGAGAGAAAACACCGTTACCGTCAGACACCGGAGGTTTACATCCCTCCATCAGACGTGGAGCAGCGGAGTTAGCCTGCTCCGCTGTTAGCCTGTTAGCGGCTAAGCTAAGCTAGGTTAGCTAGCCCAGCGCTGGCCGTCTCTTTTTTCTCGTTGCTTGCACAGTGAGTCAGCAGCAGCGGGCTAGCCGGCTAGCAACACACCGGCTAGCTTCCCAGCCAAGCTAACGTTAGCTCCCCCGGCTCATTGATCTGACAGAGAGTTGTGTGACAGCTGGCTAGTTAACGTTAGCATGCAGCCAGCGTTGTTAGCAGCTACTCCTCGTCTTGTCAGATGTCAGGCCGACATGGACGTTAATGTGAAACTGAGCTGACTTTATGAACACCACCGACTCTGTCACAGCCTCTGGTTAATGCTGATGCTCCGCGTGATGCTTTATGATGAGTATTAAAGGGCAGTTATGTCGCTGTCATCACCGTTTATTGTTTAATTTGACAGCTCCGCTAGCCTCCTGGCTTCCTGCCACTCAACTCAACCTGTCCACGGTGTAAACTGACTTAATGCCAGTCTCTAGAGACACATGGACACAGTCAGCTTTTCACTGTTTGTATATCAGGTTGATTCATGTCAATCTGGATCAGATTACATCATCATTATATGTGCCTGTGTGTGTGTGTTGTAGTGAAGCGGGACATCCAGGAAAGTGATGAGGAGGCGGTGCGTGTTAAAGAGCAGAGCATCCTGGAGCTGGGTGGGCTGCTGGCCAAGACAGGACAGGCTGCAGGTAACAACATCATGTTTGATCTGTGCACGCACAGAGTTTTATTATATCACTACTGTTCTACAACCACACACAGACCACACGAGCTCTGTTGTCGGGCAAGGTTCTCTCAAAATGTAATTTATTACTAGTTACCTTCATTTAAAAAGGAAGAAGTCCCTTCACAGTATTACCCTCTGTGTAGAGCTATAGACCCTTTTACAGTTAGTAAACAATGATGATGTAGACAAGGTGCGCGCATTTTGGCAACAGAAGTATGGCGACCACAACAGCTCAAGCTATGCGAGGGCACTAACCACCAAAGATCGCTAACGCTACTTCAACAAATCGACTCTGGCAAGTGGCAACTGACTTCCAGATCTGTGTGATATTAGGGCACATTCACACCAGGATAGTCCGGGGGACTCAGTTCGATTGGGCGGGGAATGCTGAAAAATTTCATCCCTTCATTTGGTTCGGTTCACTTTCACACTGCACTTTTTAAAGCGGACCAAACCACCTGGACAACGTCACACAGTTACAACAGCTGCTCGTTTGGGGGCGGTATTGCCCGAAATGATCGCTGACCAGGAAGAAAAAAAGCATGAGGAAGAAGAAAACCCGGCCCATCGATTGGCCAGGACCGAAAATGGAAATCCATCCCCTTCCATTTCCTATCCAGCATGTTGTTCTGTACATTAGACTAATGCAGCAGCACCGAAAAAGACGGCGGAGAGCGAGAGACTATGATGTGCTGCTGTGGTTAAACAGATGGTGAGCGAGGTATTGCAAGGATTTAAAAGTTTTCAAATCACATATATGTCCGGAAATCATACGTATGCACTGCGCTCTACGTCACTTCCTCTCTTTGGTTCCCTGGATAGTCAGTTTGCATTTCCCACTGCACCAGGGTTCACTTGCAAGTGAACCAAGACCCCCAGTTCTCAAGCGGACCAGGGTTCGCTCGTTTGAGCCGCACCAGAGTTTGAATGAGTGTTCACACCACTCCAAATGAACCAACCTATCTGTGGAAGTGGACCAGGGTTCGTTTAAAGCGGACCAAATAGCGCCAGTGTGAATGTGCCCTAAGTGACTGGGTAGAAGACATTAGTAAGTGGCCCAATATTCAGTGGCCTGATCTATACACCTGTTTGCCTGAGAAACCTAGCATGTACACCTGGGAGAAACTACGAGCATACGAGTCTAGTCTAGTCTGTGTTCTTTTATCTGCGTAATATTGCAAACATTAGGCCTATCCTGTCCCAAAAACATACAGAAAAATTGGTCCACACTTTTGTTACGTCTCGGCTGGATTACTGCAACTCCCTATTATCAGGTAGCTCTAATAAATCTGTAAAAACTCTTCAGCTGATCCAGAACGCGGCGGCACGTATACTGACAGGAACTAAGAACAGAGATCACATTTCTCCTGCTTTAGCTTCTCTGCACTGGCTCCCCATAAAATCCTTCTTCTAACCTACAACACTCGAAATGATCAGGCTCCATCATATCTTAGAGAGCTCATAGTGCCCACCAGAACACTACGCTCTGAGGATGCAGGGTTACTGTGGTTCCTAAAGTCTCCAAAAGTAGAGCAGGGGCCAGAGCCTTCAGCTATCAGGCTCCTCCTCTGTGGAACCATCTTCCTGTTTCGGACTTGGAGGCAGACACTATCTCCACATTTAGGACTAGACTGAAGAATGTCCTTGTTACCACGACATAGATTTAGAGTCTTGTGTGTTGAAATCAGAGATCCTTCCTAGTCAAAGACAAGGACACAGGACCCACCATGTTTGACACACGGGTTATAATCAACAAACCAGAAATCTACTATAGCATGCAGCCATAGATGCCGCCGACTGCTCTGAAATGGTCGTGATCCTCTAAAAATCCTGTACAACCTGAGTCCACCAGTGGAATTTTGATTCTGACAAGTGTACTTGCAACAACTAGACATTTTGGTGCAGGTAAGAAGTCAAATTTAATGTCTACAGCTTGATAAGTGGTCTGAACGACTGAAGGAGGACAATACTTCTGTTGCCAACATGTGCATGCATCTTTGTGATGATGTCGGCTGTGGAGGGGTCCATAAGTTACTTATTACACTACTGTTTAAGACAAAGAATTAAGAATAATTAAATAGCCCAGACCTTTTAAATAAATGAATAGCCTTGGACACACAGAGAGGTACAGTTCCTATTGCCCCTATGGCAGAAACTGTATCCTTGTTGTTTGTATTCAGTCACCACACTGTGACAGTAACAGCAACAATGACATCACATTATGTACAGTTAAAGGCCAGTGAGGAAGTGTGTTTTAACTCTTGAAATCTCAGTGGTGGGGGATTTTTTTAAGGTGTGCATGAGTCTTCACATTCCAGTTACTGTCTGTAAACACGCTCACCAGTGAAAGTGAAAGTAAAAAACAAGCTCAAGATTGATTCTTATCTGGAATTTCTCCTCACTATATCAGTGTTTACTCAGCGCTGTGTCTCATGGATGCATGTTGCTTAAGGTCTGTTACCTCGTCGCCAGGGATAAAACCAAGATTATTTTTTAACAGATGCCCAAAACTTCGAATTAATTCAATCAATCTCAAATCTTAAGAGTCCTTTAGTGTTCAAATAAACTAGTTCCTACACATTTCAGTCAGTAAATGGACCTTTAGATCAGATTTTTTTTCAGACTTTCCCCTTGAATATAAAATAGCTTCTTGTCAGTCTGTGAAGTCCTTACTTCACCTGAGCGCTGTGGGGGTACACGCCCATAAACATCTGTTTGTTTTGTTTTTGTTTATTTCCTAATCCTTGTACATGTTGGTCCTGTGATCTTGAAGGATCCAGGAAAGTCAGTGAGCGTGAGGGGCTTCTTCAGGATCAGGGAACTGGAGTGCTGGATCTTCAGTTCTGAGGTTTTAGTTTGTTGAACTCAGGTTTATTGTAGGTTACAGTATTGTCTTTTATATCTTCTCTCTTTCCTTTTTTCCTTTCTCTTTTTTTTTAAAGATATCTTTGATTTATAGTTCATCAATTAAATGTGTAACAGCAGAAGAATAGTTCTCTACAAAGAATCAGAGCAACATGGACAAGTCTGTGCACAGGTGTTGTACAGGTCTACATATTTTTTTTATACTGATTACTTACATGTTTTTGTTCCTCACAAGCTACCAAATAAACAATTTTTCAAAGACAGAAAATAAAAAGAAAATTTAGTCAGAGGGCAGAGTCTCTGCAGATAAATACACCACACACTGAGATTGGGTCATAGTGATGAGAGGGATCACTTCTTTACGAGTCTGTACATTGTTTTTAAGGGAAATCCTGCAGACTTCATCTTTAAGAGTGTCTGTCAAATGTAAATATGAGCTGATCACTTCATCTGCCCTCCTCTCTGCTGTTATTCGTGCTTGCAGATTTCAATGAAGCTTAATGTTGCACAGAAATAATGAGCAGACAAAGAAGTCATGTCCCTCGTTACCAGGTGTCATTATGAGGGAGTTCTGATGTCATTAACTACTGTTGTGGACAATGTAACTGTGAGCGTTGACCTAACAAATGCAGGTGGATTTTCTGTTTGGGGAGTAAATCTCAGAGGGCTTTCTGACACACTAGTGGGTAAATGTTTATACCAGAATAGTCAAGTGATAAAAACCTATGCTGAGAGTCTCTGCCGCGTTTTGGTGTCATTTACAGTCGCGCCACTTTTGTCCTCTTCGTTTTGTGTGTGTCAGAGACCAGTTTGACACTCACACAGCAACAAGGACTTACTGGTGAATTTAGGAGCACATTGTGAACTCTGAAATCCTTGTACAGCAGCGCATGTGGACGCTGACCATGGTGCATTCAAGTTCACCTTGTAAACTCAGGAATCTTTACTCAACTTACCACGAGGGTTGTTAAATATGGGAGAGTTTCTATTTTTATCTTGTTTTTCTTTGTTGAAATAAAATCTGTCACTGCTTTTTATGTTGTTTCACTACAGCATCTTTAATAGATGCTAAAATCATAAAAAATATATGATTCATTTCTACATTTTAAGATCCTAAAAATGTAAAGTTGTTCTTCCGCAGCATTTTCAAATAATTAAATACTGAAGTTGTACCCAATATGCATAAACATTTTGGCTGGTAAAATATATGTTGGCCGGTCTGCTGCTAGCTACTGTTACTTTAGTCGGTAGTACCAAAAATATCAAACAGTCCACAAACAAGAAATTACTTTGCAAGGACTCCCAGTCTGTTCTCCAAAAACTTCAGTAACAGTTCACCTCGTTGTTGGTCCAAGCAAAAGATCTCTGGTCTTACTTTTCAGTCAGCTGAATATTTTTGCAACTAAGCAACATACTGCAGAGTTAACAATCTGCTTCCTGTTTATACCAGCATGCCCAGTGTACGTGAATGATCATATGATAATGCATTGTGAGGCGTGTCAGTATGGAAGGAGATTATTTTTAATACAGTGCTAAAATGGAGATCGTTTTTGTGTTAAAATGCTGTTTTTCCCATCAGTTCTCTTTTATTGAATTACAACACAATTCCCACATACATACACATTTCTAGAAAACACTCACTTGGGTTATTTTTGTTTTCTAGAAAACAAAAATGGCGGAGGGTCCCTCCCACAGCGGCTGATTACTGTGAATGCGCCCTGAGTGGCCTTTGACTGAAAAGTTCTTGTGCCTGCCCCACATTTGGAACCTTAAAAGTGGTGTAATTAATGAAAAAAGTAGAACAGGAGAGAGGTTATGACCTTCGTCAAATTAAGTGGTACAGTACAGGCCTGGGCTGTGTTTAAAATCACTCCCTGTTTATTAACGTGACTCAGTCAGAACCCCTTATGTTTCCCTCAGTATCTCAGGAGCTGTCTGTGTTCCTCTGTACTGAAATATAAAGCTGATATTGATTGAATTTTTTTTGTTTATCAGTTAGGAAGCAGGTCTATCTTCTTTTAAAATTTCTTTTTAATAACCTGATTGCAGCAGGTCGACCCTGAGCTCATTTAAGGCTGTTTCCTGCTCACACACACACAGTGTACTAAACTCCTCCCTTCTCCTCAGAGCTGGGCGGTCTGCTGAAATATGTGCGGCCCTTCCTCAACTCCATCTCCAAGGCCAAGGCAGCCAGGTTGGTTCGCTCCCTGCTGGACCTGTTCCTGGACATGGAGGCCTGCCACAGGTCAGGAGGTGGAGCTCTGCCTGGAGTGCATAGAGTGGGCCAAGGCTGAGAAGAGGACCTTCCTCAGACAGGCTCTGGAGGTGAGACCTGTTCACACACAGTTCAGCCTCTTCTTCATAGGTTTGTTTGGTTGAGGCTGAGCGGCACCAGACTACGGCAACAAGACGCCTGAAACTGTGCGTCTCTGAACTTTCCCAAACAAACTGTGATGTGAGTCATTGTTGCCCCTGTGTCACAGCGAGATTAGGATGTGTTTGTTTGGAAACTATCTGTGAAAAAACAACTGCACTAACACAAGCTGACAAACTGGAGGAATGATATGTCTTTCATTCATTATACAGTATTATGGTCTGGCTAGCTTTCTGACAGACTTTATCACAACCTTAGATCGTGAATCCAGTCGTCTGGTCACAGTGAAATGTTGAAAGTAGAGCGCAGCTGATTTATCCGATAATATTTTGGCCTGTCACAGATATATCTGTAACAATGTTTATTTTGTCTGATTTGGGCTGAAATGAAAACTTTATTTTTTATTAAATATAATGCAGAAAATAATGCTATGGTAAATTAGAAATAATGTCACCACATAGTTTGTCCAGCAGAGTGAGCTCCATCTTGTACTAATGTGACAGCAGTTTAATAGCAACAAAAGTCAGTGAGATGCTGTCATGTTCAAATGAAATCAGTATTTGTTTGGATGATGTTCATTAAAGCTGTTGCTCAGATGCGTTATGCACTCTGATTAGGGCTGCACCTGACGATTATTTTTTTATCGACTATTTTTTCGATTAGTCGACTAATCTAACGACTAATTTATCAGATTATCTAAAGATTATTTTTTATTACTCGATTAATGTAACACTTAAATAACAGAAGCCTCAGATTCAAAAGCATCGCTGTGACACATGAAATTAATGTAGTCACTGTATATCACAGCAATCCTTTCATTGAACTGGAGAATCAGGATTTTTTCTTAATTACTTGACTTAAAATTGTTATGACATGGATTTATTTGATCACTGGAGTAATATACAGTTAAGATAATTACTGGCAAATGTGTTTTTGCATCAGTGTGGGGCGAGGGAAGTAACTGAAAGGATTTACAGCGGTCTGTAACGTAACTTTAAGCTGTTTTCTCGCTCATGCATGGCTGTTAAAGAAAATATAGAACAGCCTAATAACAAGGTTAGATGACACGTGTGGTATCATTAGCTGCAGTGCAGAGATTTCAAGTGACTGACTACTACTAAAAGAAACATGTTCAGCATGTCGATAATCCTCATACATATCAGGACAGGTGCTTTCTGCTGCCGTCTTAACAAAGCGCAGCGGGGTGTCTGTGCTGCAGTTGTTCTCCTGTGAGAAGTCATTTTTACTTTGTAGGCGAGCTTTTCAGCTGCGGCTCGTTCTCTGGAGGAATCCAGAGGTGCTTTCATCAGGTGCAGATGTATTTATTGTGATGCGCTGACGCACGTTTTGCTAATAGATGTATTTTCTTCATCGCTGATAAATCGCCCCACCCCTAACTCTGACTTTTAATGAATTTGGGGCCAGACCACTAGTTTAGAAACACTTCTTTTAAAAAGAGTAAACTAACTAGTAGTGATTAACTTTTCCAGTAATTGATTAGGGAAATTCCCTGAAAAGTAACATTACAAACTTGATAATGTTCTGCTCTCCACTGCTCAGAGTCTTCTGGGTGTTGGTAAAAAAAAAAGCACATATAAGTTCAGTCTACTTTTCCTGGGTAAAATGATGATCGATGCATATTTGTATGATTAACATTTGATGTTTTTGGGCCGACCCATAAACAAACCAGAGCTCTGAAGTTTTTTCTCGTCTCTCCTCAGGCTCGTCTCATCTCGCTGTATTTCGACACAAAGTGCTACCAGGAGGCACTACAACTCGGTGAGTGTTGAATTACTGAATGTTCAGAGGACAAAACAAACCTTGTATTTTAAACCTAAATTAAAAAGAGAAGATGAAGAATGTTAGCTCCTCCTTCAGCATTTCAAGGTTGGTTCTCATCCTCATCACAGGGCTAGAATTTGATAGAGGAGATTTATTATTCTAGTTGTGTCATCTTTCTAATATCGGAAGTTGTCCACCTATTTGGACATTGTGTCGACTCTAAACCTCCGTCCTCCTCCAGGCTCCCAGTTGCTGCAGGAGCTGAAGAAGATGGACGACAAAGCTCTGCTGGTGGAGGTTCAGCTGCTGGAGAGTAAGACATACCACGCGCTGAGCAACCTGCCCAAGGCCCGAGCTGCCCTCACCTCCGCCAGGACGACCGCCAACGCCATCTACTGCCCACCCAAACTACAAGCAGCTTTAGACATGCAGTCAGGTACGAAGCAGGACAAACGGTCGAACAAATCACTGATGTGAGGTGTCAGCCGCTCAGCTGCAGGAGCTCCAGATGTTTAAACTGCCTACTGGACACGTAAACACCAGTTTATAGGTTCATGAAAACAAGGCGGGTGAAGGAAACTGGAGTTGCTGTTAACTTTGATGTGTGTGTTTGGTTGTTTCCAGGGATCATTCACGCAGCGGAGGAGAAAGACTGGAAGACGGCGTACTCTTACTTCTATGAGGCCTTTGAGGGTTACGACTCCATCGACAGTCCCCGAGCCATCACGGCTCTCAAATACATGCTGCTCTGCAAAATCATGCTCAATCTGTAAGTGGAATACTTCTCAGTATGTTTAAAACATTCAGTGTAAGATGTTAAAGGTCGTCAGCTTGTTCATAAAAGTTCCCAAAAGCAGTAAAATATCTGTATATGTAGTATATGTAATATAGTTTTGTCTGCTTGTGTTTCAGGCCTGAGGATGTCCAGGCTCTCATCAGTGGCAAGCTCGCTCTGCGGTACGCTGGCAGACAGGTATCACTCTTTATTTCTAAGATTTTGTCATTTAAACTCGAACAGCGATCTTCCAATCGTAGCTCAGCCACCAAGTAGGCGTGGCAGGCCTGTCTGGTTTAGGAAGGGTTAAAAGCCTCATTAGGGTCATTAGGTGGGTATTCTCCTTCACTGGTGTTTTGATGATAGGCCCACAACACCTCCAGAGGGCTCCTCAGCAACACCTGGTGTCCCAGGTGCGCCCCCCTCTGCTTTTAATCCCTCAAACCCTGCTGTTGTTGGTGGTATTTCGGGGCTCAAGTGGTGTCTCTCCTCTTGATCTGTAACCACTGGCTCACTTTTTTGACCACACTAGAGAAGGCTTTGATGGCCTGGCGTTGGGCTTGGCCTTGAATTTCTTTAAACAGCCTGGTTGACTTGCCTACGAAGCCTGAATCTTTTTCTGTGGAGCACACAGTTTGTCTGTCTTCACCCTGTAAAACCTGCAGTGACATCACTTTTCTTGTGCTGCACTCAGACACCTTTTGCAAGTATTTAAACCTTTAAACCCAGAGCTCGTTGGTGCAGTTTCTTCCAAAAACATGGGGGGGAGGCAGTGAGAACCTTGGAAGAAATGTTCCACAAATTGCAAAAATAAATAAATAAAATTTGAAAATTGTTTACAAAAAATAAAAACCTATAATTATAACTATTATTATTATTTTAAAGTTATGTTACAGAATTATTATTATTATTTATTATTACTATAATTTTTAAGAACTCTTTCCAGGTCATTCCATGTTTGTTTTTAATGTTTCTTCTTTTTTTTTTAACCAATTCGCTTGTTTTTAATTTTCTCTTTTTACTAATTTCTTGCTAATTTTTGGGTCATTTTTTCTTTCACTGTTCATTGCCTTCTTCCGATGTTTGTCAAAGAAATCAAGCCAATTTGCTGTCAGGTTTCAAAGGGTCAAAGTTAGCTGCAAATGTTAGCATGTCTGGCTAAATATCTTACTACCTAATCCAACAGAGCACATGTTAAACAAACGTTCATTTTTGAGGGGGTTAGAGGTTACATTAAATAAGCTCTGCTCCTGATTAACACACCCAGTGTGAGATATGTGGAGTCAGTGAGAGTTTAAAGGTCCAGTGTGTGGATCTGGTGGCATCTAGTGGTGATATTGCAGATTGCAACCAACTGAAACTTCTCCCATGTGCCAAGAGTGTAGGACGCTATGCCAGTGTTTGATTTGTTCATTCCAGGCTACCTGTAGAAACATGGCGGACTCTGTAGAGGAGGGCCCGCTCCGTATGTAGATATGAGCGGTTAGAGTCCTTGAAAGTCAGATTTAATTTTATTAGACTTGGACGTTGATGGGTTTTCTGTATTTATTTCCATGTGTATGTTGAATGTACTCATAACCTTCAATTTCTATTCCTATTCTACAGACAGACTCACTGAAATGTGTCGCACAAGCCAGCAAGAACCGGTCGCTGGCAGACTTTGAAAAGGTTTGTGTCCAGAGTTTGATGCTGTCTGAAATGCTCCTTAACATAATGAATAATTACACATTCTGCCTGTTTGATTTTTGGATCATGTTTTAGCCTCTCATGTGACTGAGACGTCCTCCTCCTTCTTATCGTAGGCATTAACAGAGTACAAAGCAGAGCTGAGGGATGACCCCATCATCAGCACCCATCTGACCAAACTGTACGACAACCTGCTGGAGCAGAACCTCATCAGGGTCATCGAACCTTTCTCCAGGGTCCAGGTAAGCTTCTCAACGTCTGTCTGTACTCAGCCTGCGTTAGTTAAGATTCAGAACCTCATCCAGGACATGGAGACTTTGGTCTGTGACCCAGAGTTCAGTCAGACAGATTTTGTTAGGTTAAAAACAGGCATAACTCTAACTCTGCTGCTTAAGCCTTAGTAAGCACATTAAGAATACTTAGTACACGTACTAATGTACTCATGCTCGTCCTACTTTGTCTCTAACAGATAGCACACATTTCCTCCCTCATCAAACTATCTAAGGTAAGATTTAAACTTTCCTTTAAACTTCAATTAAACAACAATTTCCTTTTTGATTAGTAAGTAAAACGTAAGGGCCTGTGTCCATACTTATGTTTTTTTTTCTCAGCATCTGCGTCTTTTTATGCCTCTGCGCCGGCGATAGCCACGGCCGGAGGAATTAAGTTTTTCGGGTTGTCCGTCTATACGTCCATCCCATCCTTGTGACTATGATATCTCAAGAACACCTTAAGGGATTTTTTTTAATTTGGCACAAATGTCTACTTGGACTGAAGAATGAATTGACTAGAATTTGATGGTCAAAGGTCAAGGTCGCTGTGACCTTGTTTGTCTCATTCTCATGACCGTGATAACTCAAGAACACCCTCTTGAAATTTGGCACAAACTTTAACTTGGACCTGGGGGTGAATTGATTTTATTTTGGTGGTCAAAGGTCAACGTCACTGTGACCTTGAATACAAACGCGAGGCAGTAGTTCTAGATGAAGTTGTTCTCAGTGAGGAGCAAGCATATGCAGCTGCCTGGACAAAAAGCACCACATCCAGCGCGTTTTTCCTGAGTGCCCTGCCACTTTTGTGCGGCCGCTTGGAGCGTTGAAGTTGAAAATCTTTCAGAAAGCCGTTGGTGACATCACTGCTGTTTCTTTAGCTAAGCTGCTGTCACAACAAAGACAGAAAATCTCATTTTTCGGGAGCAGATCAGTCAGCAGACGCTGGATGTTGCTGCTGAGTGTTGTTAACTGAAGTTGAAGTTAACTGCATCAGCCCTCTGTTAATGTAGCATTGTGTTAGCTACCTGGCTAATGTTAGTGTCGAGATACTGTTGTCATAGAAACAAAACCCACGTGCAGTAAGTTGTAATTTTTTATGACGCGTTCCCCAGCACCCTGCCACTGGTTTTCTGCTGGAAAAAAATAAACCCTAGATGGACACACACCCTTTGGTTTTTACAGTGGAACAGTGAGACTGTGTTTGCTCTGCAGGGAGACGTGGAGAGGAAATTATCACAGATGATCCTGGACAAGAAGTTTCACGGTATGTATCCGCAGCTCTGCTCGTAAACACTGCATGAAGATACATGATGAATATTAACTTGATCTGTTGTCAGTGTTTTGTGGTTATTTCCTGCAGATGAATCAGATTTACTCTCACTACATCGGGTTGTTTTGTTAACTGGGTGACACTAACTGACCTGAACGACCCGACAGGTATCTTGGACCAAGGTGAAGGTGTGCTGATCGTGTTCGACGAGCCGGCTGTGGACAAGACGTACGAGGCGGCCCTGGAGACCATTCAGAACATGAGCAAAGTGGTCGACTCGCTCTACAACAAAGCCAAGAAGCTCACATAAGGTCAGCGCCAACACAGCTGAGGATGTGTGTCATAATTCAATCAGGTTCAGTGTAATAGATTACATAGCGAGGTCATAACTGTTGATTTATCTTGATCTCTAAATCCCTGATGTTGGACTCCACTCAGTCCGGACTGGAGAAGGTTTCTGGGTTGTTGGTGTTTGACAGGCAGGTAGGAGGCTCAGTTATCTGAGTGGAGCTGTGCTGGAAGTAAACAGGCTGAACTCAGATCAGTTTAGTTTGAATCAGCAACTCTGTGAGAGGACACGAGTTTAAACCTCCAGACTAACATGTTGCAGAGGAAGAAAGAATTCAGTCAGATGGATCAGTCAGAGTTTACAATGAACCTGGGGACAAATCCTAGTTGTCTCACATTGGTTATTTGTTGAGAGCATAAATAGAGAGATGTTGAGCTTTTCAAATGATGATCAGTGAGTGTGTGCTCGTAAATCAGCCCTTAAACCTGTCACACACACACATTAGTTTATACAACCTGTCACCTGGAGTCTGATTTATGACACATGAAGTAACCTCACTGGATCAGTTTAAAGAGAAAAAACAGAAAAGATAATGACTAAAACATTTTGAATTTTTGTTGACTAAAACGTCTTGAATTTTGCAGATTAAATATTACAAATTTTTGCCATCTAAAATGTAATGAATTTTTGTCAGCAAAAACATCATACATTTTCACAGACTAAAATATTGCGAATATTTTGTCAACTAAAACGTTTTGAATTTTCTCAGACTAAAACATTTCCAATTTCCGTCAATAAAATGTCATGAATTTTTGTCAACTAAACTGTTTAATTGTTTCGTCGACTAAAACATTTTGAATTTTCAGGAACTAAAATTTTATGAATTTTAGTCAACAAAATGTTTAGAATTTTATGTCTACTGAAAAGTTTTGAATTTGTGGTGACTAAAATGTCATTTAAACTAAAACATTTACAACTTTTGTCGACAAAACTCTTTAGATTTTTTTTTGTTGACTAAAATATTTAGAGTTTTCTTCCACTTATACAATTTAAATTTTTGTCGACCAAAACATTTTGAATTTTCATTGACTAAAATGTTAGAAATTTTCCTTGAATAAAACATTTTGAATTTTTGTCGACTAATACATTTTAAATTTTGTTGACAAAACTGTTTTGAATTTTTTTGGCGACTAAAATGTTTTGAAATTTCAGCGACTAAAACTATGAAGGATGAAAATGACTAAAATGTGACTAAAAATAAACATTTGGTCTGAAGACTCAGACTAAATCTAAAATAGCTGTCTCTGGTTCGAGCAGAGAATCAAAGTTCTCGTGTTCGTCTTCTTCACCCTGTCTTTGTCGTCCTCCTCAGACAGAGCGGAACCATCGCTCCTCCTGTCAGGAGTGACGTGGGCCAGTCAGACCTCCGTTGTTCGCTCACTTCAACCGGGGAGGGACGAGGGGAGGAGGACGAGGAGAGTGCAAACACTCAACAACCCAGCAAGCAAATAAACCAGCCGACCAACTGAAGACGACCCAACAGAACAACAACGTGACGGAGCGCACACACCGCTCCTCCTGCTCCACCCTCACTCCTCTGCTCTCCCTGTCTCCTGTCTCCTCCTTCCTATCTGACCGGGGTTGATCCGACACGATGGCTCCTCCCTGTGGACAAATTCAGGCACTGTGCCCCTCTTCTCTTCTCCTCCACTGGTTTCTACTGTATGTAAAATTGGACGAGCCTCCCTCTGCCCTCTTCTTCCTGTTTCTCTCTGCGCTGGCCATCAGGGAATCTTGTAAAATACCAGTAAAGAATACGTATACAGTACTTATACATACATGTATTATATAAACAACATGCTCGGTCTGTCCTCAGAGTGTAACCGGGGGTAACCGTGGGTTGGTTGGTGTGTGTCTCTCACCGGATTCGACCTGTTCTGTTCAGTTCGCCGGCCGGCCCCAAAACTGAATGTTTGAATTTCTCTGATTTTCCGCGGTTTGGAAGAATCGCCTCACGGGTCACCTGACGAATGAAAAGGGTGGCCGTCCTTTCCTCACATCCTCACCATGACCTTTGACCCCTCACCCGTTTCACCCCGAGTGCTCTCACTCACCCACAAGGCATTCTGGGATTCGTGGACCATACAGGGAACCTGCTCTTCTGTCCACTTTGGGACCACGCTACAAGGAGAGGAGGACATTCATCAACACACCGGGGTCTCCCGCACCCCCTTCCTCCCCCCCTGCACTCCCACTTCCTGTTTGTATATAACATTGCCAAGCGCCTCTGTTCATCCCAGGCCTGATGTATTCACACTGTCCCCTTTTTTTATAACGTGTAAGAACAGAATAAAGCTCGCCGCTGAGAGCTGGGTCAGTCACACAAAGTGCTTTGATGCTGACTGCAGAGGGAACTCTGACACCAGAAAAGGGCGCTGAAGAAAATCAAGCTGTACATTTTTGGGAACTTAATTTTGCAAGGACTCGAGGGTTTACCATATATGACATAGAGAAAGACAAATGCTAATAAAAAAAAAAATTAAACCTGCAAGTTGTGTGATTTTAGGATCCTGGAGATGAAAGTGTGTTCCAGGTTATTTTTCCTCTTTGGGTCAAGATTCTGTTTTTCTCTTGTACAAGGTTTAATCAGTGAAGCAGTGTGTCGCATTCAGGGGCATCTGTGGCAGAAATGGAATATAATATTCATCATAATTATGTTTTCTCCAGTGTGTAATCACCTGTTTTTGTTAGCTTAGAACAGGGGACAACAACCTTTACTATTAACCCCTTAAAACCTGGAGCAGCGTCACTTTTCTTGTGCTGCTTTCAGACGCCTTTCACAAGTATTTAAACCTCTGAACCCTGAGCAAACTGGTGCGATTTCTTTAAAAAAAGAACATGGCAAAAAAATGGCATAGAAGAACTTGGTGAGAAATGTCCCACAAATTGCAAAAAAAATAAAATGAAATGTAAAAAATTATTTTAAAAAAAAAAAGGAAAATTAAAAAAGCTAGGGAAAAACTATATTTGTTATCATTATGACATTTAATATTATGGTACAGAGTTATAATTTTAAGCGCTCTTTTCAGGTCATATCTTTGTTTGTTTTTAACTTTCTTTTTTTTTCTCGCTGCAATATTTTTATTAATTTTTAAGTACCTTATACAACCGGGAAGCAACTGTGTTCTCGTCCAGAAGAATATCGAAAGCAGGGATATTGCTGTCCAACAACAAAATAAACTCTTCCCTGACATGTTAGGCATTTTAAAGATAACAAAATGCAAACAACAGTAACAAAAAAATAGATTATACATAACAAAATAAACCAATCAAAGTATATATAAAAAAAAAAAAAAAGTTTCTCTGTTTCCCCAAGAGGATTCCCATATTGTTATATTCATGTCATGCTTTCATTGTTTGTCCCTTTTTTCAGCTTATTTTCTTATTTTTAATTTTCTCTTGTTACTTATTTCTTGCACATGTTTTGGGGTCATTTCTTCTGTTGTTGCTCAGTGCCGCCTCCTCCCCCTGTTTTGGAGAGAAATCCTGCCATTGTGCTTTCAGGACTTAAAGAGTGTAAAGAGCCATTTTTGGACTAAACATCAGTATGGAGCTGCAAAGACTGCAGAGAAGCTCAGCTCACTGGAAAAACATCTAAAGAACAACTTAATGTCATCTTGAGTCTGCAACATGTGAAAACCAGTCAGCAGACAAACACGTCTCCACAGTTGGCTCAAAGTGCCGGGCACAGGCAGATGAAGTCAGATTGATGGTTGGAGGTAAAAATAATCAATAAGTGGTCATTAATGCGTCCTGAGGAGTGAACACAAACTGACCTAAACATTCAGTTATATGGAGAAAAATTATCTGCTTTTATATAATTAATATACTTTTTAGTAACATCCACTTTATTATCATTTGAGATGAACACACCGGGAAGATGAAGGGTGGGGCTAGTGGAGGGTTACTGCAGCTGGAGTTTGTTGATCAGAGGTTAAAATCAACTTGTTTTTCTTATTTCAGGTAAATTTTCAAACTCCGTCTAACAAACTGACTGAATGTAAAGCACCTGGTGGTTCAATGGGTCGCCTGTATGGAGGCCTGTCTCCATGGTGTACTGAAAAAAATCCTGTCAGTCGTTACAATGAGAACATTTCATAAAATAATGACTTACTATCTCAAAAAGAAAACGTCTATGAGAGTACCTCCAAATAATGAGAAACTGTAAATGATTATATGTATATTATATGGTTAGAATGATTATCTCGAAAAAACGGCAATATCTTAAAAAATAATGACTTAACACTGTGTTGTAACACAAAGAGAAACTTTCACAAGATAATGTCTGCGGATGTCAAAATTAGAAACTTAAAATAATGACTCATTGTAAAATAATGACTGAGAAGTTTTAAAATAATATCATAGTATCTCCAAAAATAAAGATTTCATATTGCAATACAATGGCATATAATCTCAAAATAATGTGTGTAGCACCTCAAAAAAAATCAAAAACTGTCTTAAAACAATGACTTCTCTCAGTATAACGACTTACTATCTCTAAATAATGATTTAAAGTGTCAAAATAATGAGAAACTCAAAATATTAACATCTTGAAATCATGACATAGAATCTCAAAGAAATAATTAGTATTTAAAAAAAATAATGATTTTATCTCAAAATAATGAAACTCAAATACTGACCTATCTTGAAGTTATTATCCAGTATTTTTTTAAATGACTCATATCTCAAAATAAAGAGAAACTTAAGATAATGACTTAATCGCACAACATAATGACTCAGTATGTCAAAATGAGAAACTTCAAAATAATGTGTTAGCACCTCAAAATAATCAAGAACTGTCTTAAAATAATGACTTGACATATAATCTCATGATTCCAAGATGATTTAGTAGTTTTTTTTAAAATAATGACCCAGTATTTCAAAATAATCACGCAATATTTTAAAAATAATGGAAAAACTCTGAATATTGACTACCCAAAATACACAGCAGTATCTCCAAATAATGACTCGGTATTTCAAAATAACGAGAAACTCAAACAGAAAGAGAAACTTTCCCAAAAATGACTCATCTTGAAATTACTTAATGTCTCAAAATAACCTGAAACGTTCTGAAAATAACGACTTGAAATAAAGACAGAGTTTCCCGAAATGAGAAACCTTAAAAAAAATATATTTTTTTTTCTTTTTTTTAAATAGAAGAAACTTTTTTAAACATTAACTTGGTATGTTTCTCAGTGATTTGAGACTCTTTATTTTCAGATATTAAGTCATTAATTTGAGTTTCTCATTATAAAAACTAACAGGATCTTTTTTTCATCACATTAGCAGAAATGGGTTTCCATACAGTTTAGTGTTTTGTATGTTAAGTTAGATTTTTTTTTATGCCACTGCATCTGCAACAGCTGTGTCCAGAGGCAGTATGTTTTCAGGTTGTCCATCTGTCCGTCCCATCCTTGTGAACGCCGTATCTCAAAAACACCTTAAGAGAATTTCTATAACTTTAACACAAACGTCCACAAATTTTAAGGTCAAAGGTCACTGTGACCTCAGAAAACATGTTTTTGGCCATAACTGAAGAATTCACACACTAACTCTGACCAAACTTGACACAAATGTCTAACAGGATAAAATAATGAAGGTCCAAAGGTCAAAGGTCATCTTGACTGTGACATCATCATGTTTTAACGTCATATCTCAGGAACAGAAGGGGAGACATTTGGTCAGATACTGAATTGGTGACTCTAATCTTGAAGCTGTGCTGATTGTATAGATCTGCTGTGTGTGTGAAGCGTCCATGTTTTCACTGTCAGAGACACTGGACTGGTGGGCGGAGTCATACAACCAGGGGGCGGGGACTCTAGTTCTTTATGAATTAATGTTCCATCACACTGAACAACACAGGTCATACCATCATCTACCAGACGTCCAGTCTGTGACAAACTGTCTTGGATTTGTTCAGCAGATACTCCTGGTTATTGATCATCACACTGAACGTTTAGACAGCTTCTATTGTCTCTTAGTTTCCTGTGTGTGTATACAGAATGTGTTGAATGTATTTACAGTCAGACAGCAGCCAGGTGACTCACTGTGTTCACATCATCATCATCATCATCATCATCTACAGCTCAGCTTTTATTTTATTCTTCTCAGCGTTCAGACGCAGCTTCCTGTTTAAAGAGACTTGATAGATCTCCTCCTCTCCTCTGACTCAGTGGTCTCCTCCTCCTGCTGGGTACAGCTGTATGTTGGAGGAACGACATACTGATGAGTCCTCTCTGTAGCTTCCAGCCTCCGCACTGGTTTAATGGAGACTGAGAGAGCACGCAGTGTTAATGCCATCAGAGAGCAGGTGGTCCTCTGGATGACTCACCGCCTGTACAGTGACGTACACGGGGAGTTTTGAAAACGGGGATTTTCCTCGCTTGTTCTCGAAAAAAAGTCTCGTCAACACGAGTCCTGTTTTAAAAATAACCTCTGTCCAAATGAAAACTAAAAAACAGCACGCTAAATTAACAACGATGGAACTGTAACCCTAAAGACATGTTGAAGATGTGTGAAAGACATGTTAAAGACGTGTGGGCCAGTCGTGCAAAGAAGAAAAAGAAGCCTGAAAAACTGTTTTTTGAACATCTTCACCCTGGAAACAGTTTTACAAAAAGATGAGTTTTTTGAAGTCAGTTTGGACGAGAAGCCAAAACACACAGTAGAAGCTGTGTTTTCAAAATACCCATGTACGTTCAGTCAGAAACACTCTGCAGCTCCTCCAAAGCATCGTTTACTTTCACAACTTGCAGCCCAGTAACCATGAGGAAAATGTTGGTGTTGTACGTTTCTGCGAACTGCAGTTGCATTTCATCTGTAAGGGAGGTTTATTTCTACAGCACGTGTCAGAGACAAAGACTTTCAAAGTGCTCTGCATAAAACATCAAAAGCATCGAGACAAGGAGCCAAAGAAACACGTTACAGAAGGACATTTAAAAGCAGTCGTTAAAGAATTAGAAAATAAAAAGTTAAATATACTACGACAGGTATAAAATACAAGAGTTAAAGTTACATTGCAGCGTCAGAAATGAATATTTGATTTAATAAAAGGCAGCAGCAAACACAAAAGTCTTCCGTCTTGATTTAAAAGAAGTGAGAGTTGGTGCAGAGCTGCAGTTTTCAGGGATTTTGTTCAGATATGTGGAGCATGAAAACTAAACGCTGCTTCTCCATGTTCAGTCCTGACTCTGTGGACACTGAGCAGACCTGTCCCTGAAGACCTGAGAGGTCTGGACGGTTCATACTGTAGCAGAAGATCAGAAACTGTTCAGTGCTTTATACACTAACAGTTGAATCTCTGACACTGTGTGCGCTGCAGGATCATGCTGTTGTTGTTTATCACATCCCTCAAACCTCCTGTGATCCCAGTCCACCCAGTGAGCTCCACTGGAACTTGAATCTGAATCAAACATTTTAATTAAATGACAGCAACATAGCTTCACCCATTAAAGGAGAAGTCCAGTATTTTGCACTTTGAGCCCCATTCCTGGTTGTTTATGATGAAATAGAGTGGTTAAGACCAAAATCTTGACGATTGCTCCTTCTCTGAGAATTTGAGAGAATTTGTCTTTCCCCTGCCTGGCTTAACAATGCTGTCTATGGCCATGTGTAAATCTGTCCTAAAACCACCTTAAACGTTGGTTTTCAAAGCCATGAAACTCACCCAGTGGTCAGTGGTGTTCCTTGATGTTCCCACATAAAAATCGTAGCAAACTGTGTATCATCTTAATAACAGTCATCTTACCAAAAACACAACACTGTGTGAACTCTGTAACCAACTCCCAGCAGCTGTTAGCTAGGCTGATAACACTGAGCCGTCTGCATTTTCTTTAGTTTTGCACTTAAAGCTTGAGCTCAGTTTGAACTCATGTCCTCCATAAAATGAGATGTACTGTCATATACTCATATCTATGGGTCCAACCGCTGTATATGGATGATAGACTTCCTGTTCTTCCCCTGATGTAACAGAGAGATCAGTCTCTACATCCATCTCTGTATCCATCAGTCTATCACAGGTGAAAAGAGATAAATATGTTATATCCACACAGACTGAGTGAATATCGGTCTGTGTGTTGATCTTTCATTCATGAAGTGTTGGTGGTTAGATGAGTAATGTACACGTGTGGATATCTATCATACATAGATCCATAAACAGGATCAAGCCACAGTATATAGACTGGACTGGACTGAATGAATCGTGTTGAACAGACTTCTCCAGCAGGTGTTATTAACCCTCTGCATGTTAGAATGAAGCCACCCATGTGTAGCTGTGTGTTTCTCCTTCCCAGTGTCACTGCATAAAGATAAGCTCTAGATAAAAACAACAACAGTTGGTCTGTAGCAGAGATGTGCCTGTTAGAATAAAGCAAAAAAAATAATGACAGTAATCTTCAACCAAAACTAAACTGTGTTAGGATGGGCCACACTGTTCCTGTCATCGCCTCCATGTCAGACTCCTTCGTGCTTCTCCAAACTCCGGACTGTCCCTTTAATGTAAGACTATAGCTGTCAGACAGATGTAGCAGAGTCAGAAGTATTTCTTATATTCTCTGTGAAATGTGTTGGAGCAGGGGTGTGAGAGGAAACACTCAGATAAAGAGCAGTAACCCTTCCCACTGAGCTGCTGATCAGTTTCCTGTCGATGATGCCATGAGGCGCTTCTCTTCCTGCAGCAGATGAGTTCAGCTCTCCTCAGCCTGCAGGCGGATTCAGCACCCACACTCAGTGATTCATAAAACCTTCATCTTCCTCCTCTTCCGCAGCAGCGGCACCGACACGTCCGCTCCGCCGCTTCAGCACCTCGGACAGCGACCTCTGCGATAGGCTGCGGCCCGGCGGCGGCGACAGCGACAGGCCGCAGCGGCGGCGGCAGCATCCCGGCAGCAGCCAATCAGAAGCCTCCGCTCCTCTCCCGCATCCAACCCGAATAACTGCAGATGCCCGCATCAAAGCAGCGGGTCTCCCCCTCTCCTGTGCGCACAGCCCGGGCGCAGAGCTGCTGGCTATTTTTGGATCTCATAGTGGCCATTTTTTTAATCTCTTTCTCTCTCTTCCGCCTTTGAGTCGATTAATCATCGATATGTGCTGATTTATTGATGTGTGGAGGAGAATCATCCGAGCCGGGAGCACCGTAGCGGCACGTTAACGGCCGTGACCGGAGAGATTTGCGCTTCTCGATGGAAGACATCTTCCTGTCCGCTGCGAGCGAAGGACTGAAGCGCATCTGTGTCTCCATCCAGCGCACACGGACTTTTTATAAATGAAGATCTGAATAAAGGCGCAGGAGGAGCAACCTGTCGGCCTGAAGCACCGGGGCTCGTCGTTAATCGGGGACAGAGGAGCCCGGAGACAGGACACAGGAGACAGGAGACCGAGCTGCTGTCCACATTTTGACCGCATTTGCTGAGCAGCAGGGGGGTCAAGGTGTGATCCATGGATCCCACAGGAAGACACAAATAATCAGAAGGTAGGAGACACACAGGATGTTTCATTTTATATCAGCTCTGCTAATAACCAGAAGCCTCCAGAATAATACCCCAAATCATTTACGCACAGCTGTGTGTGTGTGTCGTTATTATTGATCTGATTTGTGTGTCCCCCTCATCAGTAAACATTAGAGACATCATGTCTCTGCTGTGTGAGCTGCAGGCCTGTCAGCTGTCTCCGGAGCCGCCGTGTTGCAGGAGCTGTTTTCAAGGCTTCCATTTTGAAGCTAAGATGGATGCTTGCGCACATTTCTTTCTCATGCCTCTGTGGCCTCATCTTATATAATCCTGACGAGGCTGCAGGCCCGCGCTGGGCTGACGTGCAGCCACGATGCATATGCTTTATGTCAGCAACTATCTTTAATCACAGACACCGAGGGGCTCCGGTGCAGATTAAAAAGCGAGTGGAAATTAAATCTGCTGCTGCAACACAAGCGAGGCAGCTTCATTTTGTCTGACAGGGAAACAAACAGCCTGTGTGGGAGCACTGAGGGTTTATTACTCTGCTGCTGAGCTCTGTGTGTTTGACTGTGAAGGAATGCCAACAAATTATACAGCTGTAAAAATTATAATAAAGTTTTCTGTCAGGTTGAGAAATAAAACAAAACAATTTAGGCAAAATGTTTCCTTAATTAAATGAAATCAGTTTCCTTCTGACTCACTCCCTGAAAAACAAGCAGAAAACTGAACTCAAGGCTTTTCAAAAACACATTTACAGCCCGTCGCCAGGACAAAATGTTGGTGTTGTACGTTTCTGCTACATTACATTTGTATGTACAAGAATATGAGATATGAGCTGACTTTGTCATCAGGAGGTGGAGGAGGTGGAGGATGGTGTGACACCGAGGAGAGATGCCTGCCAAGCTGCAGACCGCTGTCAGAGAACAACAAAAACAAAACTTGCTGTGATTTAGCGAGTCTCTGCTGTTTTTCCATCGCCTCCAAATGTGGGTGTTTTGTAGCGACCTGTCAGTGTCTTTTCAGCTTTTTTTTTAGTCTCAAACATCCGTGTTTTGTAGCAAGTGATCGCTGTTATTCAAGAGTCATTTTAAGCTCCAAATAACAGTATTACTGTTATTCCATCGGCCTGTTAGGCTTCAAATGTGGATGTTTTGTAGCAACCAGTCAGTGTTTTTCCAGCAGCTTTTTAGGCTCTAGACATGGCTGTTTTGTAGCCAGTGATTGCTGTTATTCCACTGGGTTGTCAGGCTCCAAATGTGGGTGTTTTGTAGCAACCAGTCAGTGTTTTTCCAGCGGCTATTTAAGCTCTAAACCTGGGTGATTTGTAGCCACCTGTCTGTGTTTTCCAGCGGCTGTTGTAGCTTCAAATGTAGGTGATTTGTCGCAAGTGCTTGCTGTTATTCCATCGGCCTGTTAGGCTTCAAATGTGGATGTTTTGTAGCGACCAGTCAGTGTTTTTCCAGCGGCTTTTTAGGCTCTAGACATGGCTGTTTTGTAGCAAGTGCTTGCAGGTATTCCAGCGGCCTGTTAGGCTCCAAACGTGGTTGATTTATTGCCACCTGTCTGTGTTTTCATCTTTTTAAGCTCCAAATGTGGGTGACTTGTAGCGACCTGTCGGTGTTTGGTCACTCACTCTACAGCTGGAATCTGAACTTCAAAGTAAAAGCTCAGTGCCGGAAATTCACTTTACTCTAACATGAAGTGTGTTTTTACAAATTTGACACGTTCATGAGTCACTTGCGGTCCAGTCTGAACGGACCCGTGACCCAGCAGTTGGAAACCACTGCTGTGAAATAATTCAAAGTTCACTTGGTTTTCCGAACACTGGTGTCCTGATGTAAGCTGACAGTGTGAACGTGCCCTGAGTGGCTACATTGTGGTTTGTTTTGCCAACATGTTCTCACTCCAACTTTGTCAAATAGCAGCGCTTGGTCAGAATTAAAGATCAAATGATCTCCTACCTTTTTATGTGGCCGCAGTGTGTTCCTCACACAGAGTGAAGAGACGCAGCAAACTGGATGTCGTTTCCAGGGTCCTCTCTAACAACAGCGCCAATTATATAGTAGCATAAATGAGACTTAAAATAAGAGAGGCTCAGACATGAGGTTGCACATTTGAGGTTCTTTTAATCTAGAGAGAAAGCCAAGGAATTCATGACAACTTATAGTGTCTGACAAACAAGCAGCATCAGTTCACAAATATGTGACACAAGCTTTTCCATACAAACACATTCTAAGGTGCTTTCCGTCACTTAAGCTGCTGATTCCTGTTGTTTAGATAACCAGTGCGGGGAACATCATGTCAACATATGACACACTAGGTACCCTCCTGCATCAGTTTTGGACGCTTAGGGTCAGGGCGTCAATTGTTAGTTGCATCGCATCTTCTTAAAATTAACATCTGTTTTCACAGGAAATGTACAGTTTCTGTTTGGTAAATGCATGGTCTTTGTCAAAATAAACTTCGTTTTTAGGTTTACTTCCTTAAGTTTAGGCAACAAAAGTATGTGTTGAGGTTGGTGGTTTGGTTTAAATTTGTTACAAATGAAATGTAACGTCACATTACATGCATCACCAGCACAGTCTGCTACATGTGCTAACATACTTCAATATTATTTAAACAACTCGACTGACTTTTGGCTTTACATGGGACACAAACAGCGGGCTTCAGAGTGAAAGTCCGGAGTTTGTTTGACTCATTCATCTCCTCAGCTGCCTGTCCAACAGGGACTTTCTGGCTATGTATAATATGGTAGTTCCCCAGATTGTCAACAAATGCTGCCGTCGGGTCTTCTCATACCGCTACTAAAGTGTGCCTCTGTTCGTTGGTGTCTAATGCCGACAGGTCATCGACCAAGTGTCGGCACTGGGAGTGAGACCAGGCTGGTTTTGTGGCTACTGGCTGCAGCACTCTCTCTGAATATTGGACACATGTCAGAAACTGTTGTTCCCCCACTTTGAGTTCCCCTTTAACCTTTTGTCGCTGATTATGAAGTGTTTGTTCTTAATGATTTAATTTTGTGTTGTTTACCACATGCAGTGTACCTTATGGAGAATCCTGACACTTCTTCCTGTTCTCCACAGGTTCAACTTCCTCCAGAAGTGAGACAGTTTGGTCCTCTCAGAGTTCTTTGTCCCGACCAATCAAAGAGCGTTCCCCCCACTGCTCCCCTCTCCACCTGTCCTCTGTCTCACTGCTGACCCTCAAGCAGGCATCATGGGCACGGTGTTGTCTCTGTCTCCCAGCTACCGCAAGGCCGTGCTGTTTGAGGACGGCCCGGCCACGGTAGGCCACTACACAGCCGTCCAGAACAGCAAGAACGCCAAGGACGCTGCCGCAGCAGCCGGGAAGTCTCTCAAACGGCCCTCCATCATCAGCGTGCTGCCATGGAAACGCATCGTGGCTGTATCGGCGAAGAGGAAGGGCTCCAAGAAGCTGCAGGCAGACGGCGGGGACAGCGGGAAAGGAAGCTCCCCGGATGGCCACGCCACGGCCAACTCAGCCTCCAACAGCCTGAAGCTGAAGAAGTCTCAGTCCTGTGCGAACCTTTCATCTTACTCCTCCAGCCAGGACCCCTCGGCCACCACCACCACTACCTCCTCCCACCTGCCCGTCTCCAAGACCTTGGCTAACGTAGCTACTGTCGCTGCCAAAAAGAATTCCCTCACAGGCTCTGGGATTCAGCCGTCCGCTGCTACCGGCACGCCAAAACGTGTCATCGTCCAGGTAATCCAGCAGCCCAGTCGCCAGAAGGAAATGTTGGTGTAGTACGTTTCTGCAAACCACAGATACATTTGTACGTTCAATATGTATCACATCAACATCTCTGAAGAGTCATAGTGTATGAGGCATCAGGAGGTGGAGGGGATGGTGGATGGTGTGACACGTAGGCGTAACACTTGCCAAGCTACAGACCACTGTTCAAGACCAACAAACAACAAAACCAGTTGTGTTTTAGTGAATCATCGCTGTGTTTCCAGCTGCTTTTTAGACACTAAACGTGGGGTTTTTTGGTGACCAGTTGCTTTTTTTCCACCGGGAATAGTGTGACGAAAAGACGGTTGTTCTTTACTGAGACATCACTGCGTATTCTGCCGGGATAGTGCCACAAAAGTTGAACAAGACATCGCAGTTTTTTCTTTCAGGATAATGCGATGAAAAGCAGTTGTCTTTGCTGTTTTTCCACTTGGGATAGTGTGACAAAAATCTGTTGTTTTTTAACGAGACATCGCTGCGTTTATTGCCGAAATAGTGCCATCCAAAGTAATTGTTTTTACTGAGACGTTACTGCATATGCTGCCGGGTTAGTGCCCCAAAAGTTGTACCAAGACATCGCAGTTTTTTCTTTCAGGATGATGCGATACAAATCAGTTATTTTTTGACGAGACATCGCTGCGTTTACTGCCAAAATAGTGCCACCCAAAGTAATTGTTTTTACTGAGACATTACTGTTTATTTCTGCCAAGATACTGTGATGAAAAGCAGTTGGTTTTTTACTGTGCCGTCGCTGCATTTCCTGCCGGGATAGTGAAACCCAAAGTGGTTGTTTGTACCAAGAAATCACTGCGTTTCCTGCCGGGATAGTGCGACAAAAAGTGGTCATTTTTCACTGAGACATAACTACATTTTCTTCTGGGATTAGTGCCACAAAAAGTGGTTGAATTTGAACGATGACATCGCTGTTTTTTCTTTTAGAATAGTGAGACATGAAGCAGTTGATTTTTACCTAGACAATGCTGCATTTTCTGCCTGGATAATGAAACCTGAAGAGGCTGTTTTTACCAAGACATCACTGCGTTTCCTCCCACGATAATGCAACAAAAAGCAATTTTTTTAGCTGAGATATTGCTGCTTTTTCTGTTGGAAAAGTGACAGCCAAAAGTGCTGTTTTTACAACACATACCACTGTTTGTTTTGCCAGGTAACCTCGATTGAAAGGTAGTTATTTCTTACCGAGACATCACTGCATTTTTTTTATATAGTGCCACGAAAAGCTGATGTGTTTTACTGAGACATTACTGCGTTTCCAGGTGGGACTGTGCCCCCAACTTGAGTATTCTCAGCTTTTTTCCTGACCAAAACCAAGAGGTATGGTCAGGAAAGATTGTCATTTTTCTGCCTAAACCGAATGACACCTAAACCACAGTGTTGGTCAAGTATCTGCTACATAATAACGCACAAAGTCATGAATCTTTGGTTCACGGAAACGTACAATGCCAGCGTTTTTTTCTGGCAATTGGGTTGAATCCTAACACTAACAGTTTCTTATTTGGCATTTTTTGTAATCAGAAATGGTCACTAAATAAGTATTTTGAAAGCATTTTGATTATTTCACCAATCCTCTGTCTTACCTCCTCCTTATTCTCCCTCCTTCTCTCCACCAGGCCTCCACCAGTGAACTGATGCGCAGCCTGGGTGAGTTCCTGTGCCGTCGGTGCTACAGACTGAAGCGTCTCTCCCCGACAGACCCGGTGCTGTGGCTGCGCAGCGTCGACCGCTCCCTCCTCCTACAGGGCTGGCAGGATCAGGGCTTCATCACTCCGGCCAACGTGGTCTTCCTCTACATGCTGTGCCGCGACGTGGTCTCGTCCGAGGTGGCGTCGGAGCGCGAGCTGCAGGCCTCGCTGCTCACCTGCCTCTACCTGTCCTACTCCTACATGGGCAACGAGATCTCCTACCCGCTGAAACCCTTCCTGGTCGAGGCGGAGAAGGAAGCCTTCTGGGACCGCTGCCTGGAGATCATCAACCGCATGAGCGGCAAGATGCTCCAGATCAACACCGACCCGCACTTCTTTACCCAGGTGTTTGCTGACCTGAAGAACGAGAGCAAGAAAGAGGAGGAGAAGACCAAACTCCTCATAGGCCTCGACCGATAAGAGGGAGCTGGGAGGGGGGAATGAAGGATGGATAGAAAGATTGACGGGGTTAATAGGTTGAGGACAGGCGGACTAATGTAACGCAGCGTAGCGATACCGTGAAGCAGTAACGTTGTCTAGCGTCTCTATGAGTTTATCATTAACCAGATTTCCTGTTTCTGGGTTTAAACTCTCACAGACAGAGGCAGTGACTGATCTGTGTCTCGCCTGAAGGCAACATGTTTCCTACAGGACAATTTCACCACAACGCAGCAGATAAAATCAGAGTTGTCAGAGACATTATTTGACATGATTGGATCTGATTCGATTCTTAAGACTCACAGGCTGCCTGTTGATATCCAGCGCCTGGATCAGGACGTGACAACAAGCTTTAAAGCAGAGATACGATCTTTAGTTTTTCAAGAACAATTTAAGTGACAACACAGACAGATGTTTTATCAAACGCCCGGCCAGCAGGGTTGGTGATGTCACACTAACACGCTGTGAGAAATAAATCATTTTTATCTTCCTCCTCAGGCTCAGAGACACGTCAGTCTGACCTGGACCTTGTTTCAGTCAGATACAAAATGCAATCTGATATTTTTCCGTCTTTGATTAAAACAAATCACTTGAGAGACGCCAGACAACAGATTTACTGATCACAGGTGAATATTATAGATATAAAGACACAGTATGTTGACGCGATGAACGTGTGTGAAAGCATCCAGACATTTCCGCTATAGAGAGATGTCACGGTGATGAGAATCACCTTGCATGAGGTCACTTCATACGTCCTTGCACATGACCACCTGCTTATTGCCAACTCCACTTTACCTTATTCCTCATCGTCCTGCCCGAGCTTATTGCACTCACCGACACTGGCTGCCATGTCACTGTTGAAACTTTAAAGCCCCCCCAACACAGACGAGCTCTAATCAACCACAACAAGTCTGACTGTGAAACACAAGTCGCTGTTTGGTGTTATTGTACTGTAGTGGATTAATTCATCCACATATTACTGTACTGTAGTTTCATTTGGGATTATCCAGTCAAATCTGATATGAATTAGGAGATTAGTTATTTATTTTTAAGAAAATCAAATACTTATCCGTCGGGTTCAGATTACAACCCAATCAGCAGAGGAAATGTTCATTTCTGCAAACCACTGATACGTTATATGTGTATGTTCTTATATAGGGGATACACTTAAAATAAGTTTCAAAAACTCTGTGATTAACGTGTGGTGAGGTTAAGGCGATGTCTCAGTTAAAACCAGTTTCTTTTTGAGGCACTATCCCGGCACAAAACGTAGCAACGTCTCAGTAAAAATTAGCTGCTTTTTCTGGCAGTATCTCCAGTGGAAAACAAACAAAACACTCACACTTGATAGCTTAAAAAGCCGCTGAAAATGCAGCAAAGAATGAGGAAAAACAACCACTTTTTGTTGCACTATCCTGACAGGAAACACGACGATGTCTCCCTGAAAAACAACTGGTTTTCATGGAACTATCCCCGCTGGAAACACAGCGATGTCTGGTATAACAATTGCTTTTAATGGCACTTTCCTGGCAGGAAATGCAGCAACATCTCATTAAAAAAGAGCTGCTTTTTGTGGCACTACTCCTGAGAGAAAAACACCCACAAAACACCCACACTTGATGGCTAAAAAGATGCTAAAAATGCAGAGATGTCTTGGTATAAAAACCACTTTTAATGGCACTTTCCTGACAGGAAATGCTGCAACATCTCAGTAAAAAAGAGTCATTTTTTGTGGCACTATTCCTGGGAGAAAAACAGGGAATGGTTGCTACAAAACACCCACACTTGATGGCTAAAAAGATGCTAAAAATGTGGAGATGTCTTGGTAAAAAAAAACAACCACTTTTCATGGTACTTTCCTGACAGGAAATGCTGCAACATCTCAGTAAAAAAGAGCCCCCTTTTGTGGCACTTTTCCGGGGGGGGAAACAGTGACGTGTTGCTACAAAACACCCACACTTGATGGCTGAAAAGAAGCTGAAAATGCTGCAATTATCGGAAAAAACAAACACAATTTCAAGGCACTTTCCTGGCGGGAAACACGGCACTATCTCAGTTAAAAGAGTGAATTTTTTATGGCGCTATTCCTAGGAAAAAAACAGTGACAGGTTGCTACAAAACAACCACGCTTGATGGTTAAAAAGCCGCTGAAAGTGCAGAGATGTCTCAGTAAAAAAAACAACCACTTTTTGTGGAACTTTCCTTGCAAGAAACACAGCAATATCATGGTACAAAAGAGCCACTTTTTGTGGCACTATTCTTGGGAGAAAAACAGAGACAGGTCGCTACAAAACATGCACGCTTGACGGCTAAAAAGCCGCTGTAAACACAGAGGTATGTCGGTATAAAAGCAACCATTTTTCTTAGCACTATCCCAGCTGGAAATTCAGAGATGTCTCAGTAAAAGACAACCTCTTTTTGTGGAACTACCCCGGCACTTTTCATGGTACTTTCCTGGCAGGAAACACAGCAACATCTCAGTAAAAAAGAGCTGCTTTTTGTGGCACTACTCCTGAGAGAAAACAGAGAAAGGTCACTACAAAACAGCCACGCTTGATGGCTATAAAGAAAACACAGCAATGTCTCGGTAAGAGTGGCCTGCAGTTTGGCAGGCATCTCTCCCAGGTGTGACACCGTCCACCGTCCCCTCCACCTACTGATGACAACGTAAGCTCATATACTGCGTCACTTTTAAATGTTGATATGATATATATGAAACATACACATATAATGTATTCATGGTTTGCAGAAACATTTTCTTCTGGGCTGCAGATTAATAATTCAACAAGCTCTTCTTTAAGATGTTTACATTCATAAAAATATGGGAAAATGCAATAGTGACTCCTCCGGGCTGATTTTACACGGGGAATTATTTCATTCCTTCTCGTTCCCCTGCACTTTCTCCTGCAGTCCATATTGGTGCTGTCCTGAGTGACCACAGGAAGGAAGGAAGGAAGGTTTGTGTTTTGAAACACTGCGCTCATTTCGTCCGCTTCACGCTGTGTGAATGATCGGTGGAGCTCGGGTGGTGGAGGACAGAGAGGAGATCATGTGATCTGTCTCAACCAATGGCTACACACGTCAGAATGAAAGAAACGTGACTGTATTCCAGGTGTGTGTGGCCCCATGTGACTTCTCTTCTAAAACAAGGCTTTGATGTTGCTGCACTCAGCCGAGGGGCCTCCTCCACCTTCTCTGCCTCCTCCACCTCCTCTTCCCTCCGCTCGGTACTCCCCACAGACAAACAGCAGATTCTGTCTCTCTCTGTCCACCTGCTCCAGTCCCATCCTGTCTGGTGCAGTCCAGCTGTCCCATATTTAGAGACTCTCTGGTCTGCTGACCTGATGGCTTAGTTACTCACCGAGTCGTTTGACATGCATGTGTGCTTCTATAGGTTTCCTAGCATGCTGCTTTGTGTTGGGCACACCGCACCTAATGTTACAGAGCGGTCGCCACGCTGAACGGCTGACGGCTGGACTCAGTGATGTGACATCGGGCGACTTGGCACGAGGACTCTCTAATGAAGGAAACGTGTGAGAGGCAACATGTGTTTTGCCTTTGCTGCACACACATAGATAAAGGACAGTCGTGGTTAAGATCCTCCATCAGGAGTT
The DNA here is from genome assembly GCA_019142605.1 of Cephalopholis sonnerati. NCBI lineage: Eukaryota > Metazoa > Chordata > Actinopteri > Perciformes > Serranidae > Cephalopholis > Cephalopholis sonnerati. The sequence goes on along the minus strand of JAGQAX010000016.1, from coordinate 40,339,526 downwards.
CAGCTGTTGTTGGTTCTTAGGGACCCAAAACACCATTCAAAATTAAACTGTTCCACCTTTTGGAAACCAGTCAGAGAGGGCAACCTTATTTTCAAACCCACAAACCAGGACACTTAAGTGTATCTCATGTTCATAGATGCACACAAGTCTTATGTACACACTATATTCATCAGGATGTGTAAATTTAGCTTATTTCAGTACTTTGCATGACCATCAAACCCCCCCCCTGTCAACACAGAGGACAGCCAAAAAATTACGTTTTGTCTCACAAAATCCAACAAAAAAGCTCAAGATCAAAAGTGTTTCACCACTTCGTAGGTAACGTCCCCTCCTGAGCCCATTCTGCCCCATTTGTAGCCACCACTGATGTTTGGCCGTCTTAATATAATCTTTCATTTTGGCATTTCCACCATGCGCAACTGAAGATGCACTTTTCAGTGTGTTCAGCATTTTGGTTGCCATGTATATGACAAAGAAACGATCAAACCTCTGGTATTTTGTTGGTTCTGTTTTCGTTACTTTCTCCGTGTTTTCAGCTGCGTTGCTGCTACGTTTCAACCACAAATCCATTTTCTTGATTTTTGTCTAATATCGCTGCTCACGGTCACAGTAAAGAAATGTCAACGTGACTGCGTTTTCATGGCAGTTGACAGTTTACAGCCATGAACAATTGCATTGGAAATAGAAGTATTAAATATAAAATGTGGTTCATCAAACTTACATTGAGATATTTATTGAACCAATAGTAAAATTATTTTAGGGATTATACTGGAGACTGCAGGATTTTCTTAAAAAAAATCTATAGGCTCAAACAGCAGTAATCCCTCTCAGTCATCCAAGACTCTGCCCTCTGTCTGGAGTTTATTATCTTGTGTTTGGGACGTGAGCGTGTACCCCCGCAGCGCTCAGGTGAGATCAAGGCTTTATAAAAAAGGCGCCAAAAAAAGGTAAATATAGTGAGAAGAAACGCTGAATGAGAGGTAGCCTGGGGTCGGCTCTCACTTTCACTTTCACTGGTGAGCAGTGAGCAACAATCCTGCAGAGTACACTTTTAATTGTTGTTTAAAAAATGTCTCGTACTCCCTGCAGTACTCCAAAATACCTCCATTTGAAAAACACTGATTAAGGGGTACCACAGCAGTTCAGTAAAGTTTGGGGCTTCATGAGAAACGTGTTTTAAAAACAGTGGTCAAGACTGAAGCAGCAGACGCCAGGATGTCCTGATTTTTAATCCTTAGTATGAGTAAAGCTCCAAAAAAAGATGGATCCTACATTTCCCATAGTGCATTTACTTCCAACCCCACCCCTTTATAACACTTTATAACACAGGCTCTCAGTAAACAGATTTTAAGTCACATGCCCGAGCAGACATGACCCTGGTGACAAACACTGGAGCGCTCCCTCCGAACCCACCGAAGACATCACAGAGCTAAACTTCAAAACCAACTGAGTGCCTCTAGAGACTCCTCGCCTTGATGATGTCACATCACTGCGTCCAACCGCAGCCAATAAACTGTCTTCAATTTTACAAAAGCTCTGACCTCTCAAACAGGGCAGAGATCTTGTGCCATATCATTCTAAAGACTCATTATTCCATACAGAACATGAGCCGACTCAACGTCTCCGACTGCTCATCAAGAAAGACTTTAAAGGACGTTTTCACAGTGTTGCTGCGTCACGTGTCCGACACCAGGAACTTTGTTTGGACGGCAAAATGGAAACCTGTGATTTTAACACACATTGAAGTTTTAATGTATGTAAGCTGAAAGTGGAGTCACCCAAAGCTGGAGCACTCAGCGTTCTGTCAGTGAATTTATCGTCCATGAAAAATGATATCTGGCTCTCTGATTGGATGAATAACAGAATTTAAAATGTCCTGTGTGTCTCCAGCCTGGGTGTGTCCACGGTGCAGGTGTTGTTTTGTGTTCAGATGATGACCCCACTGGGCTGCAGACGGTACCACGCTGTAAAAATAATGTAGCCTTGATGCAGAGTCCGACCTCACGAGACAAATATGCACATGAAGAATGAATCCATGGCAACGAGCTTGTTTACATGTCCTTCCTCCGAGCTGTTTCTGAGCGGTTCGACAGTCACAAGTAGCATTCTCACGATGACTGTTGGACGATCTTGTTTTGCTTTTTAATTTGTTGTAATCAAAGATCCAAACTGCAGGAAGTAGGTTTGGCAGGAAGTATGTTACAGCCTGAACTGAAAGACGCCACAGTGATGAACTCACATTTGTTTTTATGTGATATTTAACGAGGAATGATGAATGATGAGAACAAGAAGTGCTACCTGGATTCTTAGAGGTAAATCTTAAGGTTTAACTGACCCTTCTCTAAGCTCCGCCTCCACCTTTAGTTACTGTCGACGCACAGAACATATGCAGTTTTCAACGGCTGCGTTTACATGCACAAGATAAAGCTGTATACACGGCTAATGAAAATGAATATTACACTAATATTCTCTTTTACATGTAATCTTCGATTAACCCGAAATGCTCAGATGTGTTTGATGGGGGTCAATAGCCTAACTCAGAGATGTCCAAAGTCTGGCCCGTGGGTCAACTGTGGCCCAAGGATTGATTTTAAATGGCCCTTAGCTTGTCTTTCAAAATGAACTATGTGGTCTATCACACAGTGTTGGTAAAACAAGTAAGATCATTGTGCATGTTTTACGTTCAGGACTAATGAACGGTTACCTAACAGCAGACATTAGGTAGCGGACATGGCCACAGCAAAGAAGCGTTAAGCGCACGGCAAGTGCAGCTGCTTTCAGAAGCGGTGGAAGGTTGACTATTTTTTCAGTGAAAGACAAAACAGTTGCGTTTGTTTAATTGTTTCAGGTATTTTCACACTATGTAATCTGGCCCCTTTGAAAACGTTTTAACAACGCTGCTCTAACATGTCGTCTGTCATGTCAGAATATATAAAAGTGGACTGGCTGGAGCTGCTCCTGTTGTTTGCCATCTTTGCATCAAAATTGTTTAAAAAGTTTTTCAGCAGTGGCGGACTTGTTGAGCTGTGTGAACGCAGCCTCTCTCTTTCATTCAAAGTGGTTAAAGGAATTTGAACATATCCAAAAATCTGTTGAGGTTGAGTCCTTCCTCATGTTTAAAAGTAGAAATGTGGGCTTTTCTTTTAGGCATGCACCATGATCAGTGACTTTACCCACGACCCCAAAAAAAGGCACTAAACTTGTTGTTACTGCCCTTAAACAGCGCTACAGGTCATTTAAAAAGCAGTGACTATAATATGAGTGCGTGTGAGGAAAACTGTTTTCATTTCTCACCAGATTTAATTTGAATTTGTTTCATGTATAGATTTATGTTTTAAACGTAATGACAGAGAAAATGTTGGGCAATCCTCAAGTACTGTTTTGTTGTAACTTTCACTTTATCTCGTTTGACCTAAATTAAGATAATCTGACATCATCATTTTCATCGCTGATCGTGCTAAGAAGACTTTCATGTTTTAGTTATTACATCATTCTCATGTTCACCACTTACTGTAACACACTGACCGCAGTCTTCTTCGGCCCGATAGAATCCAAAATCTACGGGAGCCCAAGATGGAGCGCAGTTCCTACATTAGCTGCAGTCTGTCTCGGGTTTCAGTCAGATTTTGTAGCAGTTTTTGCACCCTGTTTTTTTCTAGAACAGACTGAACTGGGAAATTTTGATGGAAGAGAAATCAAAAGGTTTAATTTCAGGCATAACTCAGTTTTGATCAAAACTGTTGTTACTGCAGTTTGTTTTTGTTTAACTTTATTGTAACTATGATGATGGAAATTGTAATGTTGTGTTCATCGTGCTACTCGCATTAATTTGAACACTAGAATATTTTGTGTTGACTTGCTTCATACGAACAAATGACTTGTGTGAAATCACTGAACTGAGGAATGAACCTCTGATCTCAATGCTGATTGGCTATCGCGGTGTGAATCAGTCGCGTTCAGTTCAGATTTTTCAACTCTCACGAGGAAGTGTATGACGTCACTTAATTTGCTTATTTCGTTTCATTTGCATCATGTCAATTGCGCCGCCCAGCGGGAATTCGTGTCCAATCGTGTCCTTACATTGACTTTACATGTAATTCACTCGCGCAAATTCCTGTGAATCCCTGTGAACATTTGAGTCATGCCTGATGGGAACGCAATATGAGATCTGACTGTGTTTTTGTTTCAATTTTAAGGCTAAAGTGTCCAACAATAGTTATATCATCTCCAGTAACACTGACTGGGTTTACTGGAGTTTAAACAGCCCCGATTCCAGTGAAGATCAGGACACAGCTGCTGACGTTAAATCTAAGAAAAGTTGAATTTCTACAGTAGCAAGTTAGCTCGTTAGCTCGTTAGCCAGCTGTCCTCTTTACGCTTTTGCTCTTTTGGTTTTGTTTTGTTAAAGGTTGAAAAGACGCCACCGTCCAAACCCTCGCAAAGGGATTTAGAGAACGGTCAGTTAAAGTTTGACACCTTATCTTCAGTACAAAACACACCCCACTCACACCCACAGTATTATATGGTGATTATTCAATGTGATGTCAGATGACAGGAGGCAGGAGGTGAGACGATGTTTTTCTCTGTGAAACAAACTTGAGATTTTTCACTCCTCTTGCTTCCAGCTGCTCCGCTCCTTCCAGCTCTGCAGGGACAATAATTAAAAAGGGACAAGGAAGCGAGGACTGGAGGCGAGGAAAGGAAGCTTGTCCTCTGAATGAACCTTTTTCTTGAATCCGAGAGACAAGTATGGGTCGACCGCACCCCCTCCTGTACACGCTCTCATCATCGATCAACTCAGTGCCATATTTTATCTTGCAACACGTACAAGACAAAAAGGATCGTGTAACATATGACGCTTACGATGGCGAAGTTTTTCCTTCCTTTTCATTTGTGGATCATGTCGTGTAAACAGGAATCTTTGTTGAACAAACGTCGAGGCTACTCGTGTTCCTAGAGTGCTGACGCTGCAGTCTGTTACTATGTGGATGTATGAATATGTATGTGAGAAATAAGAATAATTTGATCAACTGTTACAGGTACTTTATATAAAAACCTTTACAAGCACGGTGTGTTGTTTTTATTTCAGTACATGTGATGTTACAGTTCTCAGTGTGACCACAGCGAGGCAGCACCGAGCTGCTGGAGTCAGATGAAGCTGCTGAACAGTTTCGGGGATGAAGAGGTGTTTGGGGAGTTTTGAGAGCCCCATAACAGGCGGTGCGCTTATTGCTTGCTGACTCCGGAGCACCTGAGTGGGTGGAGTGTTGACAGATTTTATGATGCACCAGGAGAGCCATCGAGGGCGGATGTAATTGTAGCTGGAGTGCTGAAATCTTATTACTGAGTGCTGCATAGAGATCAGAGAAGGTGGCCTCTGAGAGCTTCAAGAAAAGTCCAGCTCACATCAATCTGCCTGTGCACAGGTTCTGAAAGATGTGGGGGAAAATACAAGCTGGGATTGACCTGTTTGCCTTCACACAGTCCTGACACACTGCGGCAACCAGCTGCAAAGTCTTTTTTTTAAGATATAATTCAAGTTTTTATTGGTTTGAAAGGCTCGGTACATGGCATACATATGTTATTTTCCTGGCACACAAGAATGCAATGCACATACGTATTTTTTAGAATCTGGAGGTGGACTCCAGTACACGAAGAAAAATTAACAAACAGTACAACAACAACAACATTAAAACCAGTGACAGGTGAACTGAGTGACATCGATCATTTCATCACAATGCAACGTTCTGCTGGGAAACCTTTGGTCCTCACATTCATGTGGATGTCCCTTTACACACACCACCCACCTAAA